>JAOANR010000006.1:15371731-15710863 GCA_030278955.1 Hygrophila difformis | reverse complement strand
ATTACCATTCCAACTAGTGCCACAAGATGCATGTTCTGTTAAGGAAGATGCAGGTGCAGGATCGTCATCTCATCAACAGATTTCTAGGACAGTTCAAGAAGAACCAACGAAAGAGATAGCAGCAAGCATGTCCAATTTGAGTTTGGCCCCCTTGTCCCTCGATCTCTCACTAGGGCTCCCTGGCGGTAATCATAGACACACTTGTGTATTCTTTCGTATTGGAGCTCCATCAAGTCGATGGATTCATTCCTCTTCAAGTTCCTGCCGAGCAGTTTGTTTCGTGGATCTATATATCTCTGGACCACACTAATAATTTTTTTCATTTAGACTTGAAATTGCTACAGTTGGACTCTGGAGGTTCTTGGATAGTATAGAGCTTTTTTAGATGGTCACAGTTGTACATAGATAAAAGCTTTTCATATACAATCATGGATATAAAATATAGGTTATGTTCAGTAGTTGTATTAGGTTTTTTGTTTTTTGTTTTTTGTTTTTTGTTTTTTTTTTTGTTTTTTGTTTTTGTTTTTTTTTTTTTTAATGCTAAAAACTTATAAAGGCTATGAACAGTTAGTTATATTTGATATTGGGCAAAAGTTAACTCTAACCTTAAAATTTTCAAATTCTAGTTTTTAAACTCTAATATCAATCACAATTCACACATGCCTGAAAATCATTTCAATTATTTATTTAGTTAAAAATATAGTACATCCTTTTTACCATTACTTACAACTTCTAAACTCTATAAACGCTCATAATTATTTATAGCAGTTTTAAAAATCTATACTATAATAAATCCTGAAATCATATTTTTATTGTACTAACTATGTTGCCCTTTTAAGTTATAATTAATCTCTTTAAAATTATATATTGTGGGTTCAAATAGTAATTTTACCTCAAAGATATGCATATCTATCATAAAGATACATATCAAAGGTCTAGAAGGTAAAATCACTACATCCTAAAATTCAATGATCGTTCGATTGCAATCTATTGATCTCTATGTAATCTTGCAATCATATTTTTATTTTGCTGCCTATATTAACCTTTTAAGTTATAATTAATCTCTTTATAAGAATTATATATTATGGGTTCAAACAGTAATTTTATTTTAAAGATATGTATATATATATATATCATAAAATCACATAGCGAAGGAAAATCATATTATTTTCATTAAAAATATTTAGGAGTACTAAAATTTAATTTTTTTATTAATATTGAGAAAATTATTTTGAAAAACTCCATAATATAGAAAAAAATAAGTACTCCATCAGTAAGAAAATTTAGTATACTATTTTATGTATATAAAAATTAATATCATGATAATTTATCTTTTATATATTTTTATTAATCATTAATCTATATATATTATATTATTAATATTGATATCATATCATATTATATTTCAATATTTATATTATTATATACAATCAACATAATTTTTGAGGGAAAATATATTTTTGGTCCAATAGGATTTTCTCTCAGCTGCTTTTGGTCCCAAATTTACATAATTTTCACTTTTGGTCCTTCGGTCTATTTATCATATGGGGTCAATGTGCAATTTTTTTTAAATTTTGTTTATTTGCAAAATGTCCATATCCAATTAAAAATTCATAACTATTTAATTAAATTCAAATTTATTCATTTGTACATAATAAAATTAACTTTTGAATTTATTAAAAAGAATATTATTAAATAATAAATTGTAGTTCTTTTAAAATATTTATATTTATTATATATTATATTGAATAAAAATATATATAATTCCACGCAAAATAAAAAATAAAACATTTTAATTCATAATTATTACATATTACTTTTTTATCTTTTTATAAATACAGAATATTTTATTTTTATGTGTATTGCATTTATTATATTTTGATATTTTTAATATTATTCAAAAAATATTGATTAAAATATTATATTTAAAAAAATCATAAAATATGTATTTTAAAAAAATAAAATTTATTATTTAATAAATATTATTTTTTTTAATAAATTAATAAGTTGATCTTGTACAAATGAATAAATTTGAATTTAATTAAATTAGTTATAATTTTTTAATTGGGTGAGGGGCATTTTGCAAATGAACAAAATTTTAAAATATTGCATATTGTCCCCATAATGATTTTTTTTCTTAAAAATAGACAAAGGGACGAAAAGTGGAAATTTTATAAACTTGGGACCAAAAGTGAGTGAGAAAAAAATCATATAGGGCCACAAATGGATTTTCCCTTAATTTTTAGGGGTGATTAAGAGTGAGTTACAAAGTCAAAAATTTTAATGTATTTAATCAATTTAATTATACATATAATATAATTAGGAGGGGTGGTAATCTTATTTCAATTGATATTTTCTTTGCATAAAATTTGAATTTATGCTTTGGTATGTATTATGAAAAAATTTAAAAATTTGTTTCTTATGTCATTTTGGAAAAGAAAATGATATAATAGAAATTATATTTTATATTTTTTTATATAAATATACTAAATAATATCATCTACTAATTTAAATTAATTGAATGAAAAAATTAACACCCGTACTATGATCCCGTGCGCGAAACGCAGGAGAAAAATCTAATAACAATAAACCAGCTAGGCATGTTTTTATTTTATGATCCATGTCGTTTATTTCTATGGTTCCATTTTTGGGAACTCCTCATTTTTTTAGGGTTATACACAGACCTGACTCCTTAGTTGCGATTTGTGTTATACTTCTTCCTCTTTTTTATTTTAAATTGATGTTTGACTATGAGTGGTGGGGAATTCATGCAATACAAATAAAAAATATATAAATAAAAATAAAGAATAACTAGCACACCCGCCTACAAAATGCGCGGGAAGTAAAATTTACATTTTTTGGAAAAAATAGTATAATAATTTATATTCAAATATTCTATTTTATAAACTTAATTTGGTCATGTCCATTTCCGACCACATATTATTAATAAAAAAGGTGAGAAAAACGATGATAAAATAGAGAGATCGTACCATAAAAATGTAAAGTAAAATTTCTCGGAAGTGAATATGGTGTTGTTGACTGCACATGCAGAATGATGTGTAGGAGCTTTTATGTGATGCGCGCGATGGTTTATGTGATGTTTTTTAAATAATGGGTGATGGATTACACAATTATGTCATGATTGAGTAATGATAACACAATAATACTCTCAAACATCACAAAAATTATACTTCCCATTACGCCTGCACATGCAGGCAATATATTGTCCGCACGCTAATTCTATTGAAATATCCCTATCAAAACGTTCATAAAATAAAAGACTGATAATTATTCACCGTAATTTACATGAGATAAACAAATTGTTAGAACACACTTTATATTACATAGGATGAATGTATTTCACCTTAAAAATTCAACATAAAATTTATGACATGCAGGCCAATATATTTTCCTAATTTTGTTAAGTCCCTTGACTTCCAACGGAAGGTTGGAGGTTCGATTCCCACTGGCCCTCTATCCCTCCCTTTTATTGCCCTTTGTAATTTGTATGGCATGGGCTTCCACCACCCCTTTCCCAGACCTTCAATGGCTCATTAAAAAAATTAATTTAGACCATAATTAATTTAGTTTTACATTACTTAATAAAATTAACAAATCTTTATCTTCTATAAATAAATAAAATGAAATCTTATAATACTAAGGGGGTGTATTCAATCTGGACTCTATACGATTTTTTAAATACTTTTAAAATTGGGGTGTATTCAATTTAGATTTTAAAGAGTCTTTAAAAATTTTGAGGTATTCAATTCAGATTAAAAAAAAACTCTTTAAAAATTTTGAGGTATTCAACAGTTCATGGATTTGGGGATGTGGACTTAGTCCAAGTGGTTAAGTCCCTAGGCTTCCAACGGAAGGTTGGAGGTTCGATCCCCACCGGCCCCCTATCCCTCCCTTTTATTCCCCTTTGTAATTGTGTGGTATGGGCTCCCACCACCCTTTTCCAGGCCTTCAATGGCTCCTCTAAAAAAAAACAGTTCATGGATTTTAAATCTTTATAGATTTTAGTGGATTCTTTTAAAAAATATAACTAAACAAAATCTATCCAAACAATCCAAGATTTCTATATACGGATAGTAGGGGCATCCACTCCATATGGCCATGTTCATTGATGACTCCCAAGAGCTCTTATCAATGGAGTCGTTTGGCACCTCGATGTCGACAAAATATAGATTTAAAAAAGGAGAAAAATATAGGGATAAATGAGAAAATGTAGAGTCTACACAAATCAATCAACTCTACGTGGAGTTTATGTATTTTCCAAATCCATCAACTTTTTAAAATCCATAAAAGTCTAAATTGAATACAACCCCCTAAATCTTCAAAAAAATTATTTTGAATACCTAATTTATAGGGATGAAATCGGTATGGATACGGTCGGATAGTATCGGTGTAACACCCCCATTTTCCCTAAAAGAACAGCGGAAGCACAGTGTGGGAAGAATTGGCCGATGTTACCGCCACGCATTCCGGGCCGTCCGGAATACGCTACGGCTAGCAGACATACTTGCATAAAATCAGAGTTTAATATATATGTTACTTACTTTCCGGATAAGCTAACATATAATTTACGCTTAAGCTGATAATGCTGTAATAAGTATAAAATAAGTCTAATAAATTTATTTGGTTTACATAACCAAAACAGATGAATATATATATATATATGTATATATATGTATATTTTTATGCGTGCAGCGATAATATTGGAATAAATCCAGGGAAATTTTATTTAATAAAAGAGACACTTTTAAAAAAAAAAATAATAGTTTATCACCACACACATATAAATATAATCGTTCATCATACATTAAAATACGAGGCGTATAAATTACAGGAACGGATGGAAACTTTAAAATATACGTCCTCGCTTATTTAACACACATATGCCAAGTTGTTTAACTTCATTAAGGAGATTTAAAATATTATACATAACTTGCACTCAAATTTAAATTATTCGGAATAAACCCAAACCGTGCCCGATGCGTGAAATGTTTACTGATCTTCACAAATATCAAAACCTGCAAATGAATATGAAAAGTGTAGAGTCAGCGAAAAACAATCGCTGAGTAAGTAGACCCTTACTCCCGGAGGAGGTCGGGTTACGGAAATAATTTAAATAATATATAGGGAATAAGGCATGCTTAAACGAGGATAATTTATACATAAATGAAATATTAATCTATATCCCGGGAACAGATAATATAACAATATGCGTTATCGAGAAATAATTATCTCAGCCACCGTGATGTGCAGGTTCCCCGCCGTAGGGCCCAATTCGCACATACACTCAAGGGTGTGGGGGAGGTAAGAAATTTCCTCAAACCCACTGTGAGATAAGGTAATGGCATCGGGCTGAATAATCCCAGTGGTTCCCGTGTGGCTAAATATTGCACAACAAACGTGGGAGTTGGGCAGCAGCGACCCACACACAGTCTCACCCCCGTAACAATGCGCGCACAAAAATCCGTAGGATTTTGAAAATGATTATAACAATTATTAAGCACAGTAAAAATGGCATACCAATATTCCAAAAGCAGTAGGGAGCAATAAGCATAAATTTAAAATATAAATGCGGTATTGAAATTTATGCTCAAGCTAAAATAAAATTTGGGCTTACTCCAGAGAGTAAAAATCCACTTACCGTTACCGTGGCGAAATGGTATGACACACGCACAGGCTACGAGCAGATACCCCTTTTTCAGTTATTTGGCTTGCAAAAATTTTAACATTAATTTAATATAATATAATAATATTTTAGAATAAATAATAACTATACATTTTTCAATTCTATTAATTCTTACCAGATAATTTCTGAAATCTCCTACTGCTCTCAAAATGGCAAAATAAAACGTGGGAATAGCTGGAAATTTGGAAAAATAAATAAATGAATAAAGAAATAAAATAGCTGGATAGGAAAGGTGTACTGGAAATAATTTGGGAAGGAGGAAGAGTAGTGAGCTGATAAGGAATTGGGATAGTTTTATAAACAATCGATCCGCGTTCCTCTTTAATACCATCAACATCCTTAGTCCCTCCACAAAAAAAATCTTCCACACTTTCCTTCTCCTCCACAACTCTCCTTTCAACTTAGTCCCCATGCTCATAAATTTCTCCGGGCACACAACGAGCGGCGATGGAGACACGGCGATGGCGACCGGTTGCCGACAATGGCTCTCCTTCTCTATCTCTCTCTCTCGGTCTTGTTTAATTTTTTTTTTTTTTAATCCTGTTTTGTTGAGGATTTGGGATAGAAGGGGTGGTGATGCCTCGGTGGTGTCTCGATAGTGGTGGTGGCTTGAGAGGGGGGATGGAGATGGAGGGAGATCCGGTGGTGGCGAGGGGACTGTGATGGTGGCGCGAGGTGGCAGTGGTGGTGAGGATGGTTGCGGCAGTGGGGGTATGGTGGTTGGGATGGCCGGGACACCGGAGCTTGGTGGTGGTGGTTCGGTGGCGGCGGTGAGGGCCCTGGTGGTGGCTGTAGGGTGGCGACTAGGTGGCTTGCGGTGGTGGCGAGGTGGGGAAAGGGGCGGCGGTGGTCGCGAGGAGGCGAGGCGACCGTGGCGGAGGCCGTCGGTTCCAGCGGCGGTCAGGCGGCAGCGGCCTCGTCGGCCCTCTCCTTCCCTTCCCACTTCTCTTCTTGTTCTTATTTTATTTTTGATTTGGTGTTGTTGGGATTTGGATCCGGGAATGGAGGTGGATGGAGAAGATGGTGGCGGGTGGTGTTGATGAGATGATGGTGGAGGAGGGCGGCGGCAGTGGAGCAGGCGCGGCGGAGTCGGACGATGGCCGGAGGTGGCGGGTTGGCCGGAGGTGGCGGAGGCAGTGGTTGGAAGATGGTGGTGATGGAAGGTGGAGAAGATGATGGTGGTTCGCGGCGGCAGTGGCCGGCCGGCGACGACTCCGGTGGCTCGCCGGCGATGGTGGCGCCGGAGGCTGAAAAAGTAGGGTTAGGGTTAGGGTTGGTGTAATGGGTTTGGGCCTTGGTGGTTTGGGTTGGGCCTAATTGGTTTGGGCTCAATTAATTTTGTTATTTTTGCTTATTGGACTATATAATTAATCGGCCCAATTTCATCCTAATTGTGGATTTAATCAACTAATTAATTTAAATTATTGACTTAATAATTTCCCACACTTAAATTTTTTTTTTTTAACTTATTGAACATAATAATAGATTTCCAATTCTTCAATCCGGGTCAATTCCTATTACAGTGTGGACAAAATATAAATCTTCATCAATTAAATGGGTTAATATTTTTAAGAAAAGGGGGAAGACTTAACTTAATATTTTAATCCATATATAAAAATATTGAATCCGACATTTATAAATTAATGGTACCATCGGACTTGTACCAATTAATTATTTAAATACTACTTAATATAACTAGCTAAAAATTTAAATTCAACCATGCAATTTATTCTACCCCTAACTCATGTCCAATTATATTTATTCCAAAGTTTATAACTAGTGGACCCAAGTTTTTAAAATATTTCAATTGTAGCCCCTTACACGATTTAATTTGTGTTAAAATGTTAGTTGGGGTTTTAGGTTTAAAAATGGCTAATTAATTTCAATTAAATAGTCCTTCGGAAAAATATTATTTTAAATTATTCAATGATCAACAACTATAATTTAGAAGACATTTCATTTTAGAAAATTTAAATGTTACTATTTGAAATTTAGATTTTATGCAAAATTTTATGGGGTGTTATAATCGGATACTGATATTATCCATATATTTATTTTAAATTCGGAATCGAATATGGATAAGACGGATATGAGTACAGTTTTGAATATTTCGGGTTACAGACACGGTACGGATACATGACGAATATATAACGGATACGGATTCAATCAGATACAGAATATTGGGTAAATTTTTATATTCTTTTTTGAAAATTTGAAAATTTTAATTAAAATTACCTGATAATTTGGTATTTTTTATAATTATTGATAATTTTTAATTAATAAATAATTATATATTAATATATTCGGATATCCATATTTAAAATTCAGATAATATCCTATCAATTTTCGGATACGGTCGGATATTATCGGATACGGTCAGATATTTTCGGATATGAATATGAATGCGAATATTAAAATACGGATTCAGATTCAGATACGAATATTGAAATATTTGGCCGGATAGTCGGATGCGGATTCGGATTCGAATATAATCGAATACGGCATCAGATAGGTCGGATATTTACCGTACCGCTTTCACCCCTACTAATTTAAGAAAAGCGAACTAAATCTTTTGAAATGAAAGAATATGAAAAATCTATATCTTCTATAAATAAATAAAACAAATAAATCTATATCTTCTACAGTCTAATTTAATACTATAATAAATAGTGTAATACATTCGATTTATACGTAAATTAATACTGTACTAATCAAAAGTGCACATAAAAGTTTATGGGAGGGAGTGTATAATTAACATTTTATAAATAAATAAAATTAATTAATCTTTATCCTCTATAAATAAATAAAACAAAATTTTCTAATACTAAATTTTCGAAAACACCATTTGCCTAATTAAAAAAGCCAATTAAATGTTTTGAAATCAAGGTATAAGAAAAATCTAAATCTTGTATAAATAAATAAACTAATAGATCTATATATCATATATCCTAATTCCATACTATAATAAATTGTCAAAAATATTATATAGATAGATTATTAAGGTCGAGTTGATTAGTAATAATTATACTTTGTCACAGAAAAAAATAGTCATGAAATACATATGATGTTGAATGAAAGATAATCTAAAATTATTAATTATAATATAAATAAAGTAAAATCATTTTGTACACAATAATCTATTAATTAAATGGTATAAATTATTTTGAATCAATTATTTCTTGTTGTATATGTAATTTATTGTGCTTGTGAAATAATTAAGTATTCTCTATATGTATTGACAGTAAAATATAGAGAAAGGCTAAAGCATAAAAGTAAATCATACAAACATATATAATTGACAGAAACAATATACAAAATACATTAAAAAAATGAAGATACATTCAAATAAAATATAATTTTCTTTAACTCATCACAACCAAACATTAGATCAGAATTAATAACAATAGGAGCAAAGTTTGCCACTATGTTGTGAAGGTTATGCATAATATTTTCGAACCTAAGTTCTTCTAATCAAGCCACATAAGGGATAGAATCAAAGAAAAGTACATCATAAATTATATTTAAAAAATTCTGAATTTGAACAACATTGTATGTGGTAGAAAATCCACTGTCATGTTAAGAGAATCTCAAAGCCGTCTTCATCCTAGTTCACATTTTTCTTGTCCCCCGAATGTAGATTATAAAAGCTTTCGATCACACCCTTGCCAAGTTTTCTTTTTGGGAAGAAAATTGATGTACATGCCTTTAATTCACTCTACCATTCAACATTATCAATGGATATCCCTGCAATTATAAAGGCAAAAAAAATCAAGATAAATAAAAGAGACAATATTTGAATTTTCCTCCTTCCTTGAACTGTCTCATTTTATATGAAGAGAATATTTGATAAACGCACATATGCTGTACGGAAGATACACTTTTCCTTGAAAAAAGTGGTGAAAGAAACTTGTTAAATGATTAAAATCACCTATAAAACATAAAGTATCATAAGATGATATCAAAAAAATAGGAAAAAAAAATCTAAAATACAAATAGAAAAAAAGTATTCATAAGACATGCTACAACCATATACATACCAATACACATGAGTCAATCGCGTACACGCTACAAAAACCAAAAGATGAATAAACATTATATTAGAGAAAAATTACTAAAAATTATAAGCAATAAGAAAAATTGCAAAATATGAGATTTGAAATAGAGATGAATGAAACGAATAAGGATGATCGGATGTATTTATAGTTAATTCAAATATGCGTATTTAATGAAAATAATTTAAAATTTTAAGAATATTATAGATTATAGATTTAGGGAGTATATATGATATGATTGAGTTTGTTGAAATTAAATATTAGATTATATATTATGGATTTAGGGAGTATATATAATTGAGGTAGTTGAATTAGATTATATATATATATATATATATATTAGATTTAGTGAGTATATATGATTGTTGAAATTGGAGAAAATAGTCGGATGAGGTGTTGAAAAAGGGGGGTGGGGAAGTGAGGGGAAATTAGACTATATTACTTTTATATATATATAGATATAGATATAGATATATAGATATATAGATATATAGATTTGTTAGGATATTGATGAATATTGATAAAAGAATTATATTAAACGTATATTAATTAATATTGGATATTAATATATATTTATGGATATTTCAATATATAATACTAAAATTTTAGGATTAAACATTGTTGGATGAATTAGATGTGATTGTTGAAAAAAGGGGGTGGGGAAGTGGGGGGAAACTTGACTATATTACTTTTATATATATATAGATAAATCTTATAGATATAGATATAGATATATAGATATAGATTGATAATAGATAATAGATATATTAAAGAATTTATAGATATGAATATATAATATAATATTTATATATATGTGGTCTTTATCCGAATGAATTTTATATTTTCAAATCTTATATGAATTAATATTGGATATTAATAAAATTTATGGATATTTCAATATAGAATATTAAAATTTTAGGATTAAACATTGTTGGATGAATTAGATGTGATTGTTGAAAAAAGGGGGTAGGGAAGTGGGGGGAAACTTGACTATATTTTTTTATATATATATAGATATAGATAAAGGGTTGAAGATTTGAATCTCAACCATAAATGGTCTGTTCTGCATACTGCTTTTAAAAGCTTTGAATAGCTTTAGATTTTATATCAAAATAATAGTCTCGTTCTGCACACCAGCTTTTAAACGCTTTAGCTGTGTATTATTGCAACTCTGAAAAGCTCTACAATCAGAAACTACGCTGAGTAGTTTTTGGGAGCTTTCAGAAACCACTCTTAATTTAATTAATTTTTTCTTGAAGTTACAATTGATGATAACTACAACTATTTCTGCCGAATACTTATGCATAAAAATGATAGATCCAGCTCTTACAGATCCCAACAACTACAGCTCCCTACAGCTACAACTCTACGTGTAGAACACGGAGCCAAATTTAGAATAGAAAGCTTGCTAGATACTTCCTCCGTTTCTTTTTAATTGCTACAGATCCACATTTCACGCAATCCAATACACATTTTTAATCTTTAGTAACTCAAATTGCATATGAGTAAAAATTGTGAAAATTTGATATTCCTATGCGATTAGACGAATCCAATAAGATTCCAATTGACTATATTTTATCTTATATAATTATATGAAAAATTTGAATCAAAGTTACTAAATGAATAATGACAAAACAACATCGGTGTCAATTAATTAGGAAGGGCTCACATTCTATAAAGCTTGGGATTGCTTTTTTGAGACGAACAATATAAATTGTCTTTGGGACATGGCGCGTGCTCTGTCATTGATATAATCACCAATACATGAATATCACTTTAATATTCTAATTATAAATATTTTTTTTTTCACGTAACAACCAATACAGGCTAGAGAAAAGGTAGCAAAATTTAAAAAAGCAAATTACAAACTAACACCACAGAAAAACTCGCTTAATTCGCCCTTAGGAACTATGTGCCGGCTGCATCTGCGACTAGCAGAGGTCTCAACCCATCTGGTGGGAAAGCCCAGGTTGTGAAAAACAGCTCATCCTCCACCCTCCTTTTGGCAAGGTAATCAGCCACCGAATTGTCCTCCCGCAAGATATGTTGGAAGTGACATACACTAAAGGAACCCCCCGAAGATCATCAATCCGAGCCAAATAGGATCCCAACCAATGTGTAGAAGGCCGATTGCTCTTGATCAAGCGTAGGGCCTCCATCGAGTCGCTTACACAGCAGATCTCATTCACCCCCTGTTCCACCGCTAATTGCATCCCATGAAAGACTCCGGCAATCTCAGCATGGAGCACCGAGGTGTCCCCCAAACATCCCGAAACTCCCCCGATCCAACTGCCATTCACATTCATCAACACAGTCCCGAACCCAGCCTTATTCCTTCCGGCCATACGCGAGCCATCAGAGTGTAAGAACACTCCCGTCCACTGCCCCATGTTCCAACACACATGTCTCGGTATTGAACCCTGCCCAGGCTCTTTCTTTTGCCCCTTCTCCAATGTGATTTGGAAACTGAGCACCTGGCGTACCATCGAGTTTTGCGGGGTTGCCTTGCCTGTGAACACCCGCCCACACCTCTCTTTCCAGATTAGCCACAACCCAGCCAAAAACTTACACCCAAAGAAGTGGAACATACCTCTAAGCCAGCTACGAATTTGGGGACGATCAAGGCCAACCAAGTCATGAGGGATATCCACCTCCAACAATCTCCACACATGAAGCACCCAATGACAATGGAAAAGACAATGTCTCTAGTCCTCCATCTGTTCCCTGCATATCTCTAGAGTGGTGATGAGGCCATACCCCTATGGAATCGCAAGGAGTTACAAGGTAGCGCCTCCCACGCCAGCAGCCATAGAAAAAAACAAACTCGCTCCGGAAGCTTCGATGACCAGAGCCATTGCCAACTGTCTCCCTCATTATTGGAGCGTAAGAGGAATCGGAGTCCCGATCGAGCCGTATACTGACCATCCAAACTTCCCTACCAAGTCCAAGAATCCTCTACAGATGGATGCAAAACCGGAGGTGGCTGCCCCAGAATGGCCGTCCGAAGCTCTTGTGGATGAACAGTCCGAACCACACTGAGGTCCCAATTGTTATTCCGAACCACATCTTTAACCTGTAGCCCGATTTCAGAGCTCTCAATAATAGGGACATCATGACCCAGCTGCTTGCCTTGTAGCCAAGGCGAGAACCAGAGAGAACTATTGTCGTTCCCGAGCTTATATGAAAAGCCATCCACCAGTAGCAAGGCTGCTTTGCATATGCTTCTCCACACCGGAGATCCTGTTGCATGAAGCGTGGTATAGTGCCCCCCTGACTACAATATTTGTCACGTAGGAGAGTACACCACAATTTGTTTTTTCCCATGAACAGGTCATGAGCTATTTTCCCCAAAAGAGCTGTGTTAACCTGCCTAGATTGCAGAAGTCCCAGCCCTCCACAACATTTAGGCTGTGCTATGCGATCCCACCTCACCAGGTTAATACCATGGCCCGCACGATCCTTCCAAATAAAGTTTCGAATGCGTTGATCAACCGATCACAAAGGCTCCTTGGAAGCCACATTATTTGCATGCAATAGGCCGGAATAGACGACAAAACATGGCGAGCCAAATTCGCCCTTCCAGCTTTATTCAACAGCCGCATGGCCCATGATGTAGTCCGTTGATCAATGTTCTCCACAAGAAAATTGTATGACTGCCCCCTCACCCGGCCATTATGCAAAGGGAAACCAAGGTATTTTTCTAGATTATCAGTGAAGCCAATTGATATCACAGATGACAGCCGGCTTCGTTCCTCCATTGCGAGACTTAGACATATTGATCTTAAGTCCCGACGCATTAGCAAAAGAGTCCAGAGTACCTGCCAGACAGTCAATGCTATCATCATCCACCATTGTACATAAAATTAAATCATCCGCAAACAGTAGGTGAGAAATCCCTTTACCCCCCGAAGAGATTCTAACCGGCTGCCAAATACCTTGTTCCACTTTCTTATCAATTTCAACAGACAAACGTTCCATGACAATATTAAAGAGATAGGGGGAAAGAGGGTCTCCCTGCCTGAGCCCTCTCCGGAGCCGGAAACCATCAAGGGGAACTCCATTCCATAAAATGAAGAACTCAGGTGAAGTCACAGCCAAACTATTATTTGTATTATAATGAATATTATTTGTTATTATTATTTATTATTATTATTATTATCAAACAAGATCGTCAAACCAAACTAATCATAAAATCAAGTAAAATCAGAAACAAACTAATCTGACCAGATCACAATTCAGTTTAATTATTTTCCCACAAACTCAATTTATTTAGTTACTTTAATTTAATTTATTTTTATTTTATGTTAAATTTATTATTTTTATAATTTTTATTTAATGGTATATAATTTTTTTAGTTTATTTAATGAGTATTATTATTTTATATTAAAAATGAATTGAAATGATAAATTATAATAAAATAGAATAAATTAAAATGGATAATAGAAATTAGAAAATTTAAAGTTTTTTTTTGGTATTTATTTCAATAATAATTGTCAATTGGCTTCGGCTCCCACCACCCCTTTCCCAGGCCTTCAATGGCTCATCCAAAAAAAAAAAATTTGGCTTCGGCTAAAAAAAAATAATAATAATAAAGTATTAATTGTCAATTGAAGCATAGAATAAAACAAGTACTTCAACGGCGTGAAATTATTAAATATTTTCTCTCTCTAAATATTTTCTCTCGTCTGAGACTTCTCTCCACTAGGGTTTCTCCCCATGGAGCTCGCTCAGAGCTCCTCCACCCCGCCGGTTTTTGGCCCGGCTACCGCCTACTCTCCGGCTACTCCACCAGGGCAATATGTCTTTCAGAGTGGACTTGCTGCTGAATCTTCCAATAACAAAGTGGTCTCTTTTAGGGACAAAGTTCTTGAGGGTAAGGGCGCTGCCCCAGATTCTCTCATGAAGGACCCAGAAAATGATAAGCTGGTCATCCTAGATTTCCTGGATGGTGATCGTCTCAAACCGCGCATCACGGTGGCACCTCAAGTTAAGGCCAGGATCTGTAAACCGTTTGAGGATGGGCTTATCGTTTCGGTTTTGGGGAGAAAAGTTGGATACATGGCCTTGCAAGAAAGACTCTCAAGACTATGGAAGATGCATAACAGATTTGAAATGATCGAAATGGACTCTGGTTTCTTCTTAGTCAAGTTTGATCGGATTGATGATAGAGCTAAAGTGCTCAATGAAGGCCCTTGGATGGTATTCGATGGCTACTTGACGATTTGCCCGTGGAGGCCGAACTTCATCGCCAACACAGAAGCACCCAGGTAGACTGTAGTCTGGGCCAGATTTCCAGGGTTAAGCCTGGAGTACTATGATGAACTACTCCTTACAAAGATGGCTGCTGCGCTTGGAAGACTGATAAGAATTGATGCCATGACCAAGGGAGTCAATCGGGGTAAGTATGCCCGTGTTTGTGTTGAAATTGATTTGAGTCTTCCTGTTGTCTCTAGCATACTGTTAGGGGACCGTTGGCAAAAGGTTGCATACGAGGGTCTCCATTTGCTATGCTCCACTTGCCAAAGGTATGGCCATGGAAGCCATGTCTGTTCTCATGCCCCGGAGGAAAATGGGAGAGAGGTGGCGGTTGAGGCTGTGGTTGACGTTACAGGGAAGGACAAGGAAAAGGGGAAAAGCTGCATTGGGTCTCCTTTGGAGCCAGTTGACATTTCCTCAATAGGGAGAAGAGACAAAATGGAGATTTCTGGCAAAGAGGAGGTTCAAAAGGGACACACTAATATGGAAACTGATCATACTGGGGAGAGCAGTCAGAAGTCAGGAGCTCCTGCTATCACAAATATAGGTAGTCACGAGTCCCATCCTGAGAGTGCTGTGTGTGAAAATTCAAAGGCTTTGACTGAGAAACACCTTGCTGAGAACTCCCAATCTGCTCCGGACCAACCTCACGCGGGAGAGTGGATCAAAGTTGTCAATCGCAAGCCCAATAAGCCCAAAAAGACGTCTAAGCCAGCAGATAATATGAGCCCACCTGTCAAGGCGGTTAAGCCCATATTTCAGCCCAATATCAAATTGGGCACCCCTAATAAAGCTTCTAAGGTATTGCTGGATAAAAAACCATCCACCAAGGCCCATTCTAAGGTTGTTAAAGGTCCGGTGATTGTTAGCCCAAATCTGGCTAAACGACGAAGAGCCTCGAACGGAGCAGAAAGGGACACGGCCATGGCAACGAACTCGTCGGAGAAGATGAAGGGTTCCAACGCTCAATCAAAAGGTCCCATTAAAGAGAATATTGACCCCCAGAAAGAGATAATTCGAGCCCATCCAAAGGAGACCCCGTCGGATGAGGTGGAAGCAATGCAAAGTTAGTTTTCTTGGCCCCTCCCCTTATCAATTTATTATGTTTATGGACTTTACAAACTTTAAATTGATATCGTGGAACGTTGGTGGTGTGGTGGGAAAGATAGCTAGGAGATGCTTGAGTGATATTGTTAAACGGATTGATCCAGATATGTTGGTGATTCTTGAGCCCCAATCTGAATTTGGTAAATCGAGGTTTTTCCTGCATAAGCTGAATTACGCCCCTCTCTGCATCCAAGAGGCGTCAGGGAGGGCGGGAGGTATCTGGATTCTTAACAAGATCGGTATCAATTTACAAATTGATGTCTGGGACATGAGAGATCGCATGATTACTTTAAAACTTTCCAATGGGATTGTCTACTGGTATGCCACGGCCTTATATGCAGCACCGAGATATGAGGAGCGCAGAAAGAATTGGGACAATCTGAGAAATCTAGCGACCACTATTGAGGATGCATGGATGGTGATCGGAGATTGGAACCAAATCATTCAATCTGTGGAGGTAAGAGGTGGCATTCACAATGTGGCACGGGCCGAAGAATTGGGGGAGGTCCTTAATGATTGTGGCCTCTCGACAATCAACACCCAGGGTGGACTCTTCACCTGGTCCAGGCCAACTGGTAACACAGACGCCATCCATAAGTGCCTTGATCGGGGCACTTGTAATCTGGATTGGCTCTCGATGTTCCCCAATGGATTTGTTCAAATTCTGGCAAGGGTTGGATCTGATCACAATCCCCTCTTGTTGAGATGTGGCCAAATCCCTCATTTAACTGGCGCCAAGCCCTACAGATGGGAAAAACTACGGGCTATCAATGAAGATTACAATCAGGTCGTGGCAGAGGCTTGGAACATCCCTTCCCGTTCCTTTGCTGGAAGACTGAATTCGGTTCAGAAGGCCTCCCTGGAATTCGGTAGAGCTAATGGGGGAAATATTAAATGGAAGATTTTTAAAATCATGAAACGCCTGGAAGGGATCAACAGAATGATGGAGAAAGTCGACTCCGTCCGCCTTAATATTCTTGAATCTGATCTGAGACGTGAGCTTGATCTTCTCATTTGCCAGGAGGAAGTTTATTGGCAGCAACGAGCGAGAGACAAATGGATTAAAGCCGGGGATAGGAATACCGCCTATTTTCATGCTCAGGTTAAAACCAAGAGGAATAGGGGTAAAATTCATGGCCTCCATCTCCAAGATGGATCTTGGTGCGAAGATGACTTGCTCTTAAGATCCCATGCAAGAGATTATTTTCTGAACTTATTCCAAAGAGAAACTCAACACCATACCCCTGTCATTGAGCTGCCTCTTCTTACTGCCTCCAGTACTGAGGATACTAGCAACCTGTGCAATGAACCTACTTGGGATGAAATTACTTCAGCTGTGATGAGCATGAATGGTGATGCGGCCCCGGGGCCTGATGGCTTCCCAGGGTGTTTCTACCATAAATTTTGGAGTTCGATCGGGGAGGGTACTGTTGATTTCATTAAAAAGGCCTTCTTGGAACAATCCTTTCCTCAGGAGATTGCTAAGGCACATATCTGCCTTATTCCTAAAGTTCTGACCCCTACTAGCTTTAGTCACTTCCGCCCCATCACTCTCTGCAACGTGATTTACAAAGTTCTCACCAAGATTATGGTTAAAAGACTGAGACCTATTCTCCAGTCAACCATCTCAGCCAATCAGGCGGCCTTCTTACCTGGAAGGGGGCATGCGGATAACGCATTAACTCTCCAAGAGCTCATGGCGCACATGAGAGGTTCGAGAGCTAGGCTTAAGAGCATCATCCTAAAGATAGATATTGCTAAAGCCTATGATAACGTGAGGTGGGACTTCCTAAAAAGTTGTCTGTTGGAAATGGGGCTGCCGAGGGAATTCATTAAGCTGACCATGTTTTGCATCACCTCACCATCCTACTCGATTCTATGGAATGGGCGGACTACAGAGGAGTTCACCCCGGGAAAGGAACTTCGTCAAGGCGACACTATCTCGCCTTACCTCTTTCTCATAGTGATGGAAAAACTATCACTAATTATTCAAAGGGCCGTCGACCAGAGCAAATGGAAGCCAATCCGTCTTACTCACGATGGGGTAGGGATCTCACATCTCCTATTTGCAGACGACCTCATATTGTGCGCTATGATGGACAAGGATAGTATCCTCACTATTGCTGAGTCTCTTAAATTGTTTGAAACTGTCTCTGGCATGAAACTTAACCCATCCAAGTCTTCCATATTGACTTCACAGGCTGTGCAAGGGGCTGATAAGAACTGGACTTCTGAGGTTTTTAATATGAACGTGGTGGACTCTTTTGACAGATACCTGGGGTTCCCTATCGTCACTGGCAGACAGAAATGCAACCAGTTTAACTTTATCTTGGATAAGATCGACACTAAATTGGAAGGATGGGCCAATCATTTCCTCAACAAGGCAGGGAAACTGACCCTTTGCAAGGCAGTGCTCGCGGCTATTCCAACCTATTTTATGCAAATCCATTGGTTCCCGGAGAAGATATGTGATGCGATTGATCGCAAAATCAATCGATTCTTGTGGAAAGACAGTCATGGTAAAGGCATACATCTAGTCAAATGGGAGAAGGTGGCCTCTCCTATTAGCTCGGGAGGGCTTGGGCTTCGCAAAGCTCGTCTCATGAATGTTTCTCTTTTAGGGAAAATCATGTGGGGGACCATTCATAATCCGGAGAAACACTGGGTGAGGTTGCTGGAAGGCATTTGGAGACCGGGCAACCACCCTTTCTGCTAACCACTGGGAAGCCAATCACATGTCATAAAAATTTTGCTCAAACTGAAACCTTACTTGAGGAAAGGTTTCCAGCTTAGGCTTGGCTGTGGGGAGGCATCCTTATGGTTTGCGGAATGGTGGAGAGGAGAACAACTGGGGCCGCTTCTCCCCTTCATCGAGAATCAAGATATCCATCTCATGTGCAAAGACGTCATTGAGAATGGCAAATGGAAATGGAAGGGCGTTCACTCCAACATCCCTGCTGCTATATTCCAAGATTTATGCGCTGCCCCCCTCCAATCATTCACCCGAATGTAGAGGACACCTGGATTTGGACTGAAAGCAACTCCGGCAAGTACTCGGTCTCTTCAGCCTATAAATTTCTTAATCCGACGGATCAGCTTGAGAAAGGATGGAAATGGATTTGGAGAGCTAACCTTCCTGCGAAGTTTTGTCTCCTCATATGGCTTTTGTGTCATGATGCTGTTCCTGTCAACCATATCCGCTTCCAAAGGGGTATGGCCTCTAACCCGCTGTGCTCGATTTGTGGGGAAACGACAGAGAGCTGGGATCATTGCTTTTTCGATTGTAAGTGGGCTCGACAGCTATGGGACTCACTCCATATTAACATCCCCACTGATTGCAACCTTATCCCTAAAGCTCAAATTAGAGACTTTCTCTATGGTATGTTCACTACCTTTGGTACCTCATTCGTGGTGACTCTATGGACTATTTGGGTGGAACGGAACGCTCGGATATTCCGAGGGAAACACAACTCCAACTGGTTATTAAGAAGAGAAGTCGGGCGCACCTCTGCTGCCATCGATAACGACATTTATACAAAGAGGACCAGCAGGGAAATTAAATTTGTGTGCTGGAACGAGGCTGCCATGACCGGGGCTATTCTCCACGTGGATGGGAGCTCTTTCGGTAACCCTGGCCGAGCGGGGTATGGATTTGTAATTCGCAGAGAAGACGGACATTGGCTCAAGGGAGGATGCGGATATCTTGGGCATAACTCTAATATGTTCGCAGAACTTTCAGCCATGGCACAAGGGCTGCATGCAGCTGCTCACGAGGGAATCAATAAGGTCTGCTGCTACTCTGACTCGAAAGCCGCCCTGGAAGCTATTGAATCGAACAACTCATGTCACCCATTTGCTGCGATTATCCATCAGATACGGGACTTGCAGGAGTCGTTTGAGGAATGCCACTTTCTCCATATCTTCAGAGAGGGAAATAAAGTTGCGGATTGTCTGGCCAAGTATGGGGCGTCGAAAGAGGACTTCTTTACCACTTGGGCCTTCCCCCGGATTTTACTTTGGATGCATTCATGGCCGACGCCATGGGTGTCTGTTTCCCTAGAATTTAGTTTGGATTCTGTTGCCTGTCTCCCCCCCCCCCCCGTACCACCTTTCTTTTTTCTTCTTGCTTTTGTGGTTTCCTAGCTTGTTGTATTTCACCGGCCTTATGGCTTACCCAAAAAAAAAATTGAAGCATAGAATTTTCTATTCACTAACTGTACGGTAACTGTACCAATCTCACAGCAGAAAAACATTTCCTTTTACCCCCGTTAGAGCTGTAAAACGAACAAACAGTTCGCGAACAAAGCTCGGTTCGACTCGTGTTCATTCGTTAATTGTTCGTTTGTTAAGCTCAACGAACCGAGCTCGAACACGAAAATTGGCTCGTTTGCTTAACGAACGAACACGAGCTTTGTTCGCGAACAGTTTGAAAATGTTCGTATATGTTTGTTAAGGGGTAATATTGTAATTTTGTATTATTATTTTTAATTATTTATTAATTTTATTAAGGTTCTAACCTAATCTGCCCATCCGACACTCCACCATCCCACATTCTAGAATCCCGCCGCAGCTCTCCACTCCGTTCCCACATCTCATTGCCGCAGTCCCTGCCGTTTCCTCCACCGGTCTCCGCCATCATCCCAATTCCTCTCATCCTCCAGTCACCGACGCTCTCCCTTTTCCCCCAACGGTAAGTTTTTTGACATTGTGCTTTAGACTTACGGTGATTTTTGCAACTCTATCAACCCCTTCACAGCCGTTGTCGTTCGTGTCCATCTGCGTGATTTTTTTTTTGGGTATATACTTTCATACTATTTTAATGTTATTGTCCGTCTTCTCACCATCATCAACTCTATTAGGCTGGGTTTAAATGAAACAAAATTATAAGTTGGCTTCTATTTTTAAAATAATTGTGAAATTGGTTTGAGAATTTGAGAAAACTGTTAATTGTCCAGCCATGGTTGATTTATGAATTAACTGAGTTAAGAGAACTAGAGAATGGCCACTTTCCAGTGCTATGAATTGATCTCTAATAATCCTATGCAGGCATTTTGACCGAACAGTAGAATAGACACATTTGTGGATAGGGATAGAAAGACAGAGTATATGATGAGTTTTTTTTGTTTTGTTTTTTTTTTTTTTTTTAAAGTATGGAGAGTCTGACTTCATTTATAGAAAAAGGAATAACTTAAAACTGACAGTATTTTTGGTGGAATTATGAAAAACATGGATTCACTGACTGAAATGGTCATCTCTGGATTTGCTAATTCTTATTCATGTTTATCATTGAGTTTGGGTTTTTGCAACCTTGCCTATTATGGGTTTTTGCACACTGGGTGACATCAAATTTCCTTACTAGTCTTGTTATGTTGTATCTAAGTACAAACACACCATTCACAGAATTCAATTCTTAATCAGTGACTAGGTGAGTTGGTAATGAGCATTTAGAGTTGTTATTATAGGTTGTTTCCAGGTTTTGGCCCATCAGTCATAAAGAGTTGATTTTTGTTTAAGCGGATTTCTTTGGTTTTTATCTATTATTTCAATTGCTTGTGTGTAAAGAGTAATTGAGTCATGGGAAATGTTATAAACCTCAAATAGGTTTTTGCAAGGCTAAAGGTGTAGGCAAATAGTTTTGAAAAGTTTTATAGAGAAGGTTATCTGTTGAATGATATAACTGAAGTGAATCAATGAACCGATGCAATGAAAAAAAAAATGAGAATGAAAATTTATTATTTATTTATTTATTATTATTATTATTATTATTATGGCAAAGTGAATCAATGAACCTGCAATAAAGAAATGAACCGTGTCTTTATCTTCCTCATATTTTGGTTTGTCTCCATTTGATTGATTGTTGTCACTCTTGAGTTTTCTTATTTGAATTTGCAATTAATTATACTCATTTGATTTGTCTCCATTTTGCAACAGGAAATGTCATTTGATCTAACCGACCACAATTCAACATCTAATCCAATGGTGAATAATGAAGATTTTTGCATATTGATGTTGTGGCAATTATTATGAAATCCTTTGTGTTTCTTAGTTAAATTGGTCTGTGATATTCTATGTCTGGTTCATTGTTGATGTTTAATTTTATTTACATTTTTTGCTAAACGGCCGATATAGGCTAGAAAATGGGTGGTGGAACCCAATCCCACACAAATTATTGATGTATATTTGATCTTGATGGCATGAACCGATTTAGACTTATTTATCTTAATTTGATAGTGTGTTTTATGGATGGAAGAGAAATTAAAATTTCAGGTAAAATTAAAACCGAGCCGAACGAGCTCAAACGAGCTGAGTTCGAGCTAAACGAGCCGAGTCGAACATAATAATAATTTGGCTCGTTTGAACTAAACGAGCCGAGCCGAACACGAGCTCGAGCTCTCGAACATTTTCACGAACCGAGCTCGAACATGATTTCAGGCTCGAATACCTTAACGAACGAACACGAACAGAGCTCGAACGCTTAACGAGCCGAGCTCAAACACCCCCAGCTCGGCTCGGTTCGGCTCGTTTACAGCTCTAACCCCCGTTAAGGCCAAAAACCCTTCGCTTTTACGAGTACATACGTTAATGTGAAAATTCTCACTCAGAGTCAGGGTGGTTCTGTGGCCGAGACGATGGATGGTGAAGAATCTGATTCAATGGAGTCTGAAATAGATGATTCACCTGAATTCACTTTAGCTGAGGTACTTCCACTTCATCTTTTTATATTTTAATTTTCAATGTATAATTTTGTGCTGTTCGAAATGAATTTGCTGAATGTTGAATCTGTTTCTTCACTGCTCGGATTCCGTTCTTCTTCGAATTATTTATACATTCTTCTGAAATTACTGAAAATATGATCGCAATAATCGGTTTGTTATAATTATTTTAGACTTATAACAGTGGGAATTTCGAAAATGACGAGTGCAATTTGGGTATTCAATTTCTTCCGGCCATTCTTGTTTACATACTTCGCTTGGGGTGTGGAAGGGATATTGTAACAAATTTGGATTCAATTTGAGATTCTTCCTATGTTGTTTTCTCAATCAGATATTGGTAATGGATAGCTTATTTAAGGAATTGGGGGAGGAATCGACTTCTACGGATTTCTGCAAACAGCTTGCCGCTAAGTTTAGGTTGGTTTATTGCCTTCCTGTATTTGATTGTTATAATGTTATAGTCCAAAACGAGTACCTGGACTTTTTTCGTTTGTTTTGTTGTGGTTGCTAAGGAGCAAGTCTAACCTTTAATTTGTCCCTTTTATGCAGTACTTCAACTTACCGTTTGGGAAAGCCTTCTATGAGTTGGGAAGCTGTATGTGTCTGTAATTCCATGTTGTGTCGATTTGGATTCTTCCACGAAAATTGATTTGTTGTACATTTCCCTTTAAGTTTCTTACCTTTACAGGTGCAAAGTTGGTTTGAAGATAAACAAGAGACTTTGGCTGCTAAAGTTTTTCAATCATCTGGAGACCAAGGAGCTACGCATTCGAAGACTGCTGCGACTAGACACAGAGATAAAGGTGGATGTTTCTTTACCTGCAAAAAGATATGTTGCATGTTTGGATGCATCTATTCGGGGAAATTTTGAAGGAATTTGAAAATATTAAAAATTAAAGATATTGTTTGACTGTGTTCTTTCAAAAGTTTTTGACCAAAATGTCATGTTTATTTAAGATAAAGTTATGCCTTGACAATCATGAAAATTGAAGATAATATTTGGTCATTTTTCTCAAAAAGAAATTATGGGAAAATGTATTTATTTATTTATATATTTTTTTTGTAAGAATACTTTGTTGTACAGTTAACAAAATTCATCCAAATACTTTGGAGACAAGGTAAAGATGGATGTTCCTTTATCTACAAA
Source organism: Hygrophila difformis (assembly GCA_030278955.1). Classification (NCBI taxonomy): domain Eukaryota; kingdom Viridiplantae; phylum Streptophyta; class Magnoliopsida; order Lamiales; family Acanthaceae; genus Hygrophila; species Hygrophila difformis. The sequence goes on along the minus strand of JAOANR010000006.1, from coordinate 15,686,884 downwards.
AACATATGTTGTTTTTTTTTTTTTTTTTTTTTTTTTTTTTTTTTTTTAATAGTAAAAAGGTGTGAAAAGATTATATTGAGAGTCTAGAATTGCAGCTCATGAGGAGTTAAAGGGGGTGAGACAAGAGAAAATTATCTAATTGACTTCTCAGTTCATGTAAATTCACATATTGTTTTATTTAGCTCTCATTGTTTTGCATATAGTTTTCTTTCAACCTTTGTATGGTTCTATCACAGAATGTGCCAATTTATATATGAAAAGTCAGTTCTACCTTTTCTTTTACATCATGTGGCTTGTGGCAACATTTCAACATTGCATTTTGACAAGGAATTCTTACTGTTCATCTATATTTGTTTGGGGTGTGGATGTTGGTGTTTAAACATTTTGATAATAACATGCCCATGCTTAAGTTTTACTATAAAAGGTTCAATCCTTTTTGTATTGTACTTATAAGATGCTCTAGTAATATATTTTGGAGCTGATATGTGCTGTGAAATTATGCTAGTGCAAACCATTTCTGCCCGTAAAGCTGCTGAGCTGCTCCCCAACTTGATTTTCGAAGCTAGATCAGCAAAGGATTATGCTTGGTGAGCTTTGAAATTTTCCATATTCTGGTTTTGGTGCTGTTATTATTGTGAGCTTTTGTCTCTGTTTTGACTTTTGTATCAAAGGAACTGAAGTTAATTTCTTAGCGGCTATGTTAACATAGTGTGTGTGGATTTGCACAGGACTGGTGCTTCCAGTTCCACAGTTAAAATGCTGAATTCTGATATTCATAGTAACTTCATGATATACTTGGTGCAGCCCTGTCTCTTTTGGTTTGTTGTAATGTGTTCTTAAGATCATGACATAGTCATATTCTGGTTTCTTAGGTTTGATGTTGCTGCTTTTCTGAATTACAGAGTCCTCTATTCAGGGGAATTGGTAAGATAATGTTTTTCTTTGAGAAATGTTATAATTTGAGTTTCTATTATTAGCGTATAAAAGTGTTTGATTTTCATGCCGACAATTATTTGTTACATTTTTTCCAACTGTCATTTCAAAACAGATATCATTGAACATATCAAAAACTTTTAAGCGTCTAAATTATGAGCATATGCATTGGCAATATGAGTTATTCGATTTTGGATTTCCTTTGGGATTTGTTATTATGGAGTAGAGGTCTAATTCTTCCCCTCCACATGACAACAGGTTGTTCGCGTGAGATTCGCTGGCTTTGGCAAAGAAGAAGATGAATGGGTGAATATTAAGAGTGCATTACGGGAACGCTCAATCCCTTTGAAACATTCAGAATGCAACAGAGTTAATGTAGGGGATCTTGTTCTTTGCTACAAGGTATCGTACTCCATTTTTGTTTGTTGCTTTTCTGGTCATATTTGTTTTCAGTTGAATAGAAATGTATGTAATGTGACTGCAATATGTTGTAGTTGCAGTCTTGCAATATATAAGGACCTCAGATCATATATATCTTATATACATGCTTTCCAGGAAAATGATGATCATGCGCTTTACTGTGACGCGCATGTCCTGGAAATCGAAAGAAAATTGCATGATGGTGATGTTTGTTCCTGCAGCTTTCTGGTTCGTTATGACTACACCGACATTGAGGTCTTACACTTCCCTACTGAAAAGCCAACTGTAGTATTACTGTTTAGATACGATACAATAACTCACAAATTCCCATTTTTATTCATATTGGTGTTTTCCTTCAAACATGGATGGTCTGATCCTACCCTTACATACACAACCCCCTTATGGGACAAGGGAGTGAGTTGTGTATATAATAAGGGCACCGTGATCATTCCCTTTAACATAGTGAAAGATTTTGACTTTATGTTTTACGGGTTTTTAATTATCTTGAATGCAGGAAAAAGTTCCGCTAGGCAAACTATGCTGCCGGCCGGCAAAGGCAAACTCGGCATCCATTGGAAACCAAGATGAGAACACACTGCTGCATAATTCTGTGGGTTAGAATTAAATGAGTTTTAAAGGTGTTGAGTTGAGCAAATAATCAGCAAAAAAGAAAAAGAAAAGGTGTGGAGGAAAAAGATCTTATAAAAAGATGTTTGAGACTTGGAAGTGGGAACTTGGCCTAGTGGTCATGTCCCCTGACTTCCAAATTTATGGTTGTGAGTTCGATTCCCACCCGACCCCTTATCTCTCCCTTTTATCCCCTTCGTAATGTATGGCTTGAGTTCCCACACACCTTTGCCCGAGATATGAGTGTCAATATTTGATAAAAGAAAATGTTTGGGACGACTGTAATATGTTCTAAAGGCGTGCGTTAGCCTGGAAATATTGTGTGATTGAGACATTAAATCCTTCAATTATGTTTCATGGATGGTTTCATGTATTGGACCGAGAAGCTTAATTGTCCAATTTGTTAACTTCCATTTTGGGCCATTCTTATATCAGCCCATTCAATTACAACATACTTCCTCTGTTTTCTTTTATTTGTTACGGACCCACTCGGCGCGCAGTCTAATGCACATTTTAAATCATTAATAACTCAAGTTTGATACAAGTAAAAATTCTAAAAGCTTGATATTTAAAAACTACACGACGAGATGAATCTAACAAGATTACACTTGACTATATTTTAACTTGTATAACTATGATAAAAAGTGAAATCAAAGTCATTCAATCAATAGTAGCGAAATATGATTTGGAGCAATTATTAACAATCAGAGGAAGTATATACTAGTATTTCTTAGTACGGAGTGGACAAGAAGTGAAACCCCCCACCCAAGAATGCAATAATTTCCACTACTAAAAATAAAATAACCCCTAAGAATCACAAACATCCCACTAGTAGTGTCGCTCGCATAACCAAATCATAAGGAAATCAAATATATTTAATGGTTCGATTGATCCAATATACAGATTGGTGTTACTTTGATAGGAAGATTACGGTTCGATCCTTATAATAGCAATTGAAGGAGGATAATAAAATCACAGAATTTATCCATGAACCAGATTAATCGCGCATTGAACTTGACGCTAAACATGGGTGATTGATCACAAATCTAAAAAGAAAAAAAAATCATAAAGAAAATTGTTCCCTTATTTGAAGATAAAAGTGGGAGCGTGGGACTTACTAACAGTACAATGCAAAATACACGATTTATTATTAATTAGTAAAACACAGACACAACCCTTTATCAGCCTTTTAATAAAGCAGCAAAAGTGACACCAAAACCTAGCCAACACAGAATACCCCAGTTACAGTTACCCACCCACCCACCCACAAACACATATAGACACAAAAACAATAATAGTTATTCATGGGTTCTTCATATTACTGCAAGGGATTATTACTTAGTACTAATTAAATTATTGTACACCTACACACTAATGAAATGGATCGATCGATATGTGTGATTCATCCTATGATTTGGAGCTAAAGGGACCAAACCTTTATACTATTATAATATCAATCCTTGTAAGATTTTGTGGTGTGTACTGCTAGTCTTTTATGTAAAGCATTGATTGGCGCATTAAAGAATATGAGAGTAGTCCCTGTGAGTAAATATCATTGCAGTGAAAGCCATGTTCTCTTGGATAAATTGTTTGCAAATGAAAAGTGCCCTTGAATTATTTGAATCTTTTGTTTGTTTATTGAAAAGAGAATCAATCATATGTATATAAGTTATGGAATTATATCCTTATCTACTTGAGTGTACTATATGGAAATTAAACAACAAAAAATAATTAAGGGGCTTTTGATCAGTTGTGTCAATTCATTAAGTAATGATATAATTATGTGTATTTATAGAAGATACTTATAATTTATTGGATGCGGGATAAGTTATGGATAATTGCCATTTTGGATTAGGGTGATAGATCGATGATTGATCAGCTTTAAGTACTTTTTAAATTGATCGATAATCATGGATTAAGGAATCTATACATGTATTACTTAGCTTGTATATATAAATTTCTTTTTAATATTTTTTAAATATGAATATAAACTGTTGGCACTAACATTTCATGCAGAATTATTTGGGTGTCTTTGCAACGCTCTAACAACGATACAATTATGGTTTTAAAGATCAAAGCTTCACCAGCACCCGGACTCAAAGACCAAGACGTTCTCAGTTTATAAATAGTCTTTGAGTCAGTCTTTACTTTAAGCGATTTTATCTTCAATATTCTACCAAGAGAGTTTAGTTTTCGTTTTAGAAGATATACTTCAAGAGAGTCAAAAACTTGTTCTTCATGTTGAGATGTTTTGAGAGTTTTTGTTCTTGATAGAATTGTGTTGTAATTCAGTGTATATCATTTAGATCGAGTTGTAAATCAAGGAGAGGGAGTCTTCTTGATATAGCTTAAAGGATTCTTGATTCAGGGTCGTCAACAGGGTGAAGGAACAACAAAGATTGTCTCTGTAATTCTAGTTAGGGAGATTAGAAGTTGAGGGGGAGAGATTCAGCTTCTAGATCGAGTTAACAGGATTGGTCTCGAGTCTTGTGTTTGTTCTTGTTCATAGTTGAGTAATCTTCGCCTGGATTGGAATCCCCCGGATGTAGGACAGGAGGTCCGAATCGGGTCAACAAACAATTGTGTTCTTATATTTCTGCAATTGTGTGTGTTGTCAATACATCGTGTTAACAACCTACTCACAGGGACTGTCAATTGGTATCAGAGCCAATCTTCAAACGTTTACTGGAGATTCAAGATTCAAGATGAGTAGGGAAATTTCGCATCTTCGTCCACCAATCTTCGATGGAAACAATTTTAGTTACTGGAAATCAAGAATGGAGTGCTATCTCAGAGCTCTTGGAGAAGATGTCTGGGATGCAGTTGAAGAAGCATGGGAACCACCAACAAGGACTGAAATCCCTGCGGTTGTCACGACAACGACGACCACATCCGCTTCAACAGACACTACCTCTACCACTGCTGCCACAACAACAACTGTACCACCTGCTGCACCGATTACACGACTTGCTAGGAAGGCCGAATTAACTGTAGCAGAAAGAGCAGCAAAACAAGGGAATTACGCAGCTATGAACGCGATCAGCGGAGCCATGGAAGAAGCACAGCACAGAATGATCAAGAATTGCAAAAATGCCTATGAGATGTGGAGATTTCTTGAAGTCAGGTTTGAAGGTTCTGCCGATGTCAAACTAACTCGATTACATCGTGTTGAATCCTTATATGACAGGTTGGAGATGACAGATGATGAAAATATTTCAACATATTTTGAGAGATTTCAAAATGTGGTTAATCAATGCATAGAGCTTGGAATGCATTTTGATGAACAAAAATTGGTTCGCAAGATGCTACGTACGGTTTCTCCTAAGTATTCTGGAAAGATCTCAGTTCTTGAAGAGAGTGAGAAGACCAACACCATGACTTTGGAAGAATTGGTTGGCAATTTACAAAATTATGAAATGAATCATCTTGAATCAAGGAGCAAAGGAAAATCGAAGAGTATTGCTCTAAAGGCTGAAAAGATTGAGGAATCAGATGATGATTTAGATGAAGAGTTATCCTTGATCACCAGAAGGATGGCCAAATTTCTTCAAGAAAAGAGAGCAAGACAGTTACAGAAAGGCAAGCCTCAGAAATCCAGTTCACATGATGTTTCAACATCTGACAAACAACAGTCCAAAGGATCTAAGAAGTTCGAAGGCAAAGGCAGTAATGCCAAGAAACTCAAGGAACCTGAGAAATTTGACAAATTCTCTTCTATTATATGCTATGAGTGTGGAGGAAAAGGACATCTCAAAAAGGAATGTCCTGCTGCCAAAAGGAAAGAAGGAAAAGCTTATCAAGCTACACTCAGTGATGACGAATTCGATGTTGAAGCAACCGAGGAACAACATAGTGACTCTGAAGATGTTATCGCATTGACTATTCGAGACTGTAGTCCCCAACCAGGTATAACAAATTCAATAGATTATTCTATCGATGAAGATGATTCTATGAATGCAGGTAATATCAGTGAAATATACTCAAAACTGGCCGATGTATATGAAGAGTTAAAGTTTGAGTATGATACAGCCTTCAACGAGAATAAGAAGTTGTTAGCACAACTGACTGACCTCGGAATTTCTTATGATAATCTATCTACTGAGAAGATCAAATTACAAAAGGAATTAAAGCTTGCAAAGCTCAAAGTTGAGGAACTTCAAGATGAATGCTCCAAACTTTCTGATGCAAAGACATGTTTGGCCACATAAAATCTACAACTTCAAGCCAAATACAATGAACTCTCTCAAACGGTAAAAGGTAAAAATAAATTGGATTCAGTTCTTTCTATGTGCAAAAGACCTGGTGATCTTTCAGGTATAGGATACAAGAAGAAAGGTAAAGCAAAGAAATTCAAACCAACCAAGAGAAACTTTGTTAGTGGAGGATATCTTGGTGAACAGTCAAGCAATGCTGTTGCTTATAAAAATGTGCCAATTCAAGTCAATATTGCACCTCAAGACTCAAGGGATTGTATATATTGTGGTCTACCTGGTCATCAAGCAGACACTTGTTTAAGGATTGTTCGAGATCTCGTAAATGGAAGACCTGTTGTCTGGCCGACGTTAGAACTACAAAAGAAGATCCAAATTCGTAAGGCATGGATACCTAAACATTCTAATCAACAGTCACTTGGTCTTGTTGTTGTATCTTTGCAGGCACATCAAAAGAACACTTTGTGGTATTTTGATTCCGGATGCTCTAGGCATATGACTGGAACCAAAAACATACTACAAAACTTCACAGAACAAGATTGTGGAGAGGTGATGTATGGAGATGGTGCCAAAAGCAAAATCACTGGTTATGGTAAAATTGAAAAGGGAGTTCTTTCTAATCTCTCTAAGGTTTACTTTGTCGATGGTTTAACTACCAATTTGATTTCCATAAGTCAATTATGTGATGAAAATTCCTTAGTGCTATTTGATATGAATACTTGCTATGTCTTTAAAGATTACAAGTGTATCATGTCAGGGAAAAGGTCTACTAACAATTGTTATGTTCTAAAGGAAACAGTAGACAGGGCTTTGATTTTGAAAGAAGATCTTACAAGCCTATGGCACAAGAGAATGGCACACTTGAATTATCAAACTCTCTACAAATTGAGCATTTCTGGAGCTGTCAAAGGGTTGCCAAAACTACAGAACAATTCTCAAATTGTCTGTGAAGGCTGTTCTAAAGGAAAACAAACCAAAGCTCAACACAAACGAGTCGATGAAATTACCACAAATCACTGCCTTGAACTCATTCACATGGACTTGATGGGTCCAATGGAAGTTGAAAGCCTTAATGGCAAAAGGTATGTACTTGTGATAGTTGATGATTTTTCTAGATTTACCTTTGTTTGTTTTCTCAGATCAAAAGATGAAGCCTTTGAGTATTTTGAGTCCACAAGCTTGAAGATCATGAATCAAAAACAAGGAAAAATCAAAAGGATTAGAACTGATCATGGGAGAGAGTTTGACAATCAACACTTTACTGATTTCTGTAAGCAACATGGAATTTCTCAAGAGTTCTCTGCCCCAAAGACTCCTCAACAAAATGGGATTGTAGAAAGGAAGAATAGAACCTTACAGGAGATGGCAAGGTCTATGCTTCATGGGAGTACACTATCAAAGACCTTTTGGGCAGAAGCTGTCAACACAGCATGCCATATTTCAAATAGAGTTCTTTTGAGGCCGAAGACAAATTTCACTCCTTATCAAATATGGTATGATAAACTTCCTAATGTTAGATATTTTCATACATTTGGTTGTCCTTGTCATGTTTACAGAGACAGGGAACAGCTTAAGAAGTTTGATGCCAGATCAGAAAAAGGGTTGTTTTTGGGTTATGCTAACAACTCCAGAGCCTACAGAGTTTACCTGACTGATAGTAAGAAAGTTATAGAATCTATGAATGTTCTATTTGAAGATTCTCTAGCTAAAGGATTATCTGAATATGAAGATGGTCTGCATTATTTTCCTGTATTTGATCCACCATCTGAGGAAACACATGAGCCAACATTTGAAGCTGATGTGATAACTGGAGCTGAATCAGAATCTTTGGTTGATACTGAGGAAGAGCAACAACCGCTTGACACTGCTGTTGTAGATAAGAGGAAAGGACCAAGAACTTTGAAGCATCATTCTAACACTGATATCATTGGAGAATTGGATGCACCTAGGCAAACCAGAAACAAGAAGGTTGATTACAAGCAACTCGCTGGAATGAACTGTTTTATATCCAAGATGGAACCAAAGAATGCATCTGAAGCTTTCAAAGATGAGTACTGGATACCTGCCATGCAGGATGAGTTACTACAGTTTGAAAGAAACTCTGTATGGGAGTTAGTACCACCGCCTGACAACGTCAACATCATTGGTACCAAGTGGATTTTCAGAAACAAGAAAGATGAGCATGGAAACATAGTCAGAAATAAAGCTAGATTGGTAGCACAAGGCTACACACAAATTGAAGGTTTAGACTATGGAGAAACCTATGCACCAGTGGCCAGAATGGAAGCTGTAAGGATTTTGTTGTCTGTTGCTTGTTATCTAGATTTCAAGTTATACCAAATGGATATCAAGACTGCTTTTCTAAACGGGAAAATCAAGGAGGAAATTTATGTAGCTCAACCAGCTGGATTTGAAGATCACAAACATCCAGACTATGTTTATAGAGTGAAAGGAGCCCTATATGGTCTTAAACAAGCACCTCGTGCTTGGTATGAAAGGCTGTCAAAATTCCTGGTTGACCACGGATATACAAGAGGAAATGTGGATAAGACACTTTTCATCAAACACACAGATAAGCATATCATTGTAGTTCAAGTCTATGTTGATGATATCATTTTTGGATCTACTTCAGAAGAACTTAGAAATGGATTTATACATGATATGAAGACTGAATTTGAGTGAGCATGCTTGGAGAATTGCATTACTTCCTTGGATTACAGATTAAACAAGAAAAAGATGGAATCTTCTTATCTCAGGAGAAGTATGCAACCAATATGCTAAAGAAGTTCAACTTAGAAGAGAGCAAGGTAGCAAGAACACCACAGGGTATTCATGAGAAGCTTTCTAAAGCAGATTCTAGTTGTGATGTTGATCAAAAGCTTTACAGGAGCATGATTGGTAGTCTTCTCTACCTAACAGCAACCAGACCAGATATCTCATACAGCACTGGAGTATGTGCCAGATTTCAAGCTCAACCCAAGGAGACACATCTTAAAGCAGCTAAGAGAATTATGAGATATATCAAGGGAACCATTGGACTTGGGATTTGGTATTCTAAAAGATCATCATTGGATCTTATAGGATATACAGATTCAGACTGGGCTGGCAGTTGTGATGACAGACGTTCGACAACAGGAGGCTGTTTCTATCTTGGCAACAATTTGGTTAGTTGGTACTCAAGGAAATAGAAAATAGTTGCTCTATCCACAGCTGAAGCAGAATATATAGCAGCTACATGTTGTTGTTCTCAACTTATGTGGATGAAGCAAACTTTGGCAGATTATGGAGTGCATCAAGAGAAATTTGTGGTGCTCTGTGACAATACAAGTGCCATAAACATTTCTAAAAATCCAGTTCTACACAATAGGAGCAAACATATTGATATCAGGTATCATTTCATTAGGGATTTGGTTGAAGATAACATTTATGATATTCAACATGTAGGGTCGTCAGAGCAGCGTGCTGACATCCTTACAAAAGCCATGGAGGGAGATAAGTTTGATAGGCTTAGAACAATTCTGGGCCTAAGTTTTCATACAAATTAAATTTTGCTATGTTTTGGGCCATTTATTTTTTTTTTTCTGTGTATTCTAACATTTTCAGGCCCAAGCAATTCATAAGGAGAAATGGATAGAGACAAAGTTTGATTTGCAAGGATTCTGATTCGACGTCTCCGCAGTGTCATCATACCTCTGTGACTACAGTAACCGTCTCTTCACTCCCTGCAGCTCACGTCGCCCGAAACCGCCATCATTGCATCGCCGTTTCCTCTCTGCGAACGTGGTTTACGTTTCATTTCTCCTTCTTAAATACACTTGCTCCCATTTTATTCTGCACTACTTCTTCTTTGTTTTTTCTTTCTCAAGTTGTGCAGCTTCATTTTTCTTTTCAATGGCGTCTTCAAGTTCCCCCAAATCCCCAACTAATCCAAATACCGAAACCTCTGCTCCATCAAACACTGAAATTCCCATCGATCCGGTTCAAATTGTAACTTCTGTTCTTCAAGCGCTAAGTGAAACTGTTCCACCTCCTTCAACATCTGAAATAGGAGAGGCATTGGGTGGAAATGCAGACAACACTGTGACGGAGGCTACTCCTCTTGTGAGTCTTCCACCTACTGAAGATTCTTCCGCTCTCCCTGCACCCCCTGTACCTGCTCTTCCAGCACCTCAAAAGGAAACATTTCCTATGGAGTGGGATGATGGAACCACGACTGAGCATCCTCAAGGAGATACTGAAGATTTCTTTGATCGTGATGATGTTGTTGCTGAGGAAGAGGAACACTAGAGAGATGACGAACTCGATCGAGAAGTTACTCCGGAACACCGTCCAATCGCCAGTACCCCTGTAACACGTTCCCGCAAAAGGAAGGACAAGCAACCTGCAGTCGAGACAACACAGAAACGACCGAAGAAAGCTGCCCCTATGACTGTTCGTGATGCACTAAACTTCAAGTTTTATGACAAGGAGGCGCAAAAGTTTGCTAAGGAGCTCAATAATCGAGATTTCATACCAGAGGAGCAGTTCACTCACCCCATCTACAAGGAGTTAGGCTTTACAAAGTACTTGGAGGACTGCAAGCTTTACTACTGGGCTACGAAACTCGAGGATTATTCTCCTGCATTGGTTCGCGAATTCTACGCCAATCTTCATCCAGACGTTATGGATACTGATTCGCCTTTTGGAGGGAAGATATACATGCGAGGCAAAATCCTAGAGATTTTTCCTCAGGTGTTTAATGCGTTGTTGAAGGTTTAGCTTAACAGCAACTTGGATGATGTTACGGCCTACTTGCCAAACTCAAATGCTGAAGTGGCCTACGAGATTTCAAACACGAAGAGTGTTGCCTTTGGTCGAAATCAACTCCGGGTTCAACAACTTACCTTGAAGTTCAACTGTCTGTTTCGTCTGTGTAGTTCCAACATCCTTCCAACAACCAATGCCAGTCAAGTGTCATCTCATATGGGTAAACTCATGTTTTGTATTGAAAAATATCTTAACATGACAAATTTTGGTCTCTCTGTGCTTTCTAAGATGCTAGGTTACACTCGCGGTTCAATTGGAAAGAATGACCTCCTCCCTTACCCTGCCTTGATCACCCGATTCCTAAGGAAGAATGGAATAAAGGTTCCAAAGGAAGAAAGAATTCCTATCAAGCATAACACTCCCACCACTGATCTTCGAAATTTGCACAATGACATTCTCCTCGGTCCTGCTCTGTCTGGCGCAGCCTTGGTTAATCATCTTAAGACCATCATTCTTCGACAGAATGAGGAGGTTTCGAATGTCATCAATGCTGGTCTCCGCATCCGGAAGCAGAACAACAATATGTTGAAGCTTCTTCCCGGCTCATTTGATCCTCCACCCGCTGGAGAGGAGGATGATAAGGAGATCTGATTCATCAAGGGGGAGATATGGTCTCAATATGTTCTGACTGACTGTGGTTTTTGGGTGATGATGACAACACTTTGAGGGGGGTACACTCTAAACTGAATTTGATTTTTGATTTGGGTCTGTAACTAATATGCTACTTCTGTTGGTTACTGTTTTGATACTCTTGGATGCTGATGCTTGTTTATTTTTGCTGATGATTGTGGTTTATTTTGCTGATGGACTAGATTTGTGTAACAACCCTACCCCGGGCTGGGCCTGCAGACCATGCACCCCAACCCCTCCCCATGTGTGCCTTCCAGGCCTCAGCCAAGCACCCCATGGTGGGTTGTTGGGAGTGGGATTTGAACACCCAACCTCCCCTTTAACAACCCCCTAAAGGTAAGGTTGTTAACCATGTGAGCTGTTACCCTACCCCGGGCTGGGCCTGCAGACCGTGCACCCCAACCCCTCCCCATGTGTGAAATCACATTCACCCCATGGTGGGTTGTTGGGAGTGGGATTTGAACACCCAACCTCCCCTTTAACAACCCCCTAAAGGTAAGGTTGTTAACCATGTGAGCTGCAGCTCACATGGTTAACAACCTTACCTTTAGGGGGTTGTTAAAGGGGAGGTTGGGTGTTCAAATCCCACTCCCAACAACCCACCATGGGGTGAATGTGATTTCACACATGGGGAGGGGTTGGGGTGCACGGTCTGCAGGCCCAGCCCGGGGTAGGGTTGTTACATAAAAGTGCACTTTTATGTAACAACCCTACCCCGGGCTGGGCCTGCAGACCGTGCACCCCAACCCCTCCCCATGTGTGCCTTCCAGGCCTCAGCCAAGCACCCCATGGTGGGTTGTTGGGAGTGGGATTTGAACACCCAACCTCCCCTTTAACAACCCCCTAAAGGTAAGGTTGTTAACCATGTGGGCTGCAGCCCACATGGTTAACAACCTTACCTTTAGGGGGTTGTTAAAGGGGAGGTTGGGTGTTCAAATCCCACTCCCAACAACCCACCATGGGGTGCTTGGCTGAGGCCTGGAAGGCACACATGGGGAGGGGTTGGGGTGCACGGTCTGCAGGCCCAGCCCGGGGTAGGGTTGTTACAATTTGCATGAACTTATTTGATCGATCTTTCTATTTTTGTGATAATTGTCTTGCTGGTGTTACTCTTATCTGTTAATTACATTTGTTGTACTTGATCTTTTAACCATTGTTGTTAGGTTGGTATTCTGAATTGCTATTCATCATACTGGTTTGAGACCTGTTTGTGATGAATCAACCTCTTCATGAAATGAGGGGGAGATTGTTGGCACTAACATTTCATGCAGAATCATTGGGGTGTCTTTGCAACGCTCTAACAACGATACAGTTATGGTTTTAAAGATCAAAGCTTCACCAGCACCCGGACTCAAAGACCAAGACGTTCTCAGTTTATAAATAGTCTTTGAGTCAGTCTTTACTTTAAGCGATTTTATCTTTAATATTCTACCAAGAGAGTTTAGTTTTCGTTTTAGAAGATATACTTCAAGAGAGTCAAAAACTTGTTCTTCATGTTGAGATGTTTTGAGAGTTTTTGTTCTTGATAGAATTGTGTTGTAATTCAGTGTATATCATTTAGATCGAGTTGTAAATCAAGGAGAGGGAGTCTTCTTGATATAGCTTAAAGGATTCTTGATTCAGGGTCGTCAACAGGGTGAAGGAACAACAAAGATTGTCTCTGTAATTCTAGTTAGGGAGATTAGAAGTTGAGGGGGAGAGATTCAGCTTCTAGATCGAGTTAACAGGATTGGTCTCGAGTCTTGTGTTTCTTCTTGTTCATAGTTGAGTAATCTTCGCCTGGATTGGAATCCCCCGGATGTAGGACAGGAGGTCCGAATCGGGTCAACAAACAATTGTGTTCTTATATTTCTGCAATTGTGTGTGTTGTCAATACATCGCGTTAACAACCTACTCACAGGGACTGTCATAAACAATTCATTTCCTCTCTTTTTTAAAGAAGGCTATCAATCATTTTCTTAATTTTACAGTATTACTGTAGAATAAAATAAAAAATAAAAGTAAATGAAACGTCAGGAACAACAACATGCACCCGTCAATGCAAACCCTAATTTTTGAATTAAAAAATAAAAAAATTTGTCCCAAGGCGAAATTCGACCAATGTAATATTTGAAGTTGAAATGCAAGACCCCAATTTCATAATACTAAAGGGTCTGGTCGTTTGATGATTGGAGATATTCAAGATTTATAATTTTGGATATAAAATGGATGATACATATATATGTTTGGTTCAAGGAATATTTGCGGTGGGAATATCAAATTTCGATCATGGTGGGAATTTTTGGAGTTTTAAGTTGTAATACCCGGAGAATGGCTTAAATGCAGTGAAATAAGCTATTCATATAAACAAGGTATCTTTCTTCTTGGTAACCATTCAATAAGAACTCCAAAGTTAAGCGTGCTTGCCTTGGGGTAATTATAGGATGGGTGACCTCCTGGTAAGTCTCTCAGGGTGTTCGTGAGTGAGGCCAAAACGCACTGGAAAGAGCTCATGTTGGTTTGTGGGGACAGCCTTTACTCCGGAGTCGGAAACATCTAGAGTAACACCCTATCTCCATTGTGCCGAAAATGGGAGTATTACATATGGTATCAGAGCCAGACCGCGACTGCGTGCTGTGGTATTCAGGCGCTTAGCGAGGTGAAAGATCCATGGAATGTGGATGGTTGTGACGTCCATCGGATGTGGATGGCCGAGTGCAACGAGGACGTTGCGATCTTAAGGGGGAGGAATGTAATACCCCTGAGAATGGCTTAAATGCAGTGAAATAAGCTACTCATATAAACAAGATACCTTTCTTTCTTGGTAACCATTCAATAAGAACTCCAAAGTTAAGCGTGCTTGCCTTGGGGTAATTATAGGATGGGTGACCTCCTGGGAAGTCTCTCAGGGTGTGCGTGAGTGAGGCCACAGCGCACTGGAAAGAGCTCATGTTGGTTTGTGGGGACAGCCGGGTAGCCTTCACTTTGGAGCCGGCAACATCTAGAGTAGCATCCTGTCATTCCGCTGCGCTTACATAAGTAGGAATGTGATTCTCCATCCAAAGCTGGTGATCTAATATTACCAGTCATCTTTTACCTCATTTTATACTAAATTGTCTTTTATAACTCCACTTTTCATTCTAATTTTATTTTATTTTTATACTTCGCAATCTTGAAAAAAATGATACAAACATGAATATTTAATTTGAAAAAATCAATTAATTTTTTTAAAATTATTTAAACACATTTTTTTCAATATATTTTCTCATATTTTTTTCAACATAGTGCATGATATCAATAATATTACTAGCATATTATATCATTAAATGAGTATTTTTTTAGGTGAATACCAGGGTATCCTCAGGCCACATTGGACCTAAGACTAATCCCTCGAGGATCGGGTGGGCATTTAAGGGTTGCCTCTCCCAAAGCAGAATTCTGCATACACAAAGACTCGAACCCGAGACCTTTGCTTAAGCTGCCAGAGCCCCATACCACTCAGGCCAACTGCGTTTGGTGTCATTAAATGAGTATTGTTAGCATATTACTAATTTATATAGCAACAGAGATGATGAATTTCGAAATATCTTCATTTTAATCGTCTCAGAAACTCGAATTAGTTTTCTCAAAAAATTACAAAAATCTCCGAAATTTCCCCCAAAATTTTAAATATCTTCGAAATTTCTCTAAATTTATATGTCCGATATAGATATTGAAACCGATATTTAAAACCTTGGGGACAACCTTCACTTTGGAGCCGGCAACATCTAGAGTAGCACCCTGTCATTCCGCTGCGCCGAAAATGGGGGTGTTACATAAGTAGGAGTGTGATTCTCCATCAAAAGCTGGTAATCTAATATTACGAGTCATCTTTTACCTCATTTTATACTAAATTGTCTTTTATAACTCCACTTTGCATTCTAATTTTATTTTATTTTTGATACTTCGCAATCCTTGAAAAAAATGATACAAACATCAATATTTAATTTGAATAAATCAATTAATTTTTTTTAAAATTATATATATAATGAATTTTTATTTGTTTTAAAAAATAAATATGTTAAAATATTTTGTATTGTGTAGAAAAATGACACATATTTATAAAATTTGTTTAACTGAAATTCAATGGCATATGTATTAATTTGAATTAATTGGAAATCTAAGATTTTCAATCTAACCAAATATAATAATCTTAAGCCATCAAAACATATTTTTTTCCAACAATCACATATTCCCCTTAATTACACATTCTCATTGGTAATGCAAGATGACTATATTTTATCCAACAATTTCATATTAACAGTTATTACACATTCTCATTGGTTATGCAAGAAAACTCCAATCAAATGAAGCTTAAAAAAATTAAATTAAAGCTCGCCTTTTGCCACTTGTCCTCCAACATATATGGGCTAAGTATATGCATACATATATTCACAAAGACAAAAGCAAGTGATGAAATTCAAAAGTTTAATAGGAGCCAAAGTATATGCTTTGCAATTTTATTTTATAACAAATTAAGTTTAAAAGAAAAAGCAGACGACTTTTGATTTATGTACAATCTAGTGGTCAATAATTGAGCACTAGCAGCATTCCATTTCATTTTATTTTATCAGTCATTTCTTCACTTTATTTTGCCTCAAATTAGGGTTTTTGTTTAAAGTCATCGTAATTAATCAATGTATTTTTATTTCAATAAAAATATTCACAATTATATTATAAAATTTATCAAAGTTTGTAGGCCATGATATATAATGTAGGCACACTTGTCAAACATAAAATTAGAGTCACATCAATTTTTACATTGCATCTGCATATAATATTGATGTAATTAATTGTTATAATAAAATTGTGAATATGGTTACATTTTCTAGAATGTGACTAGTGTACGTTATGTGGTTACGTTTGAAATAATTATTTCTGGCAGATTTCTTAAGATGTAACGATTTCAATAATCATGGCCATGTAAGTAATTAATTAATTGATAATCAATCAAAGTAAGGGCACATTGTAAATATTTTGTACTTTTACATATTACTTACATTAGTAATAGTATTCTTCTACTTGGAATGCATGTGTTGTATTTTTGTACATATTTTTTCTTCATCTTATACGATCTCAATCAGTCAGGCTTATACGCTCAATTCATTGTTTTTCGTTACGTTGTGGTTAAGTTTTGGCTCTTTGTTTTTGGGGCTATGGACAAAAAAAAATAAAAATAAAAAGACAAATAAATTAATTCTATCGAAATGTCCTTATAACTTAGATGTGCACCATTTGAAGTTTATTTCAAAAAACGATGCATACACACCACTTGAATTTTGCAATTTACATATAATTGATTAATTAAAAAATGTGTAGTGTTGGTGAATGGTGAATATATATATATATATATATATATAATTGGTGATGATGGACAGGATGGACCACATATCGGTGAGTGGATGAGTACTTTTGCATGAAGAAATTTATTTATGTAGGAGGAAAGAAATCAAGCTTTATGTAAAGCAACTTTATAAAATTAAATAATTAATAATATTATAATGGCAATAATAACAAAAATTGGAACTCCTGGTTTTTTGGCTACACTCACTGGAATCAATCATGCCCACAGCCCACAGTTTGTTTTACATTTCAGATATTTCTTAATTAATTTACAAACAAATATAATAATATTTATTTATTTATCTATTATTTGGGTTTAAACTTTAAAGCACTGCTTTTCCAGATTGAATACTTTTGGCAACGCATATATAAAATGGTACTATTTTTATTTCTCAAACATTTTCAGCTTTTTTTTTTAAAAAAAATAAAATAAAAATAAAATGACACTAAACGCTACCAATCCTTTCGTGAAATGTTTTCTACCATAAATGAATTTGGATATTTGATTAGACACTATATATAGTTAACGGCATCGTATTATCCAAATATCATTTTTTGTGTAATGTATTATTAGTCAATTAGTTACAACGAATGAGTATACAAAATATGATAGATAACGGCATACTATACTTGTGGGATTGAGATATATTTTTTAATTACATTTTCAATTTATATAATCTTATGCTTTGAGATGATGAGTACATTTTTTAAGATTATTTAGTTGTGCATCCAATCACTTGAAACAACATGAAGTTCTATCTTTTCGTTTACTAAATTTTAATTAATGCATCAATTATCGCATCGATCACAATAGTCGTTATATACTACTATAAAAAGTAAATAAAATTATAAATAGTGCTGATTTTAATATTGCATAATTAAATTTATTTATAATGACATTCATTGTATGTTAATTGTGAAATTGATCGATTTACAAATTTTTACTTGTTTCGTCTTAATTAAGTGGCATGAGATATCTTAATCATGTAAGTTGTAATGTGTGCACACATGTATCTCATAGGGATGTTTGGAAGCCGGCATATTTAGGAGCATATGGCGAATTGAATCAGCATATTCTCTCATAATTTTCTCTCCGAATCTGCTATCTGCTAGCGGATCCGCTGACTCCCAAACATCCTCATAATCTAGTTATGGCACAAATTAGAGAGCACTCTCTATGCATCGTGATGGAAGAGTAGGTAAATATAATGCGAAAGAGAGATTTTGTAATAGACTAAAAATTGTCATCATAAAACTATGCTCCGGTATCATTTTCATATACATCACAAAAATAACTCGGGGAATCGCATATCACATTGTCATCATAAAACAACCTACCTCCAATCACGGGTTGTAGGTGCACAATTTGTATTCTAACAACTCCCTGTGTGGATATATAATACTTCCTCTAATCCAATAAAAAACATTTTTATCTGACATTGTAATATTGTTTATTATTCAACTTTTGATTCATATAATAAAAAATATAAATAAATTAAATTGTATTAGATTTATCTAATAATCTCATATTTTTAAACTATATATTTTATATATTTTTTACTTATATATTTTGATATATAAGCTGTTAATTAAATGTGCTAAACTTTATATCAAGTTAAATAAGATCACATTAAGTGGAACAGATGAAAATTATCATAATTGAAATTACATGCAGACGATGGTGTGAAAGATTTTCACTTTGACTTTGACATTTTCAAAATCGACACAATGGCTCAATTTATAAATGGATGGAGTCCTCATTTCTTTATCAAAAGATATTAAACTTAGATTTTTAGGGCCCTTTGAAATCAACATTTGAACGCTCGACTTGCTTCTGCTTTTATGTATTTGTGTCAAAAAAACTTTACAAATTTACATCCAACTTTAATTTATACGGTTACATAAATTGACTATGTTTAAGGTTAATTCAAATTTTTATTGCAGCTATATAACAGAAATTATTAGTCTATAGTCACATATATAAAATTGATTTGTTTACAAATATATACTCATTCGTTCAGTCTTCTCTAATTTAGTCATTTTATAATAAAATTTTCTCGTAGTTAATAATGAAAGTGACCAGAATAAATTGGAATAAGGGAGTAACACTAGAAACAAAAAGGGGAATTTTACCTAAATTTATTGATAACAGGTCACGGGACACCCTAAAATGAAGTTACACTAAATTATTACTTCTATTAAGTTTAACTTTATTAAAAATATAAATCAAAGGGACCCCTGGAAAAGATGTGTACACTGCTTTAATCCCAAAGGGGTATCTTCACAGATCAATCACTGCATAAAGCAGATCTTCTCTAGCTACCACAGTTAATTACTACTATTAAAACTTCTCAATACACACTAATCAACTGCAATTTCCCAATTAAAAACAAGTTCAGTAACAGCTAGCTTTTAAAGATCTACGATATAAATATATTCGTTTCATTTTTAGGTCAGGCTACTTTTTGCCAATTTAATTCGCTTCCCTCTTTTCCTCTATGGTTTTAATTTACTTTTCCAACTTTAGGGCCGGGTGTTATTACAATCTTTTATTTTATGGAAGGGGAAAAAAATACTTGCAAGAAAACTGAAAAAGCAGGCAACACTGCACAAACAATAAGTGTAAACTATAACCATTTTATTTATTTATTTAATCTTCATTTTAATTTTTACAATATAAATGTATATCAGATTCCTCTAAACTACGTATATATTTTTCTATAGGAAACTATATATATATACATACATATTCCACACAAAATTTGCCTCTTTTTTTTTTTTTTTTCGTATAATACATACTATCATAATATATAATTTAAAAGGACCTTGACAAAACAAACCCAGCCAGATCTCATTAACTAAAATTAATAACATAACGGCTAGATTGATTTTTTTCCCTTTTCCTTTTTTTTCCCATATGGAATTAAATCCAAAAGACCCAAAATTATTTCATAAAAATGAAAATTCACAAATTTTTATAATAAGATATTAGTTTATTTTAATTTTGAAAATTTATTATGGAGTACTATAACCCAAATATGCCACAGCATGTTGCTTCTTCAGTTCATTGTAGAACTTATTTATAAACGCCTCGGCCGCCGCGTCGACCGCGCCGCCGTCCGCGTCTCCATCCCTGCAGATCGGGAACGGCGAGTCGGTTATCCTGAGCTGCCTCACCATCGGGCTCGGCTTCAAAAATATGGGGAGCGCCGGCGACGCCGCGGCGCTGGTGAACACCTCCAGAGCCGCCGCCATCATATCCGCGTCGATTGACGGCGCGGCCGAGTGTTTGCCACGCTTTTGGAAGAACATAGCGGGATAGGCGGGGCTGTTGCTGCAGCTGAACTCGTACTCGCCGGCGGGGAAGGCGTGGCGGCGTGTGGCGGCCGTGTGGTGGTGAAACATGAGGTTGTAAATGGCGGATTTTCCGGCGATCTTGCCGCGCTTCATCATGAGGCTGAGATCGGAGAACAATTTGGCCTTGGAAATTCCTTTCCTGAGCATGAAATAGAGCACCCGGACGATATTCCAGAATTTTTTGGCCACGATTTGCATGTTTTGTTCCATTTTTTACAATTAGGGTTTTTGAGAATTGGGGAATTTAGGTTATGAGAACGAACGAATGGAGGTATGTGAGGGGGATATTTATAGAGGGGGTTGGTGCGTGAGTGACAGCGGTAGCACGCGGAGCGTTGGTGAGGAGACGCATGCTGACTTGTACTTTAGGGCTAAAGTGGACCCCAGCTTCTCGGAGGTTTTACTTGTATACTAGGAGCATTTCTATGGCCTTATGATATTATTGATGCCTAGTGGGCTTTCTTAGTTTGGGGTTACACCAATTATTGTTTTAAGCATATGTTTGATATTGGTTTGCTTAACAAGCTAAATTCTAATTTTAGTACTACTTTAATTTAATAATTAATGCGTGTTTTTTTATTTATTAGATGGGCATTTAATTTAAACGATACTAGTATTCGTAGGCTCTTTTTTACATTAGAAGTACATATAAAGAAACCAATATAAAAATATCACGATAGAAATGTATAAATAATGATTCGAAATGGTTCACAAATAAAACATGAAATTAAAAAGCTAATGAATATGAAGCCAAAGATTGTTTCAAAATTAGTTTGATGGGGGGTGTGTGTGTGTGTTTAGGACAATTGGTCCGCAACTGTTTTCGCTGTCCTTGTCGTACTCAAACTCATTTCAGGATATATATGTATACTCCATATTGTTTTCGATTCGGTGAGTCTACCATATAGACTCAAACTCACTTTTGGAATATTCATGGTCTCGTAGTACCGTAGGTGGATACTATACGTTTAAACTTTAAACTCAACTTATTTGAGTTGACCAACAGAAAAGAGGATTTATTATTCTGATCCATAAATAAATTTGTATTATTAACTGTATATGTTCATTAATTGTAATAATATCGAAATATCTAAAACATCATTGGTAGGGATGAGAATAATGGAACATAGTGCACATTTTGTGTCCGCATAAGTGATGGTGTGGTACAATTTTGGTGATGTGTAACTGATTGAGGAAGTTTGTTGGACCTAGCTATGATATACTATAATTTAAATATTCATTGTACTTAATACTATATGTATTTTATAATTTAAAATTAAATAAAAAAAATCTATATACACAAATAGTATATGTTTTATATATTTGTAATAAAGGCACATTTTATATATTTTAGCATAGCAACACCAACAGTAGTAGAGTGTAGTAATAATAATAATAATAATAATAATAATAATAATAATAATAATAATAATAATAATAATAATAATAATAAGAGGGCCAATATAGAATAGAATTTGTGTTTTGATTATTATTATATATTAGGAGCAGGTAAGAGCACTATAACTAGAAAAATGGAAGAGAAGATGGTTAAGGGTTTGACTGTAATGAAGAATCCCAATGCAATACTATAATTGGAGCTAGTAGCAATTGGTCCCAAAAGTTGTTTCTTAGCCTTGGAGGTTTCTCATTTTTAAATTAAATTATGTATACGGATTTGTGACTTGTGAGTATTACTCAAACATAATTAAAGAAACAAAGAAAGAAAAACGTGCAAGTCTCCGACCAAACAAATGCATGCACTAGTTGCACGGGGCCGCAAACCCTACCGTGCCTATGTTAATCATTTCTTACGGCTTAATTATTAAAATAATATGATAAATTCCATCGTTCCCAAATTAATAACCAATCGCCTGTTCAACAGGCAATTGGGAAAAATTAATTTTTAATTGCAAGATCGCCTGCCCACCAGGCGATCACATAAAAAAAATTATTTAAAATCCAATAGCCTGTCCACCAGGCGATTAAGTGAATTAAAAAATAAAATAAAAATTACCACTACAGTGCAATTCGCCTCTCCACTAGGCGACTAAGTTTTTTAAAAAAAAAATACTAACAATAACAATCGCATGTCCACCAGGCGATTAGTTTTTTTTTTAAAAAAAAGAGAGAAATGTAATCGCATGTTGAACAGGCGAGTAGGGTTTTAAAAATATAAAAAATTACTGAAAATTAGGGTTTTTCGTTTACATACATAAAGAGTGTGTGCAGCAGTTCACATGCATGCATAGTCTTTACGTCAGTTCTGTGTGAGTTATCTTCTCAAATTATTTCCATTAATTTCCCCAGTCCTATATGGGTTTGTCAAATTATTGAATGTAGGTGCAACAGTATCGGATGGGAAAAAATTATAGTTGTCAGAATATTGATGGCCTATTGAATGAATTATTGATGTATCCACAATAATAATGGTATACTGTAGCATATGAAATATACAGAGTCTGAAGGGGGTCGGATGCCTATTTAAATGTGAACAAATTTATCCTTCTGCAGTGTAGTGTTTTACAAAATATCAATATTCTCTATATACTCCCTCTGTCCCACAATAATGTTCCCATTTCATTTCTGCACACAATCCAATATACTTTTTAAATTGTTAATATCTCAAAATATATACAAGTAGAAATTATGTAAAATATATATTCTAAAACTATACGATTAGACGAATCTAACAAGACCGAACTCGACTATTTTTTCAAATATATAATTACAATAATATCGAGTCAAAGTTGAACAATGAACAGTGTCAAAAAGTCAAATGGGAACATTATTGTGGGACGGAGGGAGTACATCATATTCTCTACTTTGAGGAAAGGCAGAAACTTCATGAACGAGTGTGTGCAGAATTATTTGAGTCATTCGGCTTCAAAATTTTTTCAGTTGTTTGTTAGCGCGCACAGGTAATCATCATACAGTATTATCATCATCCAGCATTTTATAATAATAAATTAAAATATGTAAATCCTATTAGACACATCTATTAAATAATAGATATTTTATACTTGTATATATCATTTGAGGCTTTGAAATGAATTTGTTGTTTTCTGAGAAAATTTTCTTTTCTCTTTAATTGTCATATAACATTACCTTTTTCATTAATATGCATGTTAAATTTTTTCCTGCTTTAGTGGAATTTTGGTCCTAGTTATACACATGAAATTTATAGGCTTTTCTTGAATACCGCTGTATTATGTATTTTTAATATGTTGCTAATAGTATGGGCTATGTGCCCGTAATTGATTGGTGCAGTTTTAATGGCGAATGAGTGTGAAAATAGTTTTATTTTGGGGCGGTAATGTGGTTTAAAGTCAGTCCAGTATCGAGTACGATCAACCTCGCGTGCATAGCGCATTATCTCAAGGAATGCGTCATTCGTAGACTTGCTTGCTGTTATTTACAGCGCCACCGGTGTTAATGCAAATGAATTTGGCGTGAAGGTGTACACACAGTTCCAGTGGACAAATAATTTCGGTCAGGAGTGCAACAATGTTTTGATGGAAATCTGTGACGATGGTCAACTGCAATGTTTTTTACACCCAATTACCGGTTATGAGATATTGCAGTTGTTCCTGGAATTCACACAGCATGATGGTATGGGCGACCATGTAGACCTTGCAGGAACATCACATGGACCGGTAGCAGGGCGCACAATCTGCCGGACTGGGTCGGACGATGAGGCTACGGACTCCGATGAGGGGGGTGAGCATGTCAGTCCAACTAATGAATCTGATTCCGCTTGGGACGAGGACGTAGAAGATGATTCAAGTACTGGTTTTGAGGACAATCCGTCAGGGACTCCGTACGATGCAATATCTGATTGTGACGAGGTCGAGGAAGCGGATGTGACGCCCCGGAAATTTAAAACCATTTTCGTGACGTCACCGCCGTATTAACTGTTCTAAACTGTCGATTACTCAGCTTAGACAGTTGATACAAGGCTAGACACAAGTACAAATAAATAACTGTAACAAGAAAACTATCATGAGCTGTGAGCAATCCCAGGAACATCACATTGCATATCCGGGCTACAAACCCTGAATAAATTATCGATATGCTCACAATTTCAATACTAGAAATTTACACATAATAAAATCCAAGTGCTTCAACAATCACCTCGATGAACGACAACTAACTCTACATTAGATAACCGATACATGTGTATAAAAATATATTCCAATTAAATAAAAACATAAAGATGCACCCTAACTAGTTCGCTCAGCCCGTACCCCATCATCGTGTTCTGCGCCATCCGTAGGAAAATCTATAAAACAACAAAACAGCGACAAGGTGTCAGCACAATATAACGTTGTACTGGCAAGGAGTAGAAGTAGCATAGCATAAAGAATCTATAGCAACCATTAATAACAATAATTAAAGACATAAAGTAAATTCTGGATATTTTCCTCGAGTCATATACAACATAATCCTATCCATAATCCATTAATCACCAATATCACCTCTCGCCATGCACATATGTCAGATAAAACCAATATAATGCACCATACTCCATTAATAAAATATATGTCAGATGAAGCCAATCCAATGCACCATAATCCATTAATCAAATATGAAATCAATTCAATGCCCATAATCCATTAGTCAAATTATATGTCAGATGAAACCAATCCAATGCACCATAATCCATTAATCAAATATGAACCAAATCCAATGCTCATAATCCATTTCTCAAATTATATGTCAGATGAAACCAATCCAATGCACCATAATCCATTAATCAAATAATATCATCTCTCGCCATGCAGAGGACTCTATAACTACTAACACCGGCATCCTAGACTAGTTTTCAACTGTCTAGGGTTATAGACACATACAGGCTTATCTCGCCGTGCAGAGGACTCTATAACTTCCAACACCGGTGTCCCAGACAATGCTCCAACTGCCTAGGGTTATAGACACATACATGCTCTACCCGTAGGAGGGACAATTACCCTCATCCGATATCCGAAATTCCATATACCATGTGGCTCATGCATTGGTTTCATAAGACATAATTTACCAAAACCGAACCATATATTGAACACATAATAAGAGTTGTCAAGTATCATCACAATGGTCTTGAGATACACCAATCTCAACATAACAGTAAATATTCTCTTAAGTCATAGCGCAAGGAACCCGTCCACCCGGTATTCCTTAAGATTCTAAGGTTTGACCTAGTTGTTAAAACATCATATGATTCGCGAGAACACTTAGATTCATCTAAGGCATAATAATCTACGCTCATCTAAGGCATCATACAATTCGTGTGGAGCACTTAAATACGTCTAGGTTATCTAGAAATAGGTTTTAAGCATTCCTATGAATAATATTCCTAATCATTTAGATTCACATTGTGTAACATCTCCACTTATCTCTTTATGCAATTATGCTATTCTAACCCTTGCCTTGATTATAAATCTTCAAAGCTTCCTTTGTTTGTCTTCAATCTCCCAAGGCTTCATGAGTGATCCCTATACAAAAATATTATCATGAGAATTTAAATAATTCTACAACACCAATACATTCGTCTCCAGTTCAACCATCCACCTCCAATCCCCTTCATCAAACCCACATAACAACCCATCCACCACTACGCCATTTAATCCACCAACTCCCAATAACAAAGAACAAGATCAAATATCCAAATACAATGTTCAACATTCAAGAATAATATGCTAACAGGTGCAAGAGTCAACACTACCACAATTTCTCATGCTTCATAAATTTCAACTAACAAGAATGCCCAAGTATCCCAGAATAAAGCAAAAAAAAAAAAAAATCAAATACTAAATCCCAAATTAATATCACAACATGTCTATTCAAAAGAAACCACTTTCAAAATTCATTTAACCTATAAATTCACATTATACTCAAGCAAAGTTAACATGTTCGATTTTCCTCACTTATCAAGTAATTAAAACAATCCCAATTGCACCAAGTCTTCCTCCAAACGAATAATCTAAACACAACATTAGAAACTAGTAACATTTAAAAGATCATTTACTCATATTCAAGAATACATGCATAAATTAACAAGTTACTCCCTTCCCATTCCAATCTAGAACTTTGCATAATCAACAACAATTAATACTAACTATATCAAATTTACACAAGAACCTCATTCAACAATCCCCCAATTATTCACCACGCTCAACAAACTCCAAATCTCCAATCAATTCAAGAACTACTATCCACATGTTGCCAATTTCCAACAAATCAACTAAAAACTCAAGTTAACAATTTAATCTCAAATATCACAATCTACATAAACACTTACACAAGACAATTCCAACAACTCTACACCACATATATATGCAAGTATATATAAAAACTCAATAACACTTAATCAATTAGTATATCCCAATTTAACCATTCCCAATTATCAAAAACTAATAACATCTAACCCATTTTAACAATAAAACCAAATACCCATTAGTCTACACAATCTTAAGCCAAAAAATCAAACAATAATATAACACCCAAAACTCCATTTCAACATCTACTAAACAAGTTCACAAATTCCACAAACAATTCCATAAACCCACACACATAATCAACCCCAAAGAAGAACATAGAGTTCAAATAGCACAAGGAGCCAAAATACGAAAAAAAAAAAACACCTAACACCACCACCACTGCCGCCGTTCACCACCACTGCCGCCAACACCACCCGGCCACAGCACCACCACCATCACAACGAGACGCTAAACTAGCAATCGGAATGACATTTGCATCGAAAGAGGACTTACAGGCTGCTGTGAGACATTACTCTGTCGTATACGCGCAACGGGAGTTCATCGTGAAGTGGAGCAATAAAACACAGTGGAGAGTACAGTGTAAAAATTATGATTCATCAAATGGTTGTATATGGCGCCTCTCAGCATGCTTGCGGGAGTGTATCGGTCGATGGGAGATAACCAAGATTTACGGGCCAACCCATCGTTGTATTCCAGATGTCGACCCGATCGGCCATGCGAATTTGGACAAGAATATGATAGCCCGACACCTCACCCGATATGTTACGAAAAGGAATGGAATATCAATTGCCAATGTGATGAAGAAGATGAAGGCAAAGTACAAAGTGGACATAAGTTATGCAAAAGCCTGGTACGCAATAGAACGAGCTATCGAGCTCGTACATGGAACGTGGGAACATTCTGTTAAAAATCTTCCAGCTTTAATGGCAGCACTGGTAGAGCATAACCCGGGTACTATAGTGCAATGGCAACATCATCAACAAATAAAGGCGGGGCACTATACGGTTGGATACGTATTCTGGTCATTTGCGCCTTGCATTAATGCATTCCGTCATGCTAGGCCAGTCATTAGTGTTGATGGAACTCACCTGTATACGAAGTACAAGCATAAGTTGTTGGTTGCGTGTACCGGTGATGGGGAACATCAAATGTGCCCGCTGGCATTCGCATTGGTTGATGAGGAGTCCATCAAGTCGTGGACTTGGTTCCTCAGCATGTTAGAGAGGTAAATTTTATTAAAGATACACAATGTCTTATTGTTATAATGTTCCGTGAACTGATACCTTTGGGGTGATGTAAATTTGCAGGTTTGTTGTGTACGGCAGGTTAGGGGTTTGTTTGATATCCGATAGGCACGTCGGGCTGGAGCGTGCAGTCGAACATCTCAGGTCATTTAAAGAGCCATTGGGTAGGCACCGTTACTGTTTGCGTCATTTGGCCTCCAACCTAAACAAACACTTCAAAAACAAACACCTCAAGAGCCTCTTCTAGGAAGCAGCGCGTGCAAACTACGTGAGTGACTTCAATAAGCAAATGGAGGTCATAAAGGTCGCCCTCCCGGGGGCATATTCATACCTGATGGAGATTCGACTAGAGAAATGGACTTTTGCATGCGACGAGGGGTGGAGACGCGGGATGACGACTTCGAACCTATCAGAATGTTATAACCATGTCTTGAAAGAAGCACGCAAGCTGCCAATATGTGGGATGGTCAAGTGCATATTTGAGAAGCTCATACAACACTTCAACAGGAAGCACATTTATGCGAACCGTCGGCTGACTCATGGGTTCGAGTGGACTGCATATACCACAGAACGTTTCGACACAGCGCGTAGGCTTGCACGTAATTTTTATGCGAACATCGTGAACTACCAAGAAATGGAAGTGAGTGTATACCACCGCTCTTCTATTGGTTCAAAAGGAGTGAATGTCGTGTCCGTATTGAATGGGATTCGCGACTGTGGTGGGATGTTCCAGCGTGGTATTCCATGCAAGCATATGATGGCCGCGTGCAGACAGTTTGGGGTTAGTGAGAAGAGCAAGGTCCCAACGGAGTATAACATTTCAGAGTATGTGGCAATGTATTCTCATCCTTTTCATGCTTTGCCCGACGAGGGATCATGGCCATCACCGTGGTTTACACTGGAGCATAATCCACAACTGCGAACAAGGACCAGACGGGGTCGAAAGAACACTTCTAGGATCCGTAATGAGATGGACGAAGCTAGATCATCCCAGGGTAGGCGCCGCCAGAGGTAATCTCAAGAACTAGTAATTGGTGTTTGAGCCGGCAAATGTTAGTGTAATGTCCTTTGTTTGTTCAAGTACTTGTTTTTTTTTTACTCCCTTTTCTTTTATTCCGATGTCCATTGATGTACCAATTTAAATTATTTTGAACATGCACTATTCCGGCAAACTATTTTATTTGAGAAGTAACATCTCAAAAAAAATATATATATTGTATTTCAATAGGACAAATATGAATATTCGTATACATTTTTTCTACTTTATACTAGTAATAGTTGCTACAAAGGGATCATATTGTGAACTGTATTATTATTATTATTATTATTATTATTATTATTATTATTATTATTATTATTATTATTATTATTATGAACATTTTTATTATTATTACTATTATTACTACTAATACAATGTACTATTATTATTATAAACAAACAATACACCTCATAAGTAAATTTCAAATTGACTCCACTAAAAGTAATGGCTTCCAGTACCACATTTCCTTCTTCGTGGCTGTCTACGGCCCCTGCCATACTGTGGAGAGGCAGTCTGCTCGCAATCATTGCCCCCATCGTCATCATCATCGTCATCGCCATCACCGTCGTCGCCATCTCCAGTACTGTCGATGTCCATGTCCATGTCGGGTGAATCCACTCGGATCCTAAATTGTTCCGGCGTGCGATGTTCTGGGGACCGGGTTGGAACATGGGGAGGTAATGCCGTATCAAATAGTCGGAGCCATGTACTCCGATCTGTGGGTGCAGTCGAAAAGCCAAACAACGAATCTCCCACATTAGGCATGGTAGAACTGGAAGCAACCCGCTCATCCGGTATCGAGGGCCTGTACGGGGAACACTCGGGTTGTACTCCTGAAGTGGATGGCATGTACGGAGAACTGCTATGCGGTACACCGGATGTGGATGGTTGTGATATCTGTGTCGTTCGTCTTGGGCCACGCGGCATATTTCTTCCCCGCCGTGTGTCTTCACCGGACGCACGTGGTAGGCGGCCTTGCATCCGTTCCTGTGACAAGTCCACAATATTCTGGAGCAAGGAAGAGTCGGCTGTGTGTCCAAACTGCGTAAGTTGGTGCGCCTGGATTCAAAGTGTACGTAGTTACACCGTTACATTCGATCAAACCCAACAGTACACTCCCAAAAGATACACAACTGAATATCATACGTACCGAGGCATCGATGAAAGAGGACGACCCAGTCTGAAGAGTTCCTTCTGCTCGATGGAGTGGATTACTGATTAAACGGCGCGTCACATGTTCATACCAGTAGAAGTATTGCGCCTCAGTTATGATGTTCGAAGCATCCCCAATTAGTAAGTTCTGACGATTGGCCCAAGATTGAATAGGGGGCGTGTGAACAACGTTCCATGCCATGTGGTCATCACGGGAGTAAGAGTGAAATGAGTCTGACTCGCCCGATGGCTTCTGCGGGATATCCTGGCGCATTCCGAACTGGCGCGTTCTAAGTTTCTTATTTATATTTATAGAAACTTCTCAGTATTGCACTCCAGTCATATATAAATAATTATATATATATATTTACCATAGAAATGGAATCAAGTAATGAATAATAAGGATCAATGGAATCATGTAATGAAAAATATTATAATTTCCATTCCTTAGTTAAAGCATTCCAATTTTGATGTTTACAATGAGCAACTTAGCATGAATACCAAGAACACACAAACTATATATCTAAACACCACATGGATTATATTGACCATCAAACCTACAAGAGTTTGCAAGTGCTAAATACTAACCTCTTCTTCAAGAGACGAATTGAGTTTCAATGGCTGAGGATGCGGACTGCTTCGGAGGAGATGTGAGAAAGGGAGTTGAGGAGGAAGATCAATTATTGAAGGAGATGGATTCAGGTGTTGAGGAGGACAAGTGAAATGGATTGTATGATTTATGAACAGGCCATTTCTCCTTCAAAATGAAATGGGGTACAAGTGAACAGTCCCGAATTCCTTTTCTTCAAAATTACTTTAACATGCGAGTGCATATGAATTCACTCTGCATTTCTCTTGTCCTCTTCAAAATTTACTTTATTCCATTTCATTTGTCCTTATTCTTGCACTTTTATACTCATGTGAACTATGCACTCTTCACTCTGCATTTCATTCTGCATCTCTTTGTCCTCTCCTGCATCTCTTTGTCCTCTTCTCTATTTTACTCCTGGCATGCATGTCTTGAACAGTGCAAAATCGCCAGTTGAACAGGCGATTTTGTACTGTTCATTAGTTTTTTATTTTTTTCCCTACCAAATCGCCTGTCCACCAGGCGATTTGCAATGTTTATTTTTTTATTTTTTATTTTTACCCAACTCGCCTGTACAACAGGCGAGTTGCCCACTTTAATTTTTTTTTTTACGTAATCGCCTGCTAGACAGGCGATTATCTTTTAAATTATTTATTTATTTATTTATTTTACGTGATCGCCTGGTGGACAGACGATCTTGCAATTAAAAATTACTTTTTCCCAATCGCCTGGTTATTATTTTGGGAACAGGAGAATTTATCTATATTATTTTAATAATTAAGCCCATTTCTTACTGCTTTCAATTCATCAATTTTGTTTATACAAATTAACCCCTCAAACACTAGCTAAATTCATCACAAATTGGTTCAGAAAATTATGATGTATTGCAAAAATTCTGATTTTCAAATGCCCGGTAATCCTAGAATTCACTCTGGAAGCTAAATTGATCGATCTAATAAGCCGGATACTAGTGACTGATGTTATTTAAAAAAAAAAAACAAAAAAAAAAAGCAAACGGTTGCTAAAAACATAGAAAATCTCAATATTTTAGAGTCCTCACAGGTTAATTTAAGAAAAAAAATATATGCAAATTAGATTTCAACCAATAAATATGCAAGATTTTTGAAGGCTTCTATGAGGTCAATGAAGCACGTAGATACCCATAATTACTTTAAGCCAACTCTGTTAATTGGTAGTATGTTTGATCTTTCCTTTCATTTTTTTGCTAACTAGCCTATTTAGTTAAAGAATTCGGTTGTTGAATCCTAGTTAACGAATTTCGATTGCGAATCTGGTGGGTAACATTGGAGTTTTGAAGTTGCTTGCATAGTTAGGTTGTTGGTAGCAATAAGATCGTAAATAACATAATGGCAGCGAAGCAACTAGCAAGCTGGTTCATGCATCTTTGATATATATATATATATAGACAATCCACACTTCCACAAAGGGTATTTATAATGTGTCCATCTAAATAACGCATATAGACAACTCATGGATCCTCAAAAGGGATCGACACAAAATGTGCCTTTTAATACACAAATAATATAACCTTAATTAAGCGATTCGAATTTATCACTTTAAGATAGTATGCCCGAACACTCTGATGCCCCAAACAATAAATAAAAAGTTACTAATAATTAATTTAGTTATATATGAAACCCAAGTGACAGTCAAAAATATATTGATTAACGATTTAATTAATTCATTATTAATTAATGAAGTCTCTGATTACAATTAGACCAGATAGTGTAATTATGTGTATATTATTATACTGTAACTACTACGTCATTTAGCAAATAATATACATACCACGTATATAATATAAATAGCTAAAACAATAAACATTGTAGTTTGGCATAGGCTTGATCTAGTCGTGAAGTTCTTCGACTTTCAATCTTATAGTCTGTGTGGTTTGTTTCCCCATTTATATAGCCAGTATCCATCACCTTTATAATTTTATAATTTTTACTTCAATGTTTTTTAATTCCTACATTAAAAGGGTTTAAAAATATCAAAGAATTGTTTTCCCAATAAAAAATAAAAAAATCAAAGAATTGTCAAATCATTGTTCAATAGTATATATTTTTTCTAATCCAACAGGATTTAATTACGAAGGATATGCAAATAGAAATCCTCTCACGTCCTTCCCATTTTCGCAAACCAGACATGTCATTAATATTTTAATCAATAATTTATGATGTATGGTTATTTGTTAAGTACAAGTTCATATCCTTCATAATTTCCACTGTCTTATTTTCTCATTATGTGTGCGAGAAAACTTGTTCAGTTCTTTGGGAATAGACTGCGGGCTTCTCTTAATAAAAATTCTATTCCATGTTTTACAAAAAGTATGAATTAAAACAGTACATATATTATAACCAAGAACAGGCATGTCATTCTAGGCTAAGCAAAGCAATAATCAATTCTAGCCGTTATTATGAAATAGTAATTATTTTTATTACATGGACGGAAACTTCCTCTTACCATCCTTCAACAATAATTGCCCTGAAATATAATCAAATAAAACCAAAAGAATAACAAGCATTAGATCATTAATAATTAACTCTTGACCAAAATATAAACCTCAACTAATAATGATGACGCGAGCTAGCTAAGACAGAGCAAAGTAAAAACTTTTGCATAAACAACAAAAAATTAGGGTTTTCTTTCTGGTCATTGGGCTCAATATTTAATTTTCTTTACTTCTGCAAATCATAAACACAGCTGTTCACAACCAGCAATAAAACATGGCAAAAGGGCTGTTAAAGTTGATTAATTATCATGCTTAATTAAGAATGTTTTAATTCACCCTAGTAACCACTTTTGTCATCTTTTTGGTCGCTTTTTTCAAGCACTCAGAACTTTTTTCTAAATTAAGGTGTATATATCATATTGTGGTCTAAAAGATATTTCTGCACATTGTTTCAATCCATATTTTTCAGGCAACTGGTGGGGAAATGCATAGACCACTATGGAAATGGTTGCGAGATTCAGACCATAGTATTATTTGCATATTCATTAGCTATATGCAATTTATTTATATGAGGGCTTCTTTGGAAATGTTTTAAATTCACCTAAGTTTCGTACTTAGTGTAATTTATACCAATAACCTTTTCAAATTACTCTTTACTTAGTCATTACACTAAAAAAGTAGCTCACTTTCGAATAACAATATAATTGATTTAAAATGGAGGGCAATATGTAAAAAAAAAAAAATGAAAAATAAATTTAAAATGTAATGAAAATAAGGTGGAAGAATAGAATGGGACGAGAATTGAGTGGTAAAAATGAACGCGAAATTATGATACTAATTTTCTACTTATTACTACTAATTAATTAATAATCAAACATTTGCATGTTAATTTTTGTTGATGGTGAGTGATAACTTTATCATTCAAGAATTGGCCATATGAATGCAACAATTGACAAAATAGGAATATGGACAAAACAAACCCAAACTTT
This sequence comes from Hygrophila difformis, assembly GCA_030278955.1. Taxonomy (NCBI): domain Eukaryota; kingdom Viridiplantae; phylum Streptophyta; class Magnoliopsida; order Lamiales; family Acanthaceae; genus Hygrophila; species Hygrophila difformis. The sequence goes on along the minus strand of JAOANR010000006.1, from coordinate 15,652,778 downwards.
TTTTCTTGAGCTAAAATGGAAAGAATATACTCAGCTTTATCCCAATTTAATTAAAGGATAATAATAATGCATATAAAAGTATAATGCATGTATTTGCTAAATCTAATCTACTAAGGTTTTGATATGATGTACAAAAAAGTACTGTACTTCTTCTCTTCTCCAATATGTAGTAGTAGTATTTTATAATTATACAATAGTAACAGTAATGATTATTGCAAATATCTCTCTGACAATTTTCTTTCCAAGCATGTGTATTGGTCTTTGAGTGACACATGGATAATAGAAGTTACTCCCTTCCTTCCTAAATAGTTGTCTCTTTCAGCTCAATTTCAATAACCAATATTTTTCATTAATTAACTCATAAATTTACACTTTTACCCTTCAACTATACTCATTCTTAATAAATGTCCAACAAATAGCATTTATGTAAAGTGAAGGACAATATAGTAAAAGCATAACATAACTACCTAAAAATGACAACTATTTTGGAACACATTTTACTCTCTAAAAAGACAACTAAAAAGGAAAGGAGAGAGTATTATCATGCATGGTTTTTAATTATTGAATATACCTAAGCATAAATCATTATGATCTGAATTAATTGATAATTGGCGTATTCTCTTTTACTTCGAAGAAGAGCTTAATTTTTTTAAGAGCCATTAAAGGCATGGAAAAAGAGTGGTGGAAGTGCATGACACACAAATTACAAAGGTGGCAATGGGGGATAGGGAGCCGAGTGGGAATTCGAACCTTCAACATATATGTTGGGAGTCGTGGGACTTACTACTAGGGTATGTTGGAGGATAAAATATGGAGGAAGGATATTTGGGTGTGTAAATATTTGTGGACGTATGGTTTTATATTTGAGAGGTTAGAGGCTAAGTGTTAATATGGAGCTTGAAAGGTTTGAAAGAAGAGAAGGATGCTTGAGAAAGTTTTATTACAACTCAACTCACTTGTTCTTCTTGTTGTGTTTTTGCAAAATGATACATGATCCACCTATTTATACTACTTCATGGTATAATCTCTATTATTCTAGAGAATTCTACACTAGTTCCTTCCTAATAAATCTAGATAATACTTCTTATTTGATCACATGTTTGTTTCTAGATTTTTCTTACATCCACATGGTTCTACATCTTTCTTTATCCATAATCTCTACTTCTCTAGAATCATCTATTATAAAATTAAGTTTATTACTTCAACACCCCCTCTTAAACTTAATTTTGCATTCCAAGCGAGCTTCTGAGTCTTGCGAACACTTCATACTTGAGGGGTTTAGTGAAAATGTCGCCGACTTGATCTTGTGACTTCACATGCTCCACTTGGACTTCTTTCTTCGCAATGCAGTCTCTAATGTAGTGGAACCGAGTGTCGATGTGCTTACTCCGATTATGAAATACTGGATTCTTTGCTAATGCAATCGCTGACTTATTGTCCACATAAATCCTTGTGGGCTCCTCTTGTGGCCATCCAAGCTCTTTTAATAAACTCCTTAGCCAGATAGCATGACAAACACTCGAAGTGGCAGCTACATACTCAGCTTCACACGTAGATAATGTCACAATTGGTTGCTTCTTTGACATCCAAGTGAATGCAGACCTCCCATGAAGAATACGAACCCACTTGTACTCTTTCGATCATCATTGTCTCCAGCCCAATCGCTATCACTATAGCCAACAAGCTGATAATTATTAGTACTTGAATAAAGTAGGCCATAGTTGAGTGTACCTTTGAGATATCTGAGAATTCTTTTTGCTGCCTTCAAGTGTGTAGTGGTTGGATTCTCCATAAAGCGACTCACAAACCCTGTAGCATATAGAATATCTGGCCTTGTGCAGGTTAAGTACCTTAAGCTTCCAACCAAGCTCTTGAACATTGTTGGATCTATCTTTTCTCCTTCATCATGCTTGGATAATTTATTTCCACTGACCATTGGAGTGTTTGTTGGCTTGCAGTTCTCCATCTTAAACTTCTTAAGAATCTCCTTCGTATAGCCTTCTTGTGCAAGGAAGACTCCATGCTCAAGTTGCTTAACCTCCACACCGAGGTAGTATGCCATCAGCCCGATGTCAGTCATATCAAATTCTTTGGTCATAGCCTTCTTGAATTCTTCAAACAACTTTGGGTTGTTTCCGGTGAAAATAAGATCGTCTACATACAAACAAACAATTAAGATATCATCACCTTTAACTTTGACGTAAAGGGCATGCTCATGTGGGCATTTTGTGAAACCATTATCCTCCAAATACTTGTCAATTCTGCTGTTCCATGCCCTTGGTGCTTGCTTTAACCCGTATAGAGCTTTTTTCAACTTCAAGACTTTGTCTTCTTGCCCTTTCACCTCATAGCCTGGTGGCTGCTTGATGTAGATCTCTTTGTCAATCACTCCATTCAAGAAGGCTGATTTGACATCCATCTGGTAGATTTTCCATCTATTCTGGGCTGCAAGAGAAATTATTAGTCTTATAGTTTCAAGGCGAGCCACGGGAGCAAATACCTCATCATAGTCAATTCCGGCTCTTTGACTATATCCTTTAGCAACGAGCCTTGCTTTGTATCTCTCAATTTCTCCCTTAGAGTTCTTTTTTGCCTTAAACACCCATTTAACTCCAATTGCTTTGTGATTTCTTGGCAATGTTGCTAGCTCCCATGTATTATTCTTCTCTATGGATTTGATCTCCTCATCCATTGCCTTTCTCCACTTTTTGCTTTGTGCTGCCTCATCAAAGGTTAATGGTTCACAATCAGCAAATAAGCAGAAAAGTGTGAGATCTTCTAACCTTTCAGTGTCATCATAGATCTCATTGAGGCTCCTCACTCGTGATGTAGTTCTCTCATTCAAAAACGATGGTGGCGAGTCTCCAGCTTCTTGTGTTGGTGAAGCAGGTGGAGTCACTGGCTCTTCCTGAACTTCTTCTACTTGCTCAACTTCTTCTTGGTCTCCGAGTTGTGGAATAATGAAATTGTAATTATTGATGTTGGATCCAAAATCCCATGCTCCTTCCTCATCAAACTCCACATCTCGACTTATGACAGTTTTCTTTGTATCAGGATTAAATAACTTGTAGCCTTTAGAGTTAGAGTCATACCCGATGAATATGTATGGCTCACTCTTGTCGTCGAGCTTTCTTCTTGTCTCGTCTGCCACGTGAGCATATGCTTTGCTCCCGAATACTCTTAGATGAGCGATTCCGGGCTTTCTCCCACTCCATGCTTCTTGTGGAGTCTTTCCCCATACACTTCGAGTTGGAGATCGATTGGATAGGTACACCGCGCATGCCACTGCTTCTGCCCAAAATTCTTTTGGAAGATTCTTCGTCTTCAACATGCTGCGCGCCATCTCCACTATGGTTCTATTCATCCTCTCTGCTACACCATTTTGTTGAGGAGATCTTGGAACAGTGAGAGGCCTCCGGATCCCGTTTGCTTCACAATACGCCATGAACTCATTGGATGTGAATTCACCACCTCGGTCGGTTCTCATGGATTTGATTTCTAGTCCGCTCTCCTTTTCAACGGCAGCTTTAAATTTCTTGAAGGCTTCAAATACTTCTGATTTATGCTTCAAGAAATACACCCAAGTTTTTCTAGAGAAATCATCAATGAAGAGCAGGAAATAATTGTTGTTACCTAGAGAACTTGGCTTGATCGGTCCACAAACATCGGCGTGGATTAACTCCAACGGCTTTTTAGCTCGCGAGGTTGACTCCTTTGGGAATGACCTTCTAGCTTGCTTCCCAAGTATACATCCTTCGCATAGTTGGTCGGGATGCTTGATGGATGGTAATCCTCTTACCATTTCCTTCCTTGATAACAACTCTAATCCTCCAAAATTTAAGTGCCCAAACCGTAGATGCCATAACCAAGACTTATCCTTAACGCAAGCTTTAAGGCATTTTGCTACATCATTCCGAATATTTAGTAGAAACATCCTATTCTTCGACATTGGCACCTTCGCTATCAAATTATTTTCCTTATCTCTTATTGAAAGGTTATAATCCTTCAAGTGAATATCATAACCTTTCTCTAAGAGTTGTCCCAAACTCAATATATTATTTTTCATGTTGGGCACATAATAGACATTCGAGATGAAATCATGACCACCATTTTTTAAGCGAATCAAAATTTTTCCTTTTCCTTGAACTGGAATTTTTGATTCATCACCAAAGGAGACATTGCCACTTACCGATTCATCCAACTCCACGAACATGCTCCTTTTGCCGCACATGTGGTTGCTTGCTCCCGTATCGAGGTACCAAGTATCATCTTGCCTTTCATTTTCTCCTTTGTATGCCAAGAGCACACTTGCATTTTCTTCCTTCTTGCTCTCAACGAAGTTGGCCTTCTCTTGAACCTTTTGTTTTTCTTTCCAACACTCGGAAGCATAATGCCCAAATCTATTACAATTATAGCATTTTATAGAAGATTTATCATACCTCGACTTCGGGTTACTCCTTCCATGACCAAATTCTTTTCTTTCTCCACTATTTGCATAGCCCCCTCTTGCTTGTCCTCGTCCTCTTCCTCGTCCACGTCCATGTTCTCGACTTTGTCCACGACCTCTCCCAAAACGATCATCACTTGGGCCTTCATCATTCTCTTTTGGCCTCACTTGCAATTTTAATAATTGCTCAACTATGTCTTGCTTTCTTTTATGTTTTTCTTCATATGCTTGTAGTGACCCCATCAAGAGATCAATAGTCATCTCCTCCAAATTTTTAGTTTCTTCAATAGTCACCACAATATGCTCAAATTTGGGAGTTAGTGAACGCAATATCTTTTCCATTATTCTAACATCCTCCAATTTTTCACCATTTCTTTTCATTTGGTTTGATACCGTCAAAACTCTAGTAAAATAATCCGAAACGGACTCGGACTCTTTCATTTGTAGGGACTCAAATTCACCACGCAAAGTTTGGAGGCGTACCTTCTTAACTTGATCGGCTCCTTTGCATGATACTTGAAGCTTCTCCCATGCTTCCTTAGCGGTGGTTGCACTTGAGATCTTCTCAAAATCATCTTCTCCCAATGCTTGGTAGATGAGATAGAGAGCCTTCTTGTCCCTCTTCTTTACATCTCGTAGCCGATCCTTTTGTTGTTGGGATAGTGATGCCTCATCTTGTGGTTGTTCGTAACCACTCTCTACAATCTCCCAAACATCATGAGCACCTAAAAGTGCCTTCATCTTGATACTCCAATTATCAAAGTTGATCTTATTAAGTAAAGGGACTTGGAAAGATTGTAGGTTGTTAGCCATCTTTCACAGGAGGAGGACCTTATGGCTCTGATACCACTTTGTTGGAGGATAAAATATGGAGGAAGGATATTTGGGTGTGTAAATATTTGTGGACGTATGGTTTTATATTTGAGAGGTTAGAGGCTAAGTGTTAATATGGAGCTTGAAAGGTTTGAAAGAAGAGAAGGATGCTTGAGAAAGTTTTATTACAACTCAACTCACTTGTTCTTCTTGTTGTGTTTTTGCAAAATGATACATGATCCACCTATTTATACTACTTCATGGTATAATCTCTATTATTCTAGAGAATTCTACACTAGTTCCTTCCTAATAAATCTAGATAATACTTCTTATTTGATCACATGTTTGTTTCTAGATTTTTCTTACATCCACATGGTTCTACATCTTTCTTTATCCATAATCTCTACTTCTCTAGAATCATCTATTATAAAATTAAGTTTATTACTTCAACAGGGTAAGTCTCCAACCCCAAGAAAACCATCATTAAGAATTTAAAATGAGTTAAAAAAAAAAAAAAAAATTGTGTGGAAGTGTTAGATTGTAAAACTGAAACATAATTGAAAGCACGCTTTTAGTTCCTTGTGTAGAATTATAATGACGATTTCTTTGCTTCCACGGAAGACGGCAGAAAATTAATTAAAAGCGCACAGGTTTTTGGGGTTTCGCTGTCTTGCAGTAGTTGTGTTCAAAATTTTAGGGCAATTGGCAGACCAATGGGGGAAGAACACGTAGTCGCGCGTATTCCCTGAAGCCTTTCTGGCTAAGTAAACCACCAATGGGGAAACCCTAATAAAAGTTCCAACTCCTGTACGTGAATCTTACACTTGTTTTTTACGTGAATAAAATAGACTTTCAAAGTGTGGAAGAATCATCCCATCATATATACAAAAATGAGCTTGCTAGCTGGTTTCATTTTGGTCTTCTGCTTTTGATTAAACCCTGCAATGTTTATTTGGTAATTTTAGCTGTTTAACAATTAATAGATGAAATATTTTTAATGCTCTAATTATTGTTAGTTAAGTAGACATTGATTTATCATGTCAATGCCTAATCATCCAACATTACAAATATGATATCACAAATTTTCCGTCACAAGTTTGCAATTTAGAAAGAAAAAAAAAAGATTCATGAGGGGGAAAAATCAATCTTGCAATAAATGACATGAAACAGGTTATCGATTTTTCAATTATTAGGGTTAGTATATTCATTCCACTCACAGGCAGAAAACTAAAATTTACTACAAATAAAGTTAGAAGGAGAACAACTTCTTCTTTAATTTGTGGGTGTTAGAGATTCATGAATTTTCAAAATTGGAATGCAACTATTAACTAACAAGAATTGACTCGTTCCCAAAGGCAACAAAAGCCCCACCAGCACTTGAATTGAAGAAGGAATATTAAAAAATAAATAAATAAATTATGAAAGAAGAAAATAGTGAGTCACCTAAAAAACCTACACAAGGAAAAGGAAAAGTGAAATCACAAATGAAACTAAAAGTAACAAGGCATTGAAAGTAATAAAGTTGTAAAAGTTAGGAAAGTGACTAAGCCGGCTTGGCCAGGCCTGGCTTTTTCAAAAGCAATCAATAATAATACTGCCCACAATTTCTCAGAAGCCACGAGTATTATGTAGAAGAAAATGATGATCACTACTCTTGAAAAAAATTATTTAACTGCAATTATTGTTCAACTAGTCATTTTATTTTAGGTAAATGCAGGTTCAAATATTTGATTTTCATTATTTAGACATCAATTATTGAGTATAAACTACTGTCATATTGTTTTTGCGGCTTACATTATATACTACATATATACTATATACTAATATAGCATGAAAAGTAAAATAAGTAAATAAATAAAATGGGAGATATTATTGCTAGATGCAGAAGGGTTGCAACAAGACCCAAAATGAGTGAGATGTATTGGACCCCAAAAAAAAAGTTTGAGGGAGAATTATTATTTACATTTACATATGTTGCAAGTTACGTTTACCTATAACTTATAAGGTCCAATTACTCGATTAGATTTAAATTTATTTTGGGAATTGATTTTGCAATATTTAATAACATAGAAGCTAAATTGGTTATATTAGGACAAAAAATTATAAAGAAAACAACTTATAATTATATATATAGTATCCAATATTGCATGGGTATAGAGATCATATAATTTTGAATCTTCATTATATGGCATATGACCGTTCTGATACTACTATTTAAATATTGTTTATCGTTTTTTTTTTTTTTTTTTTTTTTGGGTCTGAAATAGATCATATCAAATGGGGATAAATGTATGCCGTCTTTAAAGCAGAACTAACGTTATAAATAAAATGGGAATGTTGTAGGATCTGTTCTGTTATAATCAAATGAGAATGTTGTAGGGTAGGTTCTGTCCGTCGAGCTGCAGGTTGTAGTTGCGAGCTGCAGCTATAGGGAGCTGTAGTTGTTGGGAGCTATAGCCATAGTTGTTAAGATCCCGATCCTGGTCTTAGGACCTTACGATTTTACGATCACACCTCTCTAAAACGATCCCGATTCTTGTAGGATCTTAAAATTAGTAAGATCTGGATAAGATCCCGATCCTGATCATAAAATCTAATAATTTTATGGTCATACTCACTTAAACGCTTCGACAATCTTACGATCATACCTTATTAAATGAAAAAAAATTTGTACGATTTTATGATTTGGGATCAAAGTAACTTCTTTTTTTAATTTTAAACTTAAAAACTTGTATTCCTTATGTATGATGTGCAAAAAAAACATAATATGTATGTATGTGGAAATATTTTATATTTAATTATGATGTTTTTGTATTGTATTGTATTAATTAACTTGCAAGATTCATGAACACACGAAATAATGCTTTTACTTGTTAGTATGCATAAATGAGTTTATCCATTATTGCAATTTCATAAGATCTTAGGATCTCAATTCGATCCTACGATCCCGATCTTGCAAAGAGAAAAACGATCTCATATAAGATCCCGATCTTAACAACCTTGGCTATAGCTATTAATTTTACATAAATATTCGGTAGAAGTAGATGTAGTTGTCATAAATTATAACTTGAAGAAAAAATTAATTTACTGGGAAAGCATCTTTCGAAAACTCCCAAAAACTACTCAGGGTAGCTTCTAATTGAAGAGCTTTTTGGAGCTCTGATTCTCAGCGAAAACATTTAAAAAGAAGTATGAAGAACAAAACTATTGTTTTGATATAAAATATAAAACTCCTCAAAACTCTAAAACACTTTAAAAAAACGTGCAGAATAAACCCATAGTGTTTACAAACTTAAGAAATACTATAGCATAGGAAATGTAAAAACCCAAATTATATAAGTATTACTATATTAATATGCATGCATGCATAACCATGAATTTTAATTTGTTGACTCATTAAATCTCACATTTTATTTTGATGTCTTTTCTCCTGCCTCCTCTAATTAATTTTTTTGACAACTATGCTAAGGAAAGAAAGATCTCACATAATTTCTCATACAACATGTGATGTATTATTGTTGTGAACTACAAAGTACAACTCCTTATGTCCTCTCAAAAGAGCCTTATAAATACCCCTCTCTTGTGCTCCCATTATTTCATTCACAAACCTAAACACAAATTCAATTTTTGTTCCAATAATCCTCCTCTCATAACAAAAACTTTCAAAATCATCATCTTGATTTTCATACAACTCTCTTCAATGGAGCAAAAATTACCAATTGTAGCAAAGAAGTTTTGGAAAATGGTTCGAGTGGTTTACTTCATGCTAAGAAGAGGCTTCTCAAAGGCCAAAATGTTGGCCAATATGAACTCCATGCTCCGCCGCGGCAAGATCGCTGGAAAAGCCGCCATCCACGGCCTCCTCCCCCACCACGCCGCCACCGTCACCGCGGCTTCCGCCCGCCACCAGCACTCCTATCCGGCACCATTGGATGAATACGAATTCAGCTGCAGCGACAGCCCTGCATACCCCAATTTCCTCCTCCCCTTTCACCTCAGCAAGCGGAAACGCGCAACCCACGCGCCGCCGCAGTGCAATGAAGGAGGGGACCTGTTCGCCGAGGCGATTGAGATGGTGAGCAGCCAAAGCCTGGTTGCCTCCCCGGCGCTTCCGGGATTTGGTCGGACGCCGATGGCGAGGCAGTTGAGGATAACGGACTCGCCGTTTCCGGTGGCGGAGGGTGGAGAAGACGCGCAGCGCGTGGACGAAGCGGCCGAGAAGTTTATATTGAAATTTTACAGGGAATTGAGGCAGCAAAATTAAATGAATTTAAGTTCTTGATTTGTATTTGAAAAAAAAAAAAAAAAAAAACTTATATATGTATATTGCATGTACTATATGTTAGTATTTCTAAGGCAGGAAGGATATGTATTATTTTGTATCCTTTTATTGGAGAAAATAAATAGTGTGATTCATAAAATTATACTACTCGGGTGTAGTTTTGGGGTTCTTTTAATGATGATAATCAATTGTAATCAATAGGAGTATATTTCTTATAGTGAAGCACATTATATAGAAGAATTTTCTTTACTCTATTTTTTTTTTCTTGATTTGAGGGTGTGCACATACTTCATACTCGTATACCTCACAAACATATTTATGAAGGGGTTGATATGCAAGTGCTCGCGTGTCTTATCCTTCGAAACAAAAATTGCGAAGGGGTGAATCTTTAGGCCTTTTGGATTTCCAATAATTGCAGAAGTGAGATGTAGGGTTTTTAACCTAAAATTAATTGGTAATTAGTGACGTAATTTTAAAGATATGATATAGGATTATCCTGTTTCTCATTGTTTCAATCTTAATTTAGATATCATCAATAAGGTGTACAAAATTTGTGAACTGGTCAAGTGTCTATTACATAAAATTAATAACTATATGTGGTGATAAAACAGCATAGATTCTCCCCCTTTTCTACCGAAAACAGCATAAATTCTTGTGTGTGTGTGTGTGATTATACCAAAAGAGGCAAATCAATTACTCCCTCCGTCCCACTTCAGACGTCTTGTTTGACTTTTTGACACTGTTCATTATTTAACTTTGACTCAATGTTATTGCAAGTAAATATTTAAAAAAAAATATTCGAGTTCGGTTTTGTTACACTACAAGAAAAGTCAGGATTACCGACCCCAAAATGGGGTCGGTAACAGGGTTTTACGGGTCGTTTAGGCCCTTACCGACCCCATTACCGACCCCAAACCCGGGTCGGTAAATTACTGGTAGGTAATCCAAAACCGACCACGGGAGATTGTGGTCGGTGATTTACCGACCACATTACCGACCCCATGTGGGTCGGTAATTTAGGGACTGGGACCTTGTGGTCCAGAAATTACCGACCCCATTACCGACCCCAATGTGCGGTCGGTAAATCCCTTATATTAGATAAAATGTGCTCAGGAGAGCTCGAACCCACCACCTCAGCCTCACTTAGCCACAACTTAACCGGCTGGGCTACGCCTTTGCACCGCCAATGAGAAGCCGCCACGTGTCATATATATTAATTCATCCCCTATGCTGAAGAGGGGATTCGAACCCAGGTGAAGAAGGTTTCTCACCCGCGCGCGTACCATCCGGATACACAACTTTTCATGTTATCATATGCAACTTATTAAATATATATAGTATTTATATATATAAATATGTAAATTAATAACTTAAAGATTAATATAAAAATTGATTCTAATTAAATAAATAAATAAAATAATTCATTAATTATATAAAATATAAAATTAAATTAAATGGGTAAAATTAATTAAAACAGTAATTAAATGTAATAAAACAGAAATCAATATGAATAAATATTAATTAAATTAAAAATTTTATAAAAATATTAAATTAATTAAATAATAAAAAATTTATTAATTAATTAAAAAATAAAATTAATTAAATCAAGAAAAATTGAAATCAATGAATTAATTAAAATAATAAAATTATTCAAAATTAAAATAAATGTAAGTAGTAACATAATTTTTTTTAATAAAAATACTATGAGTCAAAATTAAATATTAAATTAATTAAATATATTATTAAATTTAATAAATAAATAAATAAATAAATTATATAAATAATTAAAGATATATTGAATAAAATATAAAATAAATAATAAAATAATGAAAAAAATAAAAAAAAATAAATATATATAAATCATAACATAAATTTATTTTTAATAAAAATACTACGAAGTAAAAATTAAAAATAAAATTAATTAAATATGTTATAAAATTCTGTAATTAAATTAATTAATTAATAAATAAATTATAAAATAAAAATTAATTAAAACGATTTAAATAAATAATTAATTAAATTATAAAAGTAATAAATAATTATTTAATAAAGATATTAAATAAATAATAAAAAAAGAAAAAATAATAAAAATTGGAAAAAAAAAAACTACCGACCCCAATTGGGGTCGGTAATGGGGTCGGTAATATGATAAAAATAAAAAAAAAATGGGAAAAAACCACAGACCCCAATTGGGGTCGGTAATGGGGTCGGTAACACCAACCATATTTATTGTGGTCGGTATTTTGGTTGTCGAATGCCCTGGATTCCAATAACGGCTAAATATTACCGACCCCATTTTGGGGTCGGTAATGGGGTCGGTAAATCCGACCCGTACTCTGTTGGTCGGTAATTGGGGTCGGTAATTGGGTTTTTTCTTGTAGTGTTAGATTCGTCTATTCGTGTAGTTTTAGAATATATATTTCACACAATTTTTTTCTTATATATATTTTGAGATATGATCGATTTAAAAAGTGCATTGGATTGTGTGCAGAAATCAAACAAGACATCTTAAATGGGACGGAGGGAGTACTTCTTAGGGGATTGGAGCTTAGCCCAAGCGGTTAAGCCCCTAGCTCTCAACTTCCAGGTTGAGCCTCCAGGTTGAGGGTTCAATTCCCACCGGCCCCTATTCCCTCCCCTTTGTCCCTTTGTAATTGTGTGGCATGAGTTCCCACTACTTTCCTAGCCTGTATAGGCTGTTCAGCAAAAAAAATAAATATATATATCTAATATATATATATGACACTTCTTAATGAATAGTGCCAAGGAGGAATAGTACTATTTATTTTACCAGAAATTACAATTGTTGCCACTCTCCCCAATTTCTATTGTGCTCGACATCTCCTCCCCAAAATTCCTTGCCCTCGCCGCCTCCCCATTTTTTTGCTGCAAATTTCCTCCGCCCACAAAAATTCCTACGCCCTCGCCGCCGGCATCGTCGCCCACAAATTCCGTCCGCCCTTTGTCGGGTGTGTCGCCCCCGCCCGCCTCGCCCTCGCCATCGGCCTGCTCCGCGTTCGACGCCTCAATTTGTCATACCGGCCTCCTTCATCCGTGTCGCACCGCCCGTGCCGCAGAACCCCACGTTGGCGCGCCCGTATCGCCTTCGCCATCGGCTTGCGCCGCCTTGGACGGCCTCAATTGCGTCGGCCTCAATTCGATTACCCTGTAGCCTTCCGATCGAAATCACCGGCACAAGCGCACAGCAACGCTGCCCTGTCCTCGGCCGCTACCGCTCGTCCGCCTCCGCTTCACCGCTACTGTTGCTTGCCACACCCGTTCTGCCTATTCCTCAAAAGGCATTCCCTTTAGCGTTTGCGGATGACGTTCTTTTGCTGACCGAGGAGAATTTTGCGAAGGAGGTCGGTCAAGATTGCGGGGCTGTCGTCCAGTTCTACGCTCCCTGGTTTTTAAACGATCTTCTTAATTTTTTGCTTTTTTAGTTGTTTTTGAATTCTGTTGTTGCGCTTTGCGTCTTTTCTTGTTCGTGCTTGGAATTCATTCGTTAATTTTTCGTCGTTCACATTATTGAGTGGATCTGTTGGTTCTTATTCCATGGGTTTGTTTTGGATTTGTTGTGTTTATTTTATAGGCGAAGAATGTGGATCTGTTGAGTGGAATATGTGGAATTGGACATTGCAGTGGAATTGGAGGGTGCGCGTCAATTGGATTTGAACATTGCAGTGGTATTCTTGCCAAGGCAAATTCCAATTCCAGTGTGAGAAAATTCCAATTCCAATTCCAATTACACAGATCCATATATTTTTAAGAACATGTGTTTATTAACCATGGAGGGTGCGCGTTAATTCTTGCCAAGGCAAATGTGTTTCGATTGGACTTGTTACTTTACTTGATACTCCAGTGGTTTCAGTCGCACAAAATCCAAAACTCATCCCATGGAATTTTCTCAGCAATCCAATAGCAACAAATCCAATTTCGTATGTGGAATTTTCTCCCTGGTCTAGATCTGTTGTTACATGGGTTTCAATCTGATATGATTGACGTCTTCCAAGAAGTTTCAAGTAACAAGTTTCGATTGTTTTTGCTGCTATTGGCTTTAACTTGGTGCATTGATCAATTCGTATATACTTGTGTTTGTACTTTATGAGTGTTGGAGAATATTAAAAAAAAATTGATTCTTGACCGGAGGAGTTTTTTCTGACTTATTGAAATTTTGAAAATGCTTACTGGTTTTTGTTGCTTCTGTACTTTGGATTTATTGTCCGTTCTTGTGCATGTATGGATGCTGTAAGAAGCTTGCTCCCGAGTATGAGAAGCTACGCCGCCGCTGCCCCGCTTGCGCTGCCGCCATAGGCCCGGGTTGCGCTCCTCCGGCAACCCTACTCCCCTCCGGCTCGCCTTTAGGTATTGTATCATATAGCTTCATTGTTCAATTGGGGGATTTTGAGTTGGAGCCTTTGATTTAGGCCTTTTACTTTGAATTATTTGTTGGCTTCCGACTTGCGCTCCCGTCCTTCTTACCTTTGTTCGAATCTTGTGTTGAAGCCTTTGGGGTTTTAGGGCTTTCAATTCCGGGTTCCGTGCTTTCCAAATTGCAGCCTTTTTTATTACCATTCATTGTGAATTTGGTTTTTACAATCCGCCCTGGCCCTGCTACAATTTTTTGTTTCGGTCTCTTTGCAATAGATGAAATTTGGGTTGCATTCCCTTTGAAAATAATGATTTCGTCGAGGCCTGCTTTCCGCGTTTGCCCTTTTGGGTGTTACATGCTTGTTACCATTGTATTCCTTTTTTTTTTTTTTTTTCTTTTTACATCAGTATTGAAGTCGTGTAAAGGATATGAGCTTATTGTTGATGAATGCTGTGAAATTGTTGGGGGACCGGTCAAAAAAACTTTTTGCTTTATGAACATTAGAATTAGCTGGTCTTCACTATTACAGCCCGGCCAAATTAGTGAGCTTCACACTATTACAAATTAAGCTTCACACAATCTATTCATTCAATGTTTTTCTGATCATTCGATTATTTCCGTGTTTTGAACCTGTAAATTTAGGCACCTTGCCGTATTGACTCACCTGAGGATTGTGCTTGACTAATTGGTATATAGCTTATGTTATCTTGTTCATATCCCTTCAGTCCTTTTTTTTTTTTTTAACTTAAATGTTCAAACATCACAGATTCTAATGCTGATCTTGGCCTCAAGACTGGAGTTTTGATAGCAGTCCCTATTCCCAAAGAGCATTCTGCTTCATGAAATGTAATTGAATCTGCAACACATAAAGCTCTTGTGGAAGCTCGGTAGGTGTTTCTCAATCACATGCATGAAGGACTCATACAAATAATCAAGTTAGATTCCATGTCTTGCATTTGTCTAATTAAATTTCTATTTATGACATAAGATAGCCTGTTTTAAGCTGTAATCCATAGATTTGCACACTTTTTTGGTAAGCTAATTTTCATCATGGATATCAAATGATTAGTTATCTTTGGTTTTAGGGCACTGATGTGCTGTTGCTCTTGTGCTCTTCATTTGAATTATAGATCTTTAATTGTTGCTTAGAGTGACTAATTGTTTTATTGGCATTTCTCATATGTATAGTTCAAATGCCGCGGTTACTTTCTTATGTTTGCAGATTATCTTCCTCTGCTGCCATTTGCTTCTATTCTCCTCCTTTTATTTTGTCCACATCAGGTGTGCGATCCAAATATTGCAATTACTTTTTAGCAGAGCCTACCTGCTCGGCATATGACTTTCAACCTTATCAGAGCAACACAATGTATTACTACATTTGTAATAATGTATCGCATAATATACCAACCATTATTTACCAAAGTATGATATGCATCATCTTTTTTTCATCTACTAGTGAGCGCGGCGTATGCGCGCGGCCTAAGAATCCTAGTATATATATATATATGGGACCTCTTAAAATTTTAACACATTTTAATTATTTCATTTTCAATTTTTATTGATAACTAATTTGTCCTTTACTTTTTAATAACAATTAATTATTAATTTCTTAATTCTAGGATTAATATGTTTCTCAATCAATTTACTTGATGGAACCTTAATGTAAGCCATTTCGGGGGATCGATGCCCAAAGCATGTTGGAAGCCCATTACATATATCGGTCCAAGAGGAAAAAATGTTGCTGATTTAATTAATGGTACAGTTAAATTTTCCTTACTACATTTTCAAGATTGAAAATGAATATAGCCCATTGGACCACCATAAAAAATTGTTGCAAACATGAAACATGGGTACATGTTAGTTGTTACATGATTTCTATTTATACACACATCGGCACTCTTTATTAAATTTCTTCTGAATGCTAGAGATTTTGTGTCTACAATTATACAAATAATTATTTCCTTCTTGGGGTAAAGCTACAATTATATAAGCCTTGATCAAAGAAGCAATTATCCATGTAATGATGGAATAGATAAGCGTCTTTAATAGGCTGGGTATTGCAAAAAGCAATAAAGTTACCGTACAGCCGAACCTTTTGCCTGCAGGTGCTGTAGTGATGTGTGAATTCTATAAAGTAATGTGTAAGTCTTATAAAGCGTGATGTGTGTAGATTATAGATTTTCTCTTTTATAACCTCCATCCATCGTTTTTTTTTTATACTCAGACATCACACCACATACATTGCCATCACTTTTGGATACCCGGACATCACAGCAACACATCCAGCCGGTAGGTACCTAAACCGCTTCCTGCAAAAAGAAAAATAAAATAAGAGTAATAATTACTACTGAAGTGTAGACAATAACTCTGAGATAGTCTGATTAGTTTAATGAGCCATACTAAAATTTCCAGTGTTAGCGAGAAGAATAATCATTTAGTTTAATCTAATGCATGCATCTCATCTCATTATAAAGTATAAATATTGATTGGTCTGCAGACGTACGTAATAGTATGTAGTAATGAGAAATACTTCCTATCAGTGGCTGTCGAACAGTTTAAAATTTAGAAAACCGTATGATTGATAAAGAAGAAACGTCAGAGAACAATTGATCCCATATATAGTTCCGACATTCAAAATCGAATGACAAGTTCAGTTCCCCCCCCCCCCCCCCCCCCAAATACTGCTAAGGATTCTGAGGACGACTTGGTATAAAATTAGATGAAGCTTCAAAATGAATTCAGCACATCCTGCATTGCTACCCAATTATACAATCAAATTTACTTTTAGATATATATGCTTTTGACATGAGAATCTCCTTCCTCAATTTTAGACCAACTTCAACCGAACGACAAAACAAAAAATGGGGTATAGAAAATGGTCCAACCGATACCAAAATTCAAACGCAAAATCCGTTTCCAGCTTCTTCACCCGGAGGAGAAACGCATAAATGTGTTCTACTATTCACTACTGCAAAATGCTTTCAAAGGGGAATAAAGTGTATAAAGTGCTAAAAATAAAGAATATTCCATAGAATATTCTTTTGGTTTAGAGTTTAGTCTTTTCGGTTGGAGGATAAAATATTATTTGATGTGACATTTTCTGTATTTTTTGTTTGAGTTTGGTGTTTTCGATTGGAGATTGACTTACATACCACGAAAGGAAATTGGTACTGCATTTAGCAATCTTGGGCAGTTGGGCCTATATTCATTGCACACTGTTTCCTTTAATTTCCATATCCATATCTAAAATATACTATTACTACTATGTGAAGTAGTATGTATACTATTATCTCAATTATTGAATAATGGAGTAAAATATTTTCCAAGAAAAAAATATTACACCCATGGAGGCACGTGCATGAGCTTCCCATCCACCTGACTTCCTCACACGTGCAGCCACGTTTTCGTTCCTCTCACCACACGTGTGAGGAAGCATCAAATCTATTCCCCAATTAGTAATTACATACACAAAAACTCGTCAACAAACCCACCCCCAAATGTAAAAAATTACACACGAAATTTTATTTTCAAATGCAAAGTTTAAGAATAAAATATTAAAGAAATAGTAAAAAAGTTGGGAGTGGGCAGAAAGTTCATGTAGACTACACAAATTGGATTCCAAAATCCAGCTATTGAAATTTTGACTACAGCTACAATTTGGACTTCTTACACAACAAGCCCATCTACAAAATTAAATCATTTAGTACGTACTCTATAAATTTGACCACGTACCACCCACTCAAGCATAATGTACCACTCCGTAACGTCCCTTTGAAAAATAGGGATTTTTAAAAATAAAAAAAAAAAAAATTATTTGGCCCTAAATATAAAAGTTTAAGGTCACATGATGGCTGACAATACCCCTTCACCTTTGTCACGTGCTTAGTCGGACACATGAACTAATTTTTATCATTTAAAAAAAGTACTTTCAATTCTATTTATTTAAATGAAGTTTCTTAGGAAAAGATCTAACAATATACATATGCCCCTCTTTTACTTTATTTGTTTTTTCTTGGGTCAAAATTTGTGAGTGGCAAAGCATTAAGCAAGTAAAATCAAAGGGAAAAAAAAATAAAAAAATAAAAATGACTAAATAATAAGTAAATAAAGACCAAAAATGAAATTGAATGCGTACATTGCATCAGTACATGTACTTAAAATAGGCTTATATTCTTATACGTATTACTCTGAATTCTGGAAAATGTTCCTAAAATGGAAATAGACACGTGGAAACATCATGGCCGTCATTAGGGATGATCCTAGCTGTAACCATCGTGGTGGAACGTGCGCTGAGGAATATAATAACATGTGTAATCCTACGTCAAAAATTTTTAAAAATAATAATAATAATAATAATAATTAAAGAAAAGAGTACGTACCTTCTCTTCTATCTTGCTCTTTTTCTCTTTTCTTTTTTATTTTAACTACCCAACATGCTAAAAATAAACTAGATAGAGAGGCGAGAGCTGTATCATGTATGTATATATATGTAGAAGAATTAGAGTGTGGTATTTTAGTCAAAATTGTTTTTTTTTCTAAGTATAAATCAATTTACGGTGTATCAATTAACAATGAATTATTAAAGAATCATTAATTAGAAGTTGAGCTATCAGATACATGAGAAAAATCGGATACAAAAATACCATTCAGATAAAGGCATGGATTAGCAACGAGTAACGTTTCCAGATTCCAGAACCAGCAATGTTAGATATAGTAATAAATAGAATTACCCCCTCAATTTTTTTACTTTTTTCTCAAAAAAAAAAAAAAAAAAGGTCCCCGAAATTACTAGTGAACAAACACTTGATAGAAGATTATATATTATCGCTGTCATGTGGATTGTTCTTAATAATTATGACTTGTTGTGTTGTGTATGCAAGAAACTTTATTGGGAAAATTAAGACTCATCAATGCACTTTATAGTACCTCAAGAAATTAATTTTTATAATAGTTTATAAATGAATCATATGAGAAAATTAGACGGAAAACTAAATAAAAAATAAAATAAAATAAAAACTGCTTAGTTGAATTGATTTAAAATATATTTAAATATTCTTGCAAGATAAAATTTTCATTATAACAATTTGCAAGATTATAAAAGGACACACTCGTGAGCAAAGGATTAACTTTTTAAGTCTACTTGGCGACTTCAGTAAATGGTTTTAAAAAATAAAAAAATACTAATTATCGATAAGTTAATATACAATCCCAATTTTATGTTTTCGTTAACTGTCCAACAAACTTTTCTCCAATGTAAATTTGCTGAGCGGCTGTATTCAATTATGTAGGGGTGTCAATTTCAGGTTTCGGGTCGTGTTCGTGTCGGGTCTAGTCAGGTTGTATAATATTTCAGGTCGGGTTCGGGTCGACCTGATTTCGGAAAAAATCCAAAATGACCAAACCCAAACCTGAAATTTTTCGTGTCGTTCGGGTTCGTTTTTTCGAATTATAGGCAAAAATTGACATAATTTCATGTTTCGGGTCGTGTTCGTGTCGGGTTTATCAGGTTGTAAATATTTCAGGTCGGGTATCGGGTCGACCTGATTTGAAAAAAACCCAAAATGACTAAACCCAAACCTGAAAATTTTCGTGTAGGTCGGGTTCGTTTTTTCGGGTTCGTGTCCAAATTGACACCCCTACAATTATGCGTGCACTTTTAAAAGAAAAATGAAAATTAATTAAATCAATTAAAGTAATTAAATGGATTAGGGATTTACCCTAGTGGTCAAGTCCCCGACTCTCAATCAATAGGTTGGGGGTTCGATCCCCATCCGACCTTCTATCCCTCCCCTTTGTTCCCTTTGTAAATTGTGTGGCATGGATTCTCATCACTTCTTTCCTAGCATGTATAGGCTGTTCCGCAACAAAAAAAAAAAAAAAAAAAAATTAAAGTATAACTAAACACAATTCCCCAGAAAAAATAATTAGAGAGAGGGGGGAAAGGGGAATCCGGCTGTAAAATTGGACACTACTAATGGTGGAGTCACGGCGACAAAACCTGCTAGTTGAATTATTTAATCATATACTAATGGATTATCTATTAATCCACAGCAATAAATTTTAGTACTGTACTACTTATCTGCATTCATGGCATAATTAGCTTCACGGGTTAATTTACTGTTTTGCCCTCCACCGTTAACGCTTCTTTACTATAATTACGTTCACGTGGTCACTGTAGCCTAGTCTGTATGAGTGTTCGCGTTTCTGTGACATGAGAATTTTGGCCTCATCAGCAAAGCGTTTACAGTAGTATATACAGTATGAGTTAAAATAAGTGCTCAAATGTACTGTATTTTGGATTTTGGTCCTTTAATTTTTAGTGGTATACTATTATGATCCCATCAACTTTGAAATCGTAGCATAAAAAGGTCCCTGATGTGCTCAGTGCCTCCTCTCCATTGGTCTACGCGGTGTGGTCACTGGTCAGGTGAAATTTCCACGTGTGCAATGACAGTTTTAAAAATTGCCACAACACTGCCACGTAATAATATATTCAAAGTAATAAAAATTCCAAATACACACAATGATGCCTCCAACAGGCAAAAAGGAAAGGATGAGTAGTAGGAGTAATTCGTCTTTTTCGTTTTATTGCAAGAATATAATTAAATTCATCTAATTCATATTGTTATTCGTTAAGTTAGAGCTGAACTTTGAAGTATGAATTCTTGAATTTTAAGTTTGAAGTTTCAAAAGAACAACAATATAATTCAAACATGCAAATAGGATTTGAGGTTGTGCATGTGAGAGGCATGCATGCAGTGAGAATTATAAGATTTGTGAATTAACTAAAAATCCAAATATCTACAGTACGTATGAGAGTATATATAGTACATGTAATGTTAGCATGCATGCAAATTTAATTCGACGCTAAATTTTAATCTAGTAAGTACCGGAGTATCATCGATCATGTTTACAAAACTGGGTAAGACGGTCAAGTAACAAGATTCTTCAACTATTCATAAAAGATATTCGAGTTCTAGAATTTGAATTACGGTTTCATGACTTCCAATTGATGGGGAAATTAGGGTTTGTCTATTCTCTTATTGGAAGATTTTTGGGAATTTTGGAAATAAAGGAACGAGTAAGCTAAGAAAAACAAAAATGGAGGGGTACAGTATTTGTGGGAAAAAAAGTCAAAATTATCCCACAACTTTCGTGCATTTCTCAAATGGTTCTATAATTGTGCACTTCACTTAATCCATCCAATATGTTTGCTAATCCTCGCACAAATGATCCCATCGGAGGTTAATCGCGAGGATTAACGGGTTAATCATCCCACAACTTTCGTCCGTTTCTCAAATGGTCCCATAATTAACCCCTTAATCCTTGCGACAATCATTAACATCGGATTGCAATGGGATCATTTGGGCGAGGATTAGCAAACATATTGGATGGATTAAGTGAAGTACACAATTATGGGACCATTTGAAAAATGCACAAAAGTTGTGGGATGATTTTGGCTTTTTTTTTCCCCCAATATTTGTAATGAAGTAATGTAGATTATTAGCAATATTAATATTGCGACTTATATGGAAATCTGAGTGCGTATTTATATTACATTCACGTAAACTCTTTCACAAACATCTCCACATGTTCTTCCTTCTCCCATGGGTTATTATTTTCTTCTTTTTTTTTTTTTTTTTTTTTTTTCTGTGTTCGCAATTCATTTATATACTTTTCCTTCTTTAATGTAAATAAAAGATAACAACCTATATCGACCAGTAATGTAGGTAATCCACGAACGCGCAACCTTAGGGGTTGAACAATTATGAATAAATTTTGAGGGAGTTAGGCTGCTTAGCCAATCACTCTCCCTCAGATATATTACCTCAATTATATGAATAGATAAATTTTTTATTTAATTATAATTATACTTTTTATTAATTAATAAGCCGTTAAAATGTATATCTTATGTTGTTTTAATTATAAATCCCCAACTTGTGTGGCATGTGCCATGTGTTCTCACCATCATTTCCCAATACTCGAGCGCCAAATTCATAAAAAATTATAAACCCAAAAATTAGGAAGATAATTTGATAAAAAAAAATGTCAAAATGGTGCTGTAACTTTGTCAATTTTCCAATTTAGTGCCATAAGTTTGGAGTTTTCTAATTTGGTGTCATAACTTTGCTAGTGGTCCCATCAGGCCTTAAGCACCTACATTTGCTGACGTTGCACGATATTAGTGTAAATATTTAATTTAATTGTGTCATGTAGGTATCACGTAGGCATTTACTGAGTTTGACCTACATATGTGGATAGTGTCAAACCCTATTTCTAATTTAATGGTCTCATTGCAAGTACGCAACAAATGAGTTAGAACATGTCCACATATGTAGGTTAAACTCAATCAATGTCTACGTGGTACCTACATGGTACAATTAAATTAATTATTTATACTAATCTCGTCCCACGTCAACAAATATGGATGATTAAGGCCTCGTTGGATCATTGTAGAAATCATTATCAAAGTTATAGCACCAAATTAGAGAACTCCAAACTTATGACATCAAATTAGAAAATTGGCAAAGTTATGATACTATTTTCGTATTTTTTCCATAATTTGATGCACCGGACAAGTTAATGATTGTCAACTTTATATATAAAATTTATTTATAAATGGAGGAATGAGATTGAACCCAGTAGTCATTTCCCTTGCCTTCCAACAATGGGTTGTGGTTCGATTCCCACCAGGTCCCCTATCCCTCCCGTTGATTCTCTTTATAATTTGTGTGGCTTGGGCTCCCACACACATTACCGACACAAATATATCAACATAAATCTTTGGCTGACCTAAAAGTATAAATTCAAAAATAAAAAGTATTCTATCCCATGCAACAAAACACAAACATATCAACATAATATATATACCAACCCTTTTTCATTATTAATATTGTTTACATAGTATTTAATTTCACATACATAAAATTACTAACAATGTACTAGTAAAAAAACTAACGAAACAGAACTTTGTCAACAATATAAAAAATTGTTGTGTGAATTTATCAAAAATCATTCCCCTAACCCTGTTCTACCAAAAACACAATAAAATTGATTAACCCAATCCTGAAAATGGGAATCCCAATGTTGAGGATATATTTTTCTTCTATAATAGTATTGCCACAATTTCCATATAAAGAAAATTAAAATATATTCGGGGGCTGTTGTGAAGCAGACAGAGCAAAGTCAGTAGCTTTTCATGTGAACCAATGTGCTTTTTTATGTAGCAAGAAAACAAAATAAAGATAAATTATTCTTTGCATTTCTTTTTTTTTTTTTTTCAGTTGATTTTGTAAAATCTTTTTCCTGCTCAATGCTCAGGTGCACCAATAAATTTTACAATTTACTAATAATTTTTATAAATAGTTAAAACTGTTTTTCTTATAAAAAATATTACATCACGATATATTTTTATTTAAAAATTATTTTAGAAATACATTTGACCTTTTGGAATAAAAGTAAAAGTAGATGAAAAAACATAGGCCAAAGAGAGACTTGTTCACTAAAGAAATTGTTAAAAGACATGACCAATATAAGGAAATGGTATAATATATTTTTTTGGGGTAAGCTGGTATAATATATTTAGATACAGTATTTTTTTTCTTACCAAAAAGAAAAAGTGAAGCAATGCAGTGAACTTTGCAGAAGTAACAAGTGAAAATGATATTACTACTTGTGAATTTTTATTTATCCAACAGTATATTTTTGGTAGGGTATTTATGAACTTTTTTTTATAGTTGAATATACCAGTTATATGCCCAAATTTTATTGGATCTAAAACTAATACTTGAGGATCGGGCGGGAATTTGAAGGTTTGCATATTTATGAATTAAAATGTTAGATAAAAAGTATTTAATCAATTAATTAATTATCATTCACTAGCATGTACAGCAGAGTCACAGAGATGCCTCATTTAAAAATTACTTTCACACAAATATTGAATTCCATTTCTACCCCGGCCTTCGCTCATAAAGCACAACCTTTTCTTTCCCTTCACTTTCAACACACAACACTCCTTCAGAGTACAAATTTCACCAGAGACTCCTCTTCAGAGTTGAATTTCGTAGTATTATGGAGTATTTTCCCGGCGAGTTTCCGGCAACAGACGACGCAAATATTAACAATTTGAACAACAACAACAATAGTGTTCATTTTGCTGTGGATGATTTACTGGATTTTTCCAAGGAAGATGAGACAATGACTGATGCATTTTTCGATACCTTAGGAGGAAATTCTGGTGAGTCGTCCGCCGTCACGGCCGTCGATAGCTGTAATTCCTCGGTTTCCTGCGGCGGAGACGGCCAATTCAACGGTAACGTTAGCTCTAGGAGCTATAGCGACTCGCAATTCTCCGGCAACGAATTCTGCGTTCCGGTAATTGTTTTCCCCACTTTTTGATGTTATTTAATTGATTAATCTATTTTCTCTTCTGGAATTCGTTCGTGGAATTCCTTGAACTTTGTGCAATTTTCATTTCCTTCAGTTTTACTACTACGTTTTTCTGTTTTTATCGAAATTTTCATCACCGACAGTTAACCCCACACCTCGCATTGATGGAAAGCATTTTCTAAAATTTATAAACTCTGGATTTTGGAGAATTCATTATTAACAGTTATGATTTTGATGCAATTAATATTAAATTGTTCCCCATTTTGTTGAATTCTTTTACAGTATGATGATTTAGCGGAGCTCGAATGGCTTTCGAATTTCGTGGAGGAATCCTTCTCAACCGATGACGTCCACTACTTTCCCAAAATTGCCGCCGTAGACGCCTCGTCATCCGCCACAACCACCGGCGGCTCACCGCCTCCAATATTCCCCTCCGACGTTTCCGTCCCGGGCAAAGCGCGCAGCAAACGTTCACGCGCGCCCCCTTGCGACTGGTCTTCCCGCCTCCTCCACCTCTCCAAACCAGCTCCGCCACCTATGATGAAGAAGCGCGAGCCAGCGGCCACAGAAACCCCCGGCCGGAAATGCCTCCACTGCGCGTCGGAAAAAACACCACAGTGGCGAACCGGTCCCATGGGCCCAAAGACGCTCTGCAACGCCTGTGGGGTACGATACAAATCGGGGCGGCTCGTACCCGAATACAGACCCGCCGCCAGCCCCACTTTTGTATCGGCCAAGCATTCCAATTCGCACCGGAAGGTCCTGGAGCTCCGGCGACAGAAGGAGGTCCAGAGGCACCACCACCACCACCAGCTGATCAGTCAGGCTTCAATTTTCAACGGTTGTGATGAGTTCCTCATTCATCACCGGAGTAGCATAAACGGCCCAGATTTAAGGCACATGATCTAGCAACAGTCTAATTACTTTAATTTAGCCGTTTAAGTCATAACCCCCAATTTTTCTAATTCACTATGGTTTAGATATTTCCAATTTTTGGTTTTTTTTTTCCCTTCTTTTTTCTGTTGTTGAATAGAATATGGCCAATCTGTTGTAATGGATATTTTATTTCTTCTATAATTTTAATATAATTCCATCTTCTTTACATATATTTTTCCCTAAATTCAAACACTTCAAAAATACTGTATATGCTTTTCTACTGGATCATATTTAGCTTCTGAAAGAGGGGTACCATACTTGTGTCACCATTTTTCTTGTTTTAAGGTCAAATACTAATTAATGAATGAATAGAGTAAATTGTCCTGGCCTACAAGGCTACAACTGCAAATAAGGGTGCGACATTTTACTTTATTTAGAGGGTCTAATATTGGCAAATGAATGTAATAATAAATCCGATCGAGGCCAAAGATATTTGATTGACCTGATGATACAAGATATACCATAAAAAAAGAAGAAAAAAATTGACAATGGTGGAGTGTAGAAGAATGTATAAATGAGGAGGAATGGGGCATGGGGAGATTGTATTGGGGAGTGTCTATTTTTCTTGAGAGTTGGGGAATTCGCACATGGCGGGGCTCATTGCTCTGAGCAAAATACAATGGTCCTTCATGCCCCCATTCAATTTCAGGCTTTCTTTTTTTTTTTCTTTTTTTTTTTCTGATTTTGCATAATATAATTCTCAAACTTTAATTTAAATTATTAATTGATGGGTATGTATTGTCTTTATTTATTTCGAAGCATGTATGCATAAGCATTGTTGAAATAATTGCTTGAATGTTTGCAAAGCACCAAGTTTGCTTCGCCCAAAGATTTGCTTTTGACCTTTTGCTTTACATTTTTCTTTTTTTCCTCTTTTCCTGGTTTTGACTTATTAGTTCGATAAAGGACGGCTTGGTTGCATTGATCAGAATGTATATTATTATGCTTTGATTTTGAGCAAAATATATATGTAACCCCCGGCTGCTAGTAAGTACTGGAGTAGTATTTTACAAAATGAAGCATTTATACAATTCATCAGATCAGATATGGTCTCTCTACTACGTTAGAAAACACTTTTTATGACTTCCTTCACACTTTACCCATGTAGTGTGTGGCCTACACCCGTTGCCCTTGGCTTTATCCTTTCATTTAATTTACTCTCTCAGCAATCATATAAAAAATATATACTCCACAAATAAACAGTGAAAACATATATAGTAGCTAGTATTCAATAAAGAGCAATCCATCAAATTAGAGCAAAATTAATGTAAACACGTACAATTAGCACACATTGATCTGAGTGAGCTAATTATATATGATAGATATTAAGTGCGTGCATGTAATTAGAAAATTGAATTAGATGGTGGGTGTTGCGTACGAAGTAGTTAGTATCAATCAGCATGGAAGTGCGTAATTACAATCCGATCTTAATTAATTAGCTAGAGGGCTTAATTAATTAAAATTAAAATAATTAGAATGATATATTAGTGGGATGAATGGAGCTAGTTAGCTAGGATGGTGGAGTGGTGGTAATGAATACTAATGAACATGCATGGGTTTGTGCGTGTTGGACTAATAAACGGAATAGAAATCGAAAATGATGAGACGATAGAACTTACAAGTATAATAAAATAAAACATGCATGGGTTTTATTAATATTTCTACAACTGTAGAAAAATGATGAGCTAGTAGTACTACTACAACTGTAGAAAGTACAGTACAGTAGTAGTTGTAGTTGTAGTAATGAATTTAATTAAAGAGGTAGAGAGTGGAGTAAAGTTGGGGCTACCGGCAATGCATGGCAGTGTAAGTGTATTGTACCGACCGACCGACGATAGGCATTTGGCCTCCGTCCCCGCTCTCACGTGTACCGCCCTTGTCCCAATCCTCCACCTCCACCTCCCTATATTTAATAATGTTTCTTTTTCTCTCCTTTATTAGTATTCGTAAAATGAAAATCCAAAATCCAAATTAAATTAAATTGTAAGTAACACTCATGATTCATCTTCTAAGTTCTAAAACTATATATATATATAGAAGTGGATCAACCGCGCGACCTGTGCAATAACATACTACATCTAACACTGATCTCACTCGTGAAGGGCCAATTAATTAAACTGCCCAACATTAATTTGATGTATATTCCTCCAAGTCGATGAGGGTGTATATGTATGTATATATATAACTGTATCATCATCATGTGTGCCTTCCTTAGATAGATTGAAGTGAAGTCGGTCGGCGTTAGTTAATTGGGCATTTAAGGAAAGAGGACGACGACGATGGATGGGGAAACATATATAGTACTGTATTACTCCTACAATGTCAATGTGGACGAAAATGCGAATTGAATGTGTTATTTGTAGTAATATATGTGCACTGGTCACTATAGCTATTAAGCTATATATATATCCGGTTGGTTTGTGTTTGATTCTGCAACAGTGCAACATATATGGTCATGTCATATGTCCAGTATTCATGAATATTTTAATTTGTGTATACATATTATTGTATCATGGGAATATACTATATAAGTATATTTGAGGTTCCACAGAACATCAACAAAAAAAGAGAGAATTGAAACATAGAAGGAACCATTTTAATTTAGTCATCAAGTTTGGGCACCAACGGTCGGTTGAAACTAACTAGAGGCTACAATGCTTTTCTTCAGACAAATACTCCCTTTCTCCATCTGTATTGTCCCAAAATTTTTGGACACGCAGTCCAATATATTTATTTAACAGTTGATATCTTAAAACATGTAGAAATAAAAATTATATAAAATATATATTTTAAAACTATGTGAAAAAACGAATCCAACAAGATCCCACTTGCATATATTTTTCTTATATAATTGCAACAAAAAAGTTAGGACAAACTCATACCATGAACAATGTAAAAAATCAAAATGGAACATTACAAACAAGACGGATCGGAGAGAGTATTATTTTGTTTTAAGATCAAACTTCACCTCTAGTGCTATTCAAACTCATCTTCAAAACAGAATTCCTAATCATTCTTTGTTTTTTTTTTTTTTTTTAGCCATATCAATTTATATTTTAATTATTGGGTTGAGGCTTAACTTTAGAGAAGATTTCAATATTTCATTTTACCCTTGAGAGTTTAAATTCTCACATTCTCATATATTTTCTTCTCTATTTTGTTTTTCGAATTTAAACTTATGGTGAATTGGTGATACCCGCATATCGTCAACTATTTAAAAGGGTGTTTGGATAAGCTGCAATAAAAATGGTTATCTGATTATTGCATTTTCAAAATATAAATAATCAATTTAATCGCTAAAAGATGGTACTACAAACCTGATTATTTGCTTTTTGAAAATGTAATAATCAGATAATCAGTTTCACATCGCTTATCTAAACACCCACTAAGTATAAAAGAATTAGTGTATATATATATACAGTAATTAGAACAAAAAATAATTTAACTTATTACCAAAATTACTCTCTCCATCCCAGGTAAGATGTCTGTTTGACTTTTTGCCACTATTTATTGTTTAACTTTGGCTCAATTTTATTCTAAATATATGTTTGAAGAAAATAGTTTAGTTGGGTCTTGTTAGAATTATATAATCATGCAGTTTTAAATATATATTTTACATATTTTTTTGTTGTATATATTTTGAGATATTAACAACTGAAAAAATGTATTGGATTGTGTGCACAAATTAAACAAGACAACTTAAAATGGGACCGAGGGAGTATATATTAATTTTTGTTTGGGATTTTTTGATTAATCTTTAATATGTAAATTAAATCAAATTAAATTTTCCGGTAGCTGGTTTGTTTAATTATGTGTGTACTTTAGGCGACTCGATCTATTGTGATAGCTAAAGGAATTTATAATAAATAGCTATTGGTCAAATTAAAGAAATTGGGCACCTATATATGAAAACTTCTCCATGAAATAATTAATTAGTTGAAAAACCCAAATGTGTGAAAGGACAGAAAATTAACTTGAATTGCATTCTGTACTTGATACTGTTTGTACTTGTACACACGGGGTATATTTGTAATCTGTATTCTTTATTACTTCCTCCGTTCCTAAATAAATGCAACATATCTACATTTCACGCAATCCAATGCACATTTTTAATCCGTAATAATTCAAATTCTACACTAGTAAAAATTATGCAAATTTGATATTCTAAATATATGTGATTAGACGTATCCAACAAGATCTCACTTGACTATATTTTATCTTATATAATCTATCTATATATATTAAAGCATTAGTGAACAACTCATCATACATTTAATGTGGTGTCTCCATTTCAAATTTCTAATTTTTATAAATTTTTGCAATTTTTAATTTATCAATTTTAGATTTTCACATTTATTATTTATTCATTTATTTATTATATATTTTCAGTTTTTAAAATATATGCAATTTCTACCATATTCACTTTTAAAAAGATTTAAAAGATTTGAAATTTAAAATTTTGCATATCTTATTTTATCTATATTATTTAGCATTTTTAATTTACGAATTTTAGATTTTCGTATTTATTTATTTATTCATTATATATTTTAGTCTATCGTATATATAATCTATCATTTACTTATGAATTCTCACGCTATCATCCTATTGTGTCACTGTATATTCACTTTTAAAAAGATTTGAAGACAAAATTTGAAATTTTATATTTTTTATTTTATCTATGTTGGATTTTATTTATTTTTGTTTTTTATTTGATCTATTTTAGATTTTATTATTTTGCATTTTTATTTTATTTTATTTTAAATTTTATTGCTGCATTTAGTATTTATTTGTAATTTTTCAGTTTTTACACTATAGGATTATTATGACGATGTTTTGCACTTGCAACTAAGAACTATGTTGTGTTTATATTTCAATATGATGAACATATTGTAATGCCGGTAATTTTGTGTAGATTTGGTCTCAATTTTGATTATATATATTTTGTACGGTCAATGATGTAAGCAAAATGTACATTGCACATCGGATTTATTTATTCATGTTAAAGATATATTAATGTGTATATGAAAATCCCAATTTTTAGTTTTTAAAAGATATTTAATTTTTAATTTATATGAAGTTCTCACAATTTTCAGTTTTTTAAAAAAAATAGAATTTCAAATTTAAATAGAATTTGCAGTGTATTATGGAATTTATATTATTAAAAGATACATTAGTGAATATATAAAAAGTATTTGTATATATTAATTAATGTATATATAGGCCATGTTTTCACAAAAATATCTTAAAAGTAATATGCAATTATATAGTTGTGAATATATCAATCAGTAAATAAAGAAGAAAAAATTAATTTTTTTAATCTACTCCCTCTATCCCATTATTTATGTCTAGAAAATTTTGGACACGTATTCCAATACGTTTGTTTAACATTTAATATCTTAAAATTGTATATATGTAAAAATTATGTAAATATATATTCTAAAACTACATGATTAGACAAATCTAACAAGACCGAATTTGACTATATTTTTTCGTATCTAATTACGATAACATTAGGTCAAAGTTGATCAATAAACAATGTTAAAAACTAAAAATGAGACACTTTGAGTGCGATGGAATGGATATTTTTTAAGAAATACTCCCTCCGTATAATAAGTGTAATACTAGGAAATGACACAAGATTTAAGGTAAGTATATAAATTTTATTTAGTTGAAGTAATTAAATTTTGGGCGTGGCATGGAGCTGGGCAAAATAAAAGTGTTGAGAAGTGATATGGAAGGAGGTTATGTCAAGTACCGGGAAGTGGTAAGTTGAGTCACGGCTGCTGCTGTAATATTAAAGAAAGGCTTAGTTTTAGATATGGCAGGGTTCGAATGATGCTGTGATGCTGAGGTTCTGATTTTAGCTGTGGTTCTGATTTTCAACTCTCAGTTTTCTGGTGTATGAAATTTGACATTGTTAGTTGTCGGCCGTGAGGCCATTATTTCTTGTGGGTGTCGGATCTGTTAGGGCATTGTTTAGATTGGTGGTCCGTGATGTATTAAGAAAGATGGTTATAAGTCTTGGTGATTTTACTTTGCTGTAGGAATAAAATCTCTTTCATCTCAAAAAAAAAGTTACATTTGGCTTTATTCCTTTTGAATTTTATTTAAATGAATATAAAAAATTAATAATTTAAGTACAATTAGTAAAAATTATTAACCTTAATAAAAATTAATAATTTAAGTACAATTAGTAAAAATTATTAACCTTAAAAATATTTTAAATATGTTAGTGTAACATTTATTTCCAAACACCCAAAAAGGAAAAGTGTAACATTTAAACAACGGATATGTAATTCATTAATATATATTTTAACATATTTGCAATTGACAAAAAACAAATATAAATTTAGCTTTGTTAGAAAATTGTAATTGTGAATGATTAAAGTAAGTTCATATTGAAAGGCTAATTGCTGCAAGATCTATAAGTTTGAAAATTTTCTCTGGAATGCCGGTACTGAATGAAGTTTTAACGTCTGAAACAAATAATCTATTGATACTAGAATAGACATATTATAATTATAAAGAAATGGAAACGGATCGTGCTAAGTTATTACCTTTGTTGATTGATGATGAGAAGAATTTATAATAAAATAATATATGTAGTTGATAGTGATGGGTATTGATTCATTTTCTTTACATGGTGGACAAGGGCGGAGCCAGGTTCGACATTTTTTTTGGGGGGGGGGGGGGGTAGGGGAGCATATTTAAATAGTCAGGATTGACAATGAGTTATCATATAATTAATCTAGACTCAATTGAAAAATTCAGTCAAATGATTTAGATATATGGAAGCGAGCAGATCCCGAACATCGTCATGAAATAAAACGAATATAGACAGTTTATCAATATAAAAGTATACGAAATTGGAGCATACATATGTGAAAATTATAAATATTCATCATATAAGAAAATAACGAAAAACACCCTTCATACATCCTAAATTTTGACTACAAACTTATCATCACCAACACTCTATAATATCCTAATTTATCAACTGAAAATACTAATCAAATGTGTAAATTCAAGTTTGATAGGTTATTTTTAACTAAATATAGATTTTACTATTAATAAATTTACAAATACCAAAAATAATAAACTATAATAAGTTACGTAGCTAAATTCAACATAAATGTGGCCCAAAAATTTGTTTTAGTGAACATTGCTACGTAAAATAAATTTACATTCATAAACATGGCTCCGCCACTGGTGGTGGAACTGACAAGACATTTATCTAGAAAATATTACGTTTAGTCCTTCATGATAGATGTAATATTGTGCTGCCTTTAGCATCCAATGGAATAAAACCCTTACTCAAGAGGTATGACTATACATTCTGGATTTGATATTCCACTAGATTGTGACTAGAATTTTACCTGCAAAAAACTTAAATCAGAAAATTATTTAAGCTCTCTAGAAAATCATTTAACCTCTTTTCTCATTAAAACAAAGCTCAATATTTTGGATGGAAATTCTTGATTAGTAGAATGATTATAAGCCCGTCTGAATTTACCAAATTTTCGATTCGATTTCAGAGGAAAATTCCACTCGTAGTTTGTATTACTATCTTCAAACATCAGTTTTTACCCATGTCAGTGATATGTTGCAATATCTCGTGTCACTGTGAAGAGGGGACTCGAAGTATTAATATGTAATTAAAATGGATTAACTTAAGATACTATAAGAAATGTTATTTATAATGAAAATTATATATGGCAAAAATTTACACAATGAATACTTCATGTACGTGATGGTAATTGGTAAAGCTGGTATTAATCTTTAAGATGTACAATTAGATTTGACATTTCCATATGATAATTTTATAAACTCTATCAGAGATTCTATAGCGGCAATTGTTGAGAGTACTTATACAAATATAAACTGCACCACTTCAAGTCCAAACATTTTTATTATATATTAACCCCATCCAATGAAATTGTTGCTACAATATATAATTACATCATGGAACGTATGTCTGCAAATGAAAATGTATATATATATACCAGTTTTAACAATATTTGTTAAAATGATGAAAGCATAGATAATGCCAATGAATTATTTTCACTGGAATATCTAGACACGATCAATTGTTCTGGATTACCGAATAATGAAATATAGTTGAATAAGGGTTGCATAGTCATGCTTCTTAGGAATATATATACAACAAATAAATTATGCAATGGAAGTAGGTTGATAGTAACCAAGATGCGGAACTAGATAGTTGATGTTAAACTAATTTTCGAGAAACAATGAAAGTAGAAAATTCTGATTGGTGATTATAAGCCTATTTGATTTGACCAAATTTTTTATTCGATTTGAGATGAGAAAATTCTCACTCACAGTTTGTTTTGTCATGATTATAAACAAAAGTAAATATCAATCTTTAAAGAATGTCGGATTTTATCTTCCAAAACCTGTTTTTTGCCATGAACAGTTATGTTGCAATATTTCGTGTCACTAGAAAATATAGCTAAAAGTATTAATATGCAATTAAGAATGATTAACTCAAGATACCACAAGAAATGTTGTTTATAATAAAATTTATATATGACAGAAAATTTACAAAATGGATAGTAGATGTAGGTGATGGTAAAGCGGGTATTGATTTTGGAGATGTACAATTAGATGTGATATTTTCGGACGATTTCTTATAAACTCCACGGGTGATCCTATAGTGGTAAAGTACATATACAAATACATATTGCACCACTTCAAATTCAGACATTTTTAAAGATAGTGTTATACTAGCCCCTATCAATGAGATTTTCACCAATGAAATTTTCAGCAAATTGTTAGGAAAATTTTCATATTATGTTTCATACTTATTTTTAAATTTTATTTTATTTTAATTTAAGTTTCAAATCCAATAAAAATATTATTTTAGTAATTATTTTTTTGATCTGTTAAGTTAGTACCGGACAAGCCACAGAAGCTAAAGATACAGTATAATATGATTTCTTTGTTAGTTTTAAAAATAATTAAATTATATTATCATATATATATCCTCTTTTGAATATACTACCTCCGTTCTTTTTTATTTGCACGTTTTGACTTTTGTCACTGTTCATTAAGTAGCTTTGACTCGACTTTTTAATACAATTATATAAGATAAAATATAGTCAAGTGAGATCTTGTTGGATTCGTCTAATCACATACATTTAGAATATCAAATTTGCATAATTTTTACTTATGTGGCGTTTGAGTTATTACGGATTAAAAATGTGCATTGGATTGCGTGAAATGTGGATATGTTGCATTTATTTAGGAACGGAGGAAGTATAAAAAAAATCATTACACATTTTTCATTACTCAAAATACAATTTCTTATTACTATATAATATAAGTGTATATATATGTTATATAAAATATATAATTATGCCCGTCGAGTTTCGACGGGTTATTTACTAGTTGTATTAAAAAGTCAAGTCAAAGATACTCAATGAACAGTGACAAAAGTCAAAACGTGCAACTAAAAAAAGAACGGAGGTAGTATTGAATATGATTGCCTTGGGTTGTTGTATAACACCACTTTTCACTTAATATGAATGAATTATGTAAATAATTTATTAAATTTGTTTGATAATCAAAAATTAAAATTATATAATTAATTAACTATTTAATTGATATAATACAAAATTAATTTAAATTGCAATATTCATTGTTGCTAATTTTTATTGCTATTTCCAATTTTTTTTTAAAATAGTGATTCAATTCAAATCCTAACAAGCAACCCCTTAAATATTTTATCAATGCATGAAAAACGAAATGAAACATTCATTAATAGTTAAAAGAGGATAACAAAGTGATAAAATTACTTTATTTAATTATTTGTGTATGGATAAAGAGAAAGAAAAGAAAGTATATACTGTGTATAATAGAGTATGTTTGTAAGTACATATGGGCGGTGGAAGAGTGATCACAATAATATGATTTAAAATAGAGAAACATACTACGAGTACAAGAATTTTGTGTTATAGCGCCCATATATATATTTTTATATATAAAATTGGGTTACTAAAAAATGGTTAGCAATCGAAGTTGTGATCGAAATTCGTCAGCTACCAAAATTTTATTAGCTGACACAGTTTTAATTATAAGTCCAAAATTATTTATCTAGTAATGACATGTAAGGAAGCAATAAACATGTGGAGTGGGGAGAAGATGCACATGCATATGCACTTGTGTCTATTATATATAAGTACATCTCTATATACTAGTACTAGCTAATAATCAACCAAAAAGGAGACCCCTAAAAATACATGGACCTAACCATCGTCTATCTCTACCAAAAATTAGCACCTTAATTACTTCTCTCACTACAAACAACTAAATGCATGCAATACCTGCAGAACACACACACAGAAAAAAAAAAAAAAAAAAAAAAAAAAAAAGAAAAGAAAAATATTGAAAGAGGGGAATCATTACTCAGTACTGTGTGGTATGACCATGTCTTGGGATCTTTCCATGTTATTCTAATATTCTTGTCTTGTCTCCGTATATGCATGAGATATATCTTCATCACATATATAAGTATAACCAACCCTGAACCCCCCACTCCGATCCTACCTCATCATTATTATTTTTATTACATATTAGTATTACATATTATTGTTACATGCTACTTCTGACATTTTAATTTACTCCCTTGTCTCCATTTCTCTTTACCTGTCATATGCAAAACCGTGAATTTTTTTCAGTGCAAAATTATGATTGTTTTATTATTGTAACATGCACCGTGAATTATTGTTGTAGATTGGTCGTGATTACATGCCTTTAGTGAATTCTTCTTTTAAATACATTCGAGACCTTTCATTTTATAACAATCTTATTTTATATAATGGGCTCTACCGCTCTAGCTAGGATGCACCTCGCAGATATGATAGTTGTCACTCTCTTTATACTATTTATGTTAACATTTTTACATCTTTTGGATACTAAGAATTAGAATAGCCCCAATAAGGAGTGAGACATTTTCTATCCTATAATCTATTACTTCATAGATATATATATTCAAATCCTGTATATATAAGTGTTATGAGATGCTCATACTTTTGAATATTATTTATATAAAATCCTCAAACTTGTTATATAATCTAAAAGAGAAAACACACACACACACACGTGTTTAAACAAAAATAAGAGTGGAAAAAAAATTGTAGCAGTAGTGCAGTAGTATAGAAGTAGAACCAATTAGTCCACAAGGCCACAACACCTCAGGCCTCAAGAATGGTGGTTGTATTGCAATATTATTAATATAATTGGTATCGAAAGTATCGCCTAGTTGGGCCTTGGGCTATTTTATTTTCATGGTTGCAAACATAGCCCAATAACTTAGATTCAACCGAGTGGCCTGGGAGGCCATTTATGTCATTACACATAACAATGAATTTTAAATTTCAAATAATTATTGTAATGTAGTTATTACGGCATTGAGAGCGCGATAGTTATTTTAAAATTAGGGCTTTGTATTCCAATCAACGGATTCCTCTCTGCTGTCAGCTTCTCGGGGATGGTCGCCTAAAATCCTCAAAATCGCTGCCCGTTGTGGAATATCGATACAGGTACCAGTTTTTGGCTTATGTACGTATGGTTTGTATTATTTGATGTCCGATTGAAGAATTGTGGTGTTTTCTTCTTCTTCTTCTTTTTTTTTTTTTTTTTTGTACTTTTGCATTTCATCCGTATTTGATGGCGTGCTAGTGAAATTTTGCATTTCTGAGGCTTTTGACCGATCCTATTGTAGTAGTATATCTCCTAAACTCTCTTGATATGGATCATCGTGCACTGGGTTACCACCCGATTTGGTTGAGTTTGGATAGTGTAGGAGTATCTTTTTTGTATGTATGTTTAGTTATGGAATTTGTATTTTTAAATATAATTCGAAGCTATTGTTTGGTGCTTATTTCTGAGTACATGTTTATGGCGATGGGCTGGGCAATGTAGAAGATTTA
This sequence comes from Hygrophila difformis, assembly GCA_030278955.1. Lineage (NCBI taxonomy): Eukaryota > Viridiplantae > Streptophyta > Magnoliopsida > Lamiales > Acanthaceae > Hygrophila > Hygrophila difformis. The sequence continues at coordinate 15,615,588 of JAOANR010000006.1, read as the reverse complement.
TAATATTGTGTAGTGGACTAGTGGTTAATACTTCCTCCGTATTCAAATGCTTTTTACGGGTTCACATTTCACGCAGTCCAGTGGATATTTTAAACCATTAATAATTCAGATTTGGTGAGAGAAAAAATTCTAAAAGTTGGATATTTCAAAACTACACGACGAGACGAATCTAACAAGATCCCACATGTCTATATTTTAACTAGTATAACTATGATAAAACTTTAAATGAAAGTTTGTGTGTGAATAGTACCACATTACTAAATGTAACAAACATTTGAATACGGATGTAGTAATTTATTTTCAACCATGATTCTGTTTAATTTCATGTAGTAGCACATGCAATGATGAAATATGGAATGATATAGTGGAGTGTTTCATAGTTTACTTTTTAGGCATCTCGGTAATCCAATATTTAATATTCAGGGACCATAATAAGAAATGAGCACCAGCATCCACAGAACCCCAAAATCTGGGAGACAATCCCTATTCTTTCAAGATTTAGGAACACCTGTTTCATCGCGAAGAGTAGGGGAGAAATTCAGAACCCCAGGTCAGGTAGCTGCTGTTTCAGCTCTGAGGCGTGAAAATGGAGCCAACTCTGATCTTATTCCACCACCTATTTTTACCCTTGATGACCGGTTTGATCTTTCTCCAGAACCTGGGATTCTTGAATATTCAATGTCTCCAGAAGTGAAATCATATCCTAGATCCCCAGTGCAGGAATTCCGTAGGGATCTTTTGACTCCGAAATCTGATATCAGCCCTTCATATACAGGAATAAGTAAGCAACGAAAACAGCAGAGCCCAGTGGGGAGTTCTAGCTGGTGGTCGCCTGTGATGGGTGGTGGTAGTGCAGAGAAAGATGATAAAGGGAAAGGTTCACCTGTTGAAGGCATGGTTCAATCTGGTGACTTGGTTACCCTTCCACCTCCTAGGGAGGTTGCAAAACCTGACCTGAAGAAAAGTTTGGTGCCTAAAGGGAACTTGAATGATGAGGAATGGGTCACTGTTTACGGGTATAGTTCTTTTTCTTGCATTTGTATATTATCATAGAAATATGTACTGAAGTTGGTACAACTTTGTATCCATTAAAAACATTTCAAATTCAGGGCGTTAGCTGCACTCATATAGGCAGCACTGCTTAATGCCCTGCATTTTTCTCTTTGTTGGACTTTCATATTTGTAGCTTCAAACTTTTAGCCATTTTTTGTGGAATGTGGCAACATTTCACTGAATCAAGTCCATTTAAATTGACTTCTGGGGAGCAAATAGTAGTGTAAATGTCTAAATGATTATTCAGCTCCCATCACTTGAAAATTCTGATGTTTATTACAAATTTTGTTTCCAGATTTTTGCCAGCTGACACCAATTTTGTTTTGAGGGAGTTCGAAAATTGTGGGTTGATTCTAAAACATGTTCCTGGCCCAAGAGAGGCTAATTGGATGCACATATTATATCAGGTTCTCTATTTACTACTGCAAACTCATAACTTATTTCATCAATAAATGCAAACTGAATTCTTTTCTCCCCTAGGATTGCCATCTTGTTCAGTCCGTCACCTGCTACTTGTTTTCTTTCATATTCGTCTCTTCCGGTAGCATCCACTTTTATATACTCTCTGTTTTTATTGTTGCCACCACTTTCCTTGTCTGCCGGTTCACATTACATTATGTGGCTCTGTCAAAATCTTGTGGCCAAAATATAATATGCTTGTCCATGCAAGATTATGAGTGTTTGAAATGAGCCTACCTCTTGGGGGCTAATCAAGTGTAATTCCAGTCTCAGCACCATTTGATATTAATTGTTGCTGTTTGGTTTTATTACCCTTCTGTGGAAAACATGTCATTCGCAAGATATGGAAATGTATGCTTGCGATCTTTTGTACTATTTGATCTCTTTGTACATGACTAAGTTTCTGTTTTTTCTATCTGATAGAATACACACATTTCTTTCTTTTTTGTCACAACTCAACATCTTCAGTGCTATTTGATAAATTTAATAGAATGACCATAGAACTTGCCAATGGATGTTCCTCCGACTATCTTCTTATTAAGTTTTTGGTGCAGAATCAATCCGATGCACAAAGGGCACTTAACAAAAATGGTACCTGCATTAACGGCATTCTCATCATTGGAGTAAAGCATGTTGATCCATTGCAGCGCCAGGCCCTAAATCATAGACTCAACAATCAGGGATTCATGGCATTACCCGCAGCACCACCCACGAACAACTTCGAGCCCGATGGTTTCAAAGTATCCCCTTGGCTCCATAATGGGAGCTCCACTTCTCGACAACCTGCTGGAACTATGGCCACACCTGCGAAATCCACAATGTCCAAAGTCATGGACCTAATGTTTGGTGTGTAGCTTAAGATTCTGCTGTAGCTTTCCCAACCCTGCCTTTTGCTGTTATATGCAATGTGGAACACATCATCTATATATTTGGGGCCGGTGTGGAGCCGTCTGCAAATTCCAATTTTGTGCTCTGTGTTAACTTCTGGATTTCAGGAAGCTGAACTTTCAACCATTTTTCCATGGCTAATAGTGTAGAGTGTAGGCGTATATATAAATGTTTATGCATGATTTAATATTTTCCATATACTAGTGTAGTGCATTTAAACTTATAATTTCCTTTGGCTAAATCTAATATTTAAAATCTTTTATGATTTTAAGTAGTATATGGATAATCCCAAAACATATTTTTTACTTCCTCCGTTCCCATATGTTTGAGACATTTGGTTTTGGGGCACTATTCACCCATGCACTTTGATTTAAAGTTTTATCATAGTTATACAAGTTAAAATCTAGTCAATAGGGATCTTGTTAGATTCGTCTCGTGTAGTTTTTAAATATCGAACTTTTAGAATTTTTACATATGCCGAACTTGAGTTATTATTGATTCAAAATGTGCATTGGACTGCGTGTGCAGTGGGTCCGTAAGAACTTGAGAAGGAAGGAAGTAAATTAGAAACGATGCATTTCACTTTTAAAGAAACAAATTATGTATCAAATTCTTCTAAAATGATAAATAAATGGTGAATTGACACAAAATACTGTTACGCTGGTGACTGCTGAGTGCTGACTACACTGCAACGGTTCCAAACCCTTGGTCGAATCTCTACCGTCCGATTAGTTCACGGGCGTTCCTCACCAGTCATATACCATTGACCTTTCTACTCTCGCCACGTGTCCCTTTCCTCCATTTTTTAAACCCTGGCTCTGAGACGTTGCTCCTCTCACTGTCTCACTCACTCACTCACACACAAACGCTGGAAGTGATCGGAAAACGAACCTTTTAAAATGACGAATGCGACGGAGGTTACGATTCAGGTGCCGGAGACGAAGCCAGCTGCGGCGGAATCCGTGGAGAGCGGTTCTCTGGTTTCGCAGCGGAATGAGAGCATAGCCTGGCGAAAGGCGGACTTTACGCCCTCCGTCGTACGGTTGCTCTGCCTTCTAACGAGCGTCGCGGCCGTGGCAGTGATGACCACCGCCAAGCAACGCTCCACCATTTCTCTGTACGGATTCAGCTTGCCTGTATACTCCAAGTGGTCGTTTTCCGACTCGTTCGAGTAAGTAATTTATTGACTATTGTTTCCAATTTTTTTTTTTTTTCCCTCCACTCTGTCAGATTTCTTAATTCTGCATATCGCATTCTGATTCTGAAGTCGTTAGGAATGCAGTTGTTGAAATTTATTGTTTATTGTTTGAAAATATGGAGTGCAGTTGTTGAAATTTATTGTTTATTGTTTGTTTGAGTTTTTTCCTGGCCTCTGATTCATTTTCTGGTTAGTAGTTGAAACTTGAAGTTGTTAACTACTACATTTACTGATTATACTAATTACTCCCTCCGTTGTCTCTTTCAGCTCAATTTCAATAACCAAGATATGCATTAATTAACTCATAAATTTTCATTTTTACCCTTCAACTAAACCATTTCGTAATAAATGTCAAGAAATAGAATTTATGTAAAGTAAAGGGCAATATAGTAAAAACATAACATAACTACCTAAAACTACCTAAAAATGACAACTATTTTGGAACACTTTTTCATTTCTAAAAAGACTACTATTTTGGAACGGAGGGAGTAGTTAAATGGCATCGATGATAAATTGCTTAATTTGTTGTTTCTTAAGTGGCTTTTCTGTGTTCTTCAGGTTCTGATAGTGACTAATTTGTTTTGAAGAAATCATACATACAAGAAAACAAGCACCCGTGAAGAGTATAAATTGTGTTTGCTGTTTTGACATGCTTATGGTGCAATTTACTCACGCAATGCACATGTTCACGGGCTTGCTAGTGTCACAAATTGTTTAAATGTACACAGCAGCTGTTTAATTCCAATTGAACACCTCATATAGGCTATAGCAATAGTTTGGGGATGCTGCTGTGTAGTGGTACATTGTTTTATTGTCTATGATAATTTAATCCCATCTCTTAATTAAACAAGATGCCTTTCGGTTGATTAGTGCAATAATGTGTATGCATATATGTTATGAATTAGGTACCTGGTTGGAGTTTCTGCAGCTGTGGCAGTCCATTCATTGCTGCAGCTACTGATCAACATATGGAGATTTCTGCAACGATCTCCTCTAGTTATTACCACCAGGAAATATGCCTGGCTCACATTTGCTGGAGATCAGGTACAGAAACATGAAACATAACATTGACTGAGATTCGAGACCCAATGATTTTGAACACAAAATGACCGTCTCATTTATAATGGGGATTATTTCTGCTGTTGTTATTCCCATTGTGTAGTTATTTGCTTATGGAATGATGAGCGCTGCATCGGCTGCATCAGGGGTCACGAACCTGAACCGAACAGGTATCCATCACGCGGCTCTGCCAAACTTCTGCAAGCCACTGCATGTTTTCTGCGACCGTGTGGCTGTGTCGATTGCATTTGCTTTCTTGAGCTGCTTCTTGCTGGCCATGTCTGTGGTTCTTGATGTGTTTTGGCTGAGTAAGTCTTGACTGAAGGTTGCTTTGGGAAACTTCAATTTTATTCTCTTTTTTTTTTTTTTTTTTCTCTTTTATGTTATGGATGCTATTCAAGAGCTGATTTCTTTCTTCAGTGCTGGGGATATATGGGTCATAATTTCTGACATGATTTTAGTAATTGGGATTACAAACATCAATACAAAAGCGGAACTCCCCTCAGAAAATTGACAACCCAATAATAACTTAGAAAGGAAATGAAATCTCCCGTGTTACTATTAATTTGACAACCCAATAAATGTGCACAGAACTGTCATATTAGAGACACCTACTAGTAATTGACAATGAGTCAATGAGGGGAGTAATTCATATTCATAATAATAAAAGCAATGGAATAGCTTAACGCCCTCTATATGCAGGTCGTTATTATAACAAAACAAAAACACACATTTCAAACGGCCATAAAACCTTTCAAATTCCAAAGGTATAAACTCTGCTGAATCAACATTAAATTTGCAAAACTGTTCCCATCCAACCATACGCTTTGTTAATCTCACCCTTTATTCATCCCTTCAAACAATGAAATAAGAATCAATCAATCTATCTTCTCAATGCACCAATCCTCATTAGAGCCAGATATGCAATGATCCTGTATCCCACCACCATTAAAGCCATTGCCCACACGGCCGTCGCCTTTCCCCCCAACCCCACCGCCTTTATCCCCGGAAAATCCTCCACCAGGCAAAACTTACCCCCACCACCACACGGGTATCTCTGCCCTTCCTTGAACTGTGCTGCCAACAACAGCTTGAATGTATACTGACTCATGGACAGGTACTTTATCCACCCAATGAAACCGGGCACATGCTGCACGAAATATCCGCTCGCCAGTTGGAACGTCAGCATGATCACCGATCCAAACACTGTCGCCGACTTCAGGTTCATCACAATCGCACCTATGGCGAGGCCGAGCCCCTGAGCTGCCACCACCCCGTATAGCAGGGCAAACAGTCCGAAAAAGAACGGCCCCGCTGCAGCCTTCAAACCGCCCATCCAGTAGGTTATGGTGTAGAAAATTGTCGGAAGGACTAATTCCATTGGCAGATCGCCCAACGTTAAGGCCATGAAGTATGATGACAGGCGGTACATACCCGAGGATCTTTCTTTCGCAAGCATCATTCTTTCTTGAGGAAATGTGAAGATTGCTAGGAAGAGGGGCAGGAATCCCCAAAATGATGAGATGAAGAACAGAAGCCCCACCTGATGAGAGATCAAATCCAGACGACAATAGGTATGTGAGTACATTCATATAAATAGAACGCTCAAATGATTCGTCTGTGGACATCAATACATTATCGATCATTACCTGGTCCTGCAAGTTACTAATGCTGGATCGCCACCACAGGAGACCTGCCACGATGGCGACAACTAGGACCTGCGTGATCCGGATGCCTGCATAGGATTCATGTTTCCTTTCTTTTATTCCTCGCCTGAAGAGAACCGAAAACTGGTAAGTCCAAGTGTTGGCCCATTGCTTCAACGGCCTCCTATCTTCGGCTGGGACAGGTATTTCGTTCTCAAACGCATTGATTTCTGAAGCCACATTATGCGACATCTTTATTCTATATTCAGTCGCCAAAGTTTGCTTCACAGCTGCTTGATCTTCGGTTGAATCTCCCTTGTAAATCCCTGAACATTAAAAATAACTTCACTTGATCAGATTCTTCAATTTTTCAAACAGATAGTTCAATTCAATTCAATTCACTACATTGACTGATACACACACATACCATTGGCAAGATCCAAAAAGAAATCAGCCGGATTCATGGCGACGGATGGAGAAAAACCGATGCTCGAGAAATAGTCCAAGGCATCGGAGCCCTTGCCGAAATACAGAGGATTCCCTTCCGACAGCAACAGCACTTTATGAAACATGTAAAAAAGCCTGCTTGAAGGCTGATGGATCGTCATCACAATCGTCCTGCCGCCTCCATTCGCCAGCTCCCACAACTCGGACACGATCCTCCCCGCGGTGGTGGAATCAAGACCCGACGTGGGCTCATCCAGGAACAGCAAACTCGGATTGATCAACATTTCCTGACCGATGCTGACGCGCTTCCTCTCGCCCCCGGAGACTCCCCTCAGAAGGGGCCCGCCGATGATGTTGTGCCGGCACCTGGACAGTCCGAGCTGCGCTATCACGGCCTCCGCGTGCTGTGTCTTCTGGGACTTGGTTAGAGTTCCGGGAAGGCGGAGTAGGGCCGTGTAGACGAGAGTTTCCGTGACGGTGAGGTGGGGATAGAGGACGTCGTCCTGTGTGACGAAGCCTGTATTGCGTCTCATGGCGTTTGAGAAGGGCTTGCCGTTGTAGGTTATGTTGCCGGTTAGTAGATGGCCGCCGCCGCCCAAGCGGCCTCCGAGGGCCGTCAGCAGCGTTGTCTTGCCGCTGCCGGAAGGGCCGAGCATGGCCAGCAGCTCACCGGGATGGACTATACCGGAGATGCCTTTTAAAATTGTTATGTCCTCTGATTTGGATGGTGTCTTCTTGATTTTGATTGTGATCTTGTAAACAACATCCTCAAACTGCAATGGTTTGATAAAAGATGTAGTTATTGGAATCAAGTAAAATATTTCTCCATGCATGACAATTCTTTTTGCTACAAAGATAAAAGAACCAATAATTCAAGGACAAATTATTCGGAAACAAAGCCCACAAATAAAATGAAAAAAATAAAAAATATATAAATGGGGATCAGTCCCTTAACAATACCCTCATCACTAAATATGCATCTTATTTTCGGGGAAATCAAATTCAAGAACACTATCAAGAAAAACCATGCCGGCTGCCTTGGGAAACAAATTGTAACTTGGATTGAAAATTACCCCAATTAATCATTATTCTACATATATATAGTGTTCATAATCTCGACATGCATGCAACAAAATACTGATATTATTATCAAAGATCATAAACCAGGAAGAAGTATATATATATAAAATACTGAAAACATATATATAGAGAGAAAAGGAAGACGACGTACCTTAAGAGTGACGAGGAGATTAGGTTTGGCAAAGACGACTGCGGCATCATGATGAGAAGCAGTGGCAATCTCGGAATCAGTAGGCGGATTTTGAGCTTCGACGTCGTTACCCATCGCCATGTCCACTTAACCGCTGAAAACTTACCCAAAGAAGTTATATTTATAAACTACTATAAAGATATAGAAATTTATGAGTGTTGTGAATGTATGATGGTATATATATATATATAGTAATGAAAAGGGGGCCGGGAGGAAGCTAAGAGAGAGAGAGAGAGAGAGAGAGAGAGGGGTCTGAGGTCTCCTTAATTATAAGGTGGCTTGCTCCTAAAGAGAGGAGAAGAATGTGGCTCAAGAAATTACAAGATTTTCAAGTCGCTTGGGTAGCAGACTTTGAGCTTTTCCCGGACTGCATTACCTACTAATTTTCTCTTTACATAATATATTGCTCCTTTGTTTTACCTAAGATATATACCAATTGTGCAATATATATACACATATATTCTAATTATAATTTTTGAATACTATTTGTCTGGTATATATATATATATATATATATATATGCAGTTAACACATGACACAACTATTATACAAAGGAAATGCGATCGACTTCCGTAGAAAAGTTAAACATACACCAAGCCTTGTTCCCACCATTGAAACCATATGTTAATTGAAACCCTTAAAATCTCAACCCGGAAGGAATTAGGAGTAGTCTCAAATAGGAATAGTAAACCCAACAAGGAGAAACGATCATTAATGGCAGAATTAAGAGGAGATAGTAATTGTGGAGAAAAAGTTAAAAAAATTTCGTGTATTCATTCTGCAGGTGTGTGTCTGTCAAACCTGCAGAGAGGTTCTCAACTGGGTATGTTCAACCACGGACAATGTCATTCAACCGTTGATGGTCGAACGCCTCGTGAAGTTCCTTCTCCATACGTCTTGCTCTTCCTTGCTCTGCCGATGATGGCTTTCTTACGGGTTTGCTCATTTGTTTTGGGGGAGGGAGACAGGTTTGAATGGACATGGGTGGTTAAGGGAAACAATTTGGTGTGTGTGTGTGTGTAAGATTTTAATGCTACAAAGGTAAATTGGGTAAAAAGTGAGTTAGTGTGCTGAATATTACTATTACCATGTTTAAAATTGAGTTGAGAAATGATACGTGTGCATACCAACAGCTTTCACCTGAAGGTTAAAAACTTAGGTGTTTATTTAACAGAATGTACACACTGTTTTAAACCAAATATGATCATACTTCACTCTGGATGAATTCATTGCAACTAAATATTCATATATTGAGAAAGTTGGAAGGGAACGGTGCTGATGCACATAAAGTGCACGACAGGGTTCGAATAGAATAGTGGTATTTCTTTTTATCAGCCACCGACCTTCATGAATCATAATCATAGTTTTGACAAATAAAAGTAAAATGATGTTTAAAACAAGTCCCTACCTGTCCATTTCTTCCCCAAATAAAATCCTTCATGAAATTCTTACCCCATAAACTTTCGATCAAGATAGAAGAAGTGAACAAATAAATCTGTTCAATTATTACCACTCAGCAGACAAAAGATGGATTGAGGTCATTGAGCCATTCCATTCATACATTGCTTGATATGTGCATAATATGAAAGCAAAAAATAAATAAAATCAAATTTATTGTGAAAAAAATGTGCAGTTTCTTTTTGCCAAGTTTTAATTAATTAAGAAACTCCCTGTTCAGTTAAGAGTTGGTCCCCAACTAAAATATTCCTTCCCAGCCACAAGGTTCTTGAAACACATGACAGCGACGCGCTGAGATCTTATCGGTTTCCTTTTACTTCAACAGCAGTATGTCAAACCCGAACTCAAAAAATCTTGGAACATTCACGAGAACAAGAATTTATTAGTTTGGGTGGAATAGAAAATAGAGAGCACGAAACATATTCATATATAAAGCATGTGGATCCAATTTGGGGAAAAGAATAAGCTCTCACATTATAAAGCCTTCACAAGCCAAGTGGATCCTGGAAGCACCATTAGATTGTTTCTCCACGGACTTCCATTGTCATTGTCGTCCAGGTGAAGGAAGCCGTACTTGTTCATCCACATATCGACCAACTATGGATCAGCAGCAGGTACGGCCAACTTCTTTACCCCTAGTGACTTCAGAAGCTATAGAAAATGACACACCAATGACCAATCAATGAATTAGTATTTATATGAGCAAAGAGATGAATATGGGTAGCTTTTAAGTAGAGTTTCTGGCTTGTGTTTTTCATGTGCAAAAAGTGTGCAGAAATATAGAAATTGTGGTTCTCCTGGTTTGCTAGAAAAAGTTATACGATAGTATCAAACGATGTAGTAATAAAAATGATTACTAGATAGAGCATTGACACTATCCACTTCATACATGCTTTCAATATCAATCCATTTTAACATAATATCCTATTACTTAATTGTACCTTTTCTATGGTAGAAACTAGAAGCCGACACATTCATTGGCCACGGAATTTACAAGTAGCAATAAAAGGCAACTCCGCAACTTGAACTCCATGACACCTGATGTTAGAGACCGCGTCAAAACATTTAGCCACAATAGCTTTTTGCAGCACTCCTTGCATGATAATAATAAATAAAATAAAATAAAATAAAAAAAGCGGAATATTATGGGAACGTGCATAATTAAAGGAAACCTGATGGATGCTACAGTATAAAAACCTTCACAGTTCAGACGAGGAAACATTGATCTGTAATTAGTATATGGATTATTTAGTTAGTTAGAATAAACACTGCAATAAAACTTTGTATTGTTGTGCCAAACAATGTTAAAGGAAATGAATAAAACAATTAAACAAGAAAGAATAACCAAACCGGGCATGCACAATTCACAAATTAGATTCAATGGGGTCAATAATAACATAGGTTGGTGTCCAAATACTATTTGTAGTTTTTGCAATAAATCGAACTTTTTGCCTTGGGGTTTAAACTATATTAATTTATTGGAAAAAACTAGTACTATCAAGGAATTGCACAAATTATATCAGGCAGCTCTCATATAAAAGTAATATGACATATGAAGAAGGAAAACCAGCAGATTATTGTTCATATATGCAAGTAAATGTGCAGATATAGCTACCTCCGATTGTAGATCGTTTGCGGTTTCATGTCTATGATGGTTATGTATCCACCATTTGAAGAAAGCAACTCTCCATAAGTGTGATAGCAACAGCTAAGTGTGAGTAGCATTCTGCTTTTCAATCCAATGAAGCATCTAGAACTGTGGCTTTGTAGTCGCCATCTATACAACGTAACAGCCTCCAAGAAACTTCATCAAAAAGATGATTCATCAGCCCAACATAAGATTGTAGGCCCCTGCACACAAAAATATTGAATTTGATTGAGAAACTATTGTGCAGCATCAAAAAAAGAACCCAAAATACCATGATGAAATGGATGAACAAACAAATAGTAGAAGCATAGCTAACTGTGCACATTTTCCACACCTTCACAACACACCCTTATCTAGCACCTTCTTAGGGACTTAGCACTGATAAGTCATGGCTTGTGCATTGGATTTCATTAGCATATCCGACCGGCCTATAATTGAATCTTAAACAGGTACATCCCCTAATTGAAATAAACATTTTCAAAGTAGTTAGTCTGATATTTGGACTACACAAAATACCACTCGGTTTTGGATTAGGTGCTTTCAGATTAAACTATAGCTACATCTATCTACCTACTGGATACATAGAAACAGATTATAATGGAATGAACAGAATCTCTCCCCCCCCCCCCCCCCCCCCCCCAAAAAAAAAAAAATAAAAAAATAAAAAAATAAGAAAAGAAGAAGAAGAAGAAAGAAAGAAAGAAAGAAAACTAGCAGCATTACAGTATCCAAAAATATTATACATATACTATCAAATTGAATATACTTCATAAACAAGTCTCTATCATTCGGGGCATCATTTTTAAGAAGGAAATGCATTAAAAACTAGCATTTAGAGTGTTGCTTTTTCATGTTCTGAATGGTAGAGAAATAGTTGACATATTGTTGAATGATTAGATGAGAACAAGACCTTGTAACAGCATTGCCCACAGAACCAGTTATCTGAGGCCCATCCAATGTTCACAACCTCCGCTTTCATGCATTCTTTGTGATCGATTTGCAAGTATTAATCAGTAAGATTCATCCAATTTGGCAACAATACGCACGAAATATCTAATTATTCTTCAAAATTAATCCATCACACCAACAAAACACAAGCACAAAAGGAGTTAAGGGATGCCAGCACAGGGAACCAGAGACATTGGTGAATAAAGAACTGCAAGAGAGCGCCATGAAAAACCATCATGAAATGTGGTGACTGGTTAGTGTTTAACTGAAATTAAACAGACACAAGTTTGGTACTGATGAATTCCTTGGAATTAACTTAAAAGAAACAATTATGAGTTTTATGATAAATATTCGTATTAAACAAATAAAGAAATAGGCATTTGGACTCAACAAGCAATGCATAATGCATATGAAACTTACATCTGTCTCCGCACATTGAGCACTTCGATTTCCAGGTGATATTGAAGTATCTTTATCCTTGATCACATCCCAACAAGACAGCAAACTATTGGGAGACTAACTCATAGCCCCTCTTGCAAGGCCCAGCAAAAAAAATTACAATTTTTTTACATATAATTACTCTAAAAAAGGGATGAAATAAAGGTGGTCAAAAGTTGAAGTACATGCCCAACACTAAAACAAAAAAAAACAAGGCATTCTTAATGCGAAGAATTGGAGGAACTCCAACTTCAAGATACGTGGACCAGAGTGAAAGTAAGTGTGGGATATCCTGACAGGAAATCAGTTGTAACATTTATGTAAATTAAGAAAGCTAATGATAACAATGAGCAGCTGAGGATCCAATGCGTAAATACAACAACAACGAACATATAAATTCACAAAAAAAGTATAACATAAAAAAATGTATAATCCAATCCATAAAGGGAAAGGTGCATCAAGTGATTTAGTCCAATCCAGCAATAATTTTGCGACATGAACAGGGAATATCAATATTTACTCAAAATGATGAGATTTCTACAACAAAACAGAACCTTAAATAAGTTGACGGACAAGTTCAAATGATTTATACAAAGAAATAAAGAATATATAGGTTGTTTCAGCTGGAAAATCATAGCGACTCGTAATGAATACGTGATTCTTGAGCAAATAAATTATTTCCTAAAAAAAGCAAGAAATCAATCAAGTATTTTGAAGACTCAAGCCTACTTATCACCATGAATACAGGGGATATATGGAAGAGACACATATATCTAGTTGCATACTGTATCAACAAGATCGCACAAGTTATTTACTCACTCAAGCATGTCAATAACAGTCTTCACTGGTTTGCAGCCCACTTGGAGCATCAAAAAAATGCTGTACTTTAGGCAACTGCATGAAAGTGTCTTCTATCTGACCCCCATATTTGGAAATAAAAGAGGTAAAATGCAATCTGACATAATAAAAACAAGATAAACAGGTTAGAACTGCACTAATAGGGTGGCATAGAAAAGGATAAAAACTGTTTTGGATGATGAGATAAGTTATTAGGATATTTAAACGTAGCCAAGCATCAGTAAAATTCTGTGGAACTAGTCAGCCTCTATGTGAAGACTGAAACCAGCTCTAGAATCCTGTCACTTTCAGTATGCTCAAATACCATTTCATCAAAACTGAATTGGAACAACATAAAAACTAAACAGGAACACTCAAATGTAAAAGCTATAGGGATTCTTTAGCATAGAAATAAATTCTGATTTTAGTTCCCTAGAACGAGATTAATGAATGTCTTGAAAGAATTTAACATATAAAACTACCCCCACCCAAAAACGAAAAATAGACAAGAAGAATATGCACATTTGAGCCATGTTCATGGGACATTAATTTTCAAGTCAAAGTTAAAGGCAGTGGGAATCACACAGCAAAATGTAGTTCAGGATTCATTTCTGGTGCATAAATAGAGCCTCACTCATTAGAGATAAATATGGTAATCAAATTTCAAAGGAAGTTACACGTGAGAAAAATAAAATAAATTAAAATAATTTGTGTGGCCTATTGGTCACGTGAAATGAAAGATTGGAAAGGGTTGCACTCGTGGAGTAGCACTAGTTTTGAAGGAGTGATTAAGGTGATGGTCGTAGGCGTACACCAGAATTCAAAACTCAAAACCGAAAAAAAAGGAATTATATCCAAGGTAAAGATGTTACTTACCAAATTACAAAAATAACTCCAAAGGAAATAAAATCAATGCATGTACCTGTAATTAAAACAATAACAGTTGCATTAACTTTAATTTGCTAATTGTTGCTTGTTTCTATACCCACAAAGAACTGGAGAAAACATGACAAATCATTCTACAAACATTTGAATAATTAAAATCTACAATAGCCAAAGGAAATTAGCAAGACCCATATGTAAATCCAAGGAAATCTGTCACCTTATATGCCCATTTCAGGCCATCTAAGATAAATAACATAACAGGATATACGAAAGAGAGATTAAGAAAAATAAAAAACCAAGTACTAGATTAACGAAACTTGCAAATAGGGGGAATAGATAAAGTCTTCAATCCAGAAAATGAATTGGCTAAAGTTCAATTGGGAACAACACAAAGGAAAATCAGAAATTAAAACAAAGAAACAAACACAAACCAAAAATAAATTACAAAAGGCTTCACCTTTGACTCTCTGCCCCAAAGAGCAAACCTTAGAATCCCTTATCAAAGAGTCTACACATTGGAATAGTGCGTATGAGAACAGACTGAATATGGCTATCTTATGATTTGGAACAGAAGATATCCTAACTCATAAGTATCTTTGTTTTCCCAATACTCAAACACCAACGAGGTTGGTGATTAAGAAGGGGTCAATTGAAAAAAAAAAAGGGACTTCCTAAGGCACAACAATATTATAAATTAAGGTTTTTGGTGAGTTCTTTGCAAAACAAAATGTATCTCAAAGTGACAGCACCAGTAGCAAGTTACCCATTTGAAGAATGCTAAACAGGTGATGAACACATTACGAAAAAACAAGAAATGCAATGTCTAGATCCCACCGGAACACCAAATACAGATGTGTATTTCATTATATGTTTGCGATATACACAACTACTCAAACCTCCTTTGTATTTCTATCATTTCTCAGTCGTTTTTGCCTCTTATCTTTTTCACCTATACCTTGCTGTTGCTTTGTTCCCTTTGTGGGTTTTTGTTCTCCTTAGGGTAGATGCAGATTAAGCGTTTGCCATTTGGTTTGGCTTTTTTGGTCGGAACCTGACAGAATTCCGGCTCTGTGACCAAAACCACCAACCTTGAAACAAAAATACAAAAAAGTAGTATATTCCATGAACAATACAAACCAAAATACTAGAGAGGGAGTATGCATTTGTGCTGCTGCACGCACACATTATTTTTCCTTGCAATTCACTCTATTTTCTATTATAAAATATGTCACTTTTAAAAATATATTTTCAAGTAAATTTAATTCTATGTTTATTGTATAACTATAATAACCAACACAATATTTAATACTTCCTCCGTTCCTTTTTAATTGCCACGGACCCACATTTCACGCAATCCAATACACGTTTTCAATTCGTAATAACTCAAATTCCATATAAGTAAAAATTATGAAAATTTGATATTCTAAATCTATGCGATTAGACGAATCCAACAAGATCACACTTGACTATATTTATCTTATATAATTATATTAAAAAGTCGAGTCAAAGTTACTCAATGAACAGTGACAAAAGTCAATATGTGTCAAATAATTAGGAATGGAGGAAGTACTAAATTGAATTGTGTTTTTTAAATTATGGTTTCAAAATTCAAAATCAAATGTAAAAAATAAAAAAAAAAATAAAAAATAAAAAAATAAAAAAAAGTAAAGCTTAAACTACTCGAGTCGAGCTCGAGCTTAGCAAAAAATAATATACTCACGAGCTACTCGAGCTTGCATATCTGACAGTCAAGTCAAGCTCAAATATCTTAGTACTCGAGCTAGACTGGATAACACCCCTAATTGCTAACACTCTTATTTTAGTGATTTATCATTCCATCCGAATACAAAATAAAAATTAATGCAGATCTTTACAGCCGATAAACAAATAATAAAATAAAATCTGATATTTTATTAAGTACAGTATTAAAAAAAATCACAAAAAAAATCTTTTGAAGAGTAAAAGTTTTATATCAATGCCGCCAAAATAAATTTTCACAAAAAAAATCTTATATCAAATTTATCATGTTACTCCAGAGAAAAATGGCCACCGTTTTGATACTCCAGAGGAAGTACATTTTAACATCATTAAAGGTACCAATAAAGTACAATAAAATTCAAGTTAAAAATTAAAACAACACTACTTCCAGGCATTATTAAGACCAATTTTGTGTTAAAAAATTCTCCAACAGGATGATAGAAATTTAAGAAGATTTCAAGAGTCATGGATATATGTAATTAATACATACCAGCCAAGGAATTCAAAGAAGCAAGAATGTTAATACTTCATGTTCCAAATTGCAGCCCTCAATAACTTGGATCACCTGCGCACCACAAACTAATAATTAAAATTCATAAGACAACTGCTAAGAAAAATTATACCTATCTTCATAATTTAATTATCATAATTTTTCTTTTAAAGACAATAAAGGAACATGATCAATTAAAATTTACTGGAAAAGGTATTGTGGTGCAAACAAGTTTGTTCAAGATCATAAGCATCGACACTGTAATGATATCCACATATAAACAAACCTAGATTTTGCCAACTATATATGGTTAATGTAATGTAGTGATAGGAACACTCCTTAAATTTAAATAAGCAGCAAACCTTATTTTCAGCTTAAGAAAGAGCCACTCTTGCATTCACTCTTGAATGTGCAAAACAGGCAATATCCAGTGTGGATCAAGGAGCAATCCAAATCGACATGCTGCCAAACTAAGGAAAACATATTTATAGCCCCAAAAGATGCATCACATCATTGTAAAATGTCACAATTGTGTAAAAGAATTTAAACTATTTACTTGTCCAAGAAAGTGCAGAGAAAGTTTTACGCATCTCACTGAAATCACATGCCTGAGAAGAAAATGGGAGGCATAAGTGTCAAAGATTATATATGTATTCAAATTGTATTCAAGAAGCTTCAGTACATTCTAAATGTATGTCACAGAATTATAAAACTTTATATTTGAACTTCCAAGTTTACATAAGTGAATATAGAGAGAGGATCAATACATGGCCGTCAGCCGTGTAAACATAATGCCTTCAAAGTCTCAAAGTTTGGACCAACCACCCGCCTCAATTGTCAAAAATACAAATTAAATTCACCCACATATCAGCAATATTTTCCAGGCGATCAGTGAGGTTCATTGAGAACATCTCAATCACGCACAGTTTAATGGGAAACAATTTTGCTTCGCTTCGTGGGATTTATATCCTCTATTGCAATGATTTCACATCAAGGAATTGCTCATGATCTAGGATTTATACATAGGAAAATGTGAATTTGATAAAGGGCCAACAAAGATAGCTCTATAGATCTAGAAATAAATTTAAGCTTGGTTTTCATACACAAAAGAAACGGCCATAACAACATAAAACAAAAATAGAAAAATTCCCAAAACGAACTAAAGGAAAACAGTGTCAATAAAAATTTCACAAAATTGCCATACCATTGCAAACATATCATCATTGGCTTTCATGCCCACTTTCATAGTAAATGCAGGAAATGCTTAAAGAAAAGAAATTACCAACCATCTAATCTGCATAATTCAAGACGGGTGATTATTTATGACAGAGAGAACCAGATATTATAACAGAATTACTTGGTTCCAAAATCAAAGGAGATTTAAGAAACAATTTAGTGTCATAAAACATTTTAAGTCCCAAAAAGAAACCAAAAAACAAACAGGATGAGCCAAAAATGTCAAACATCGTACTCCCATGAAGCAAGAATCCCATATAGGGATACAATATCAAAATAGCGCTTGAAGAACCTGAAACTGCCATCACAGGTAGCAAAAAGAAGAAGACTCATCAAGTACACAACCAATCAATGAACAAGTGCAAATAATTAATTGCCCCAATAAATCCAATTTCCGTACCATTGCTAGAAACCACTATCTGCAGACTGCAGGACATCAGATCATACTTTCTGATGATCCCATGAGGGTTCCCGCACACTTGGCTGTTGCAAGCCAATCGCCAACAGAATATCAAGATAACGAACATGATAAAATCCAGTGGGAAGATGAATTAAACTACTCTTTTCACATTTTAAGAAGTTTCGACAGATATATATCGAAATCCCTAACCACCCAAGTTTCAAGGAAGAATCACTGCGCTAACATCTTTGGTGTAGCAAACTATAAGTTCATAGAGTATTAAATGATGCTAGAACTAAAATTTGAATCCAAACATATGAACATAATCATGGATATAAATCAAAATTAGAGGGAACAACAAAATGAAACATAGAGATTGATGCAGAGTGTGAGATACCAAGTGAGTGATCTAGGGCCGCAGTGCCTCAGGTGGGAATTCCAGATGTTAGATCTATCCGTGGTTCCTGCTCAATGAAAAGCAGCCATCGCCAATGAACTTGCTATGCAATATGGGAAATAGGTTTAGCTAGGGTTTGGGAAGAATTAAACAAAAGAGGGCCAAAACCCTAATGTGGACTTGGATATAGGAATGTGTATAAGGCACCTCTGTTTCCAGCACTACAGCCATGCCCCTTACCTCAACACTAGCAATTCTATTAATTTTTTCCTTTTTATACCATTTACTTTAAGTGTAAGTTTTGTTGTTGCTTAGTTTCCCCTTCATGAGTTTTTATCTTGCATGTAGATTTTCTTAGTCAAGCATGTTGCATTTAGATATATCAAGGATACATACAACCCAGGACAATCAAAATAGCAAGAAATTTTTAATAGAACTGCATGTTCCAAAAGCGCACCTTCATAAGTTGTTTGTCAATTTCTTTCACCTTTCTTCAGTCATTATTAAAGTCATTCTCTCTGCCAACAATCTGCCTCTCAAGACAATCCACTGTCCCTGCATTATTAAATAGCTTTTATTTAATACAACAGCATGTTCCAAAAGCGCACCTTCAGTAATAATATTAGACTTTGAAGAAAAAGGACAGCCCTATTATATAAAAGAAGTTGAAGTTGATTGGGCTTGTGAATATAACATAAAATCGTTCATTGAACATGTCATATTTCTCGGAAACTCCTGGCATCCCCCCAACTGTGGAACACCTCCACAAACTGGTGAAAGAAGTTGAATTTTCGGGAGTGGAAAAAAACATGCCTGTGCCATGCCAATATATCAGATCTGAATAACAGAATTCTCCCCAAAATAAAGGCACGTGTTAAAATAAAAGAAATAACAAAGAAGAAATTCAAGAAGAGGACATAACTCCAGACATTTAAACAATTATTATAAAGAAAAGAAAATGCAACCACTTGATCTTCAATGAAGAATTGCCTTAAATAGGTTAATAGCTTTTGTTACAGAAAATCAGCAAGCAGGCTGATAAAGAGCGCTGTGATAATTTCTTTCTATGATATTAAATACCACCATCATTGTTTACCCCAAACCATTGTTTTCATATTACTCTATTAGACTTATGGGTCCATAATTCCTCTTGCATATCATTATTGAAATAAGTCAAATAAGAATGTAAGATTTATCTTACAATGAATGAAACACTACAAAAAGAACACGTCTTCCAATGAATTCCAAAAATATCTGGACAATAAATGAAAATGTATTTCCAATCCACCTACAACAACAATGCCACTTATGTCTTTGGCTGGTATGCCCTTCACCGAACCTGCATATAATGAAGTTAATTAAACAAACTCAGGAAAGCAGGTACACTGTCAAACCATAACATAAAAGTTAAATCATAAGCCTATAAACAACATATGTAAAGATCAATAAAGGGCTGATGTAGAGACCGAGAATTAGCTAGTTTGTATGAAAATAAATTGCCTTAAAAACAAAAACAAAAAAAAAAACAAAACAAAAACAAAAAATAACACAATTAGAGAACTTCCCAAAATAAAAAAAGAAAACGATGATCAAAACCATACAAAAATTTTCAATCCCTTTTTTGTATTGAAACCACCTATCTAATTTGCAGAATATAATCCAAAGGAGATGCGGTGTCCACAACCTTAGGACTTCTGAAATTCCTGACCAAATGAAACCACAAGACAAGGTGATTTGGTTTTGGTGACTGTATGCTGAGACAAAAAGTGGAACATGGAGAACTACCAAGATAATGATCAATATCGCCTTCTGAACTGGCAATGATGTACGGAGGAATTGTGAGCACCATAGTCCTGTTTCAAGTAACTTTATTATACATTAGTCTGTAAAACTGTCACCAAAGCAGAAAATATTAAAGGGAATTTGAATTCAAAACCACTTTCAGGGCAAAGCAGAAAATTTGGGTCCTCAATATAACTTTGAAGGCCTTTCAGCTGTTCAGTTCCAATGGCACCCCTAAAAACAAGTGGTAGCTCTTGGCCCAACAACACCAACTTTAACACAGTTAATGGAAGAGCATTGGTATGTTATCATCATTTTCCATTTAGTGTGGAGCAGATAGGGTGGGATAACACCAAGAACTGCATGAAGAATCATTTTTTTCAATAAATCAAAGCAAAGAAGGAAGGAAGCAAAAGTAAGGAAAAAGTTTGAAGTGCTACCTTTTTTCAATATCTTAACTAAAATATCTTTACCTTAAATATGGAAACATTTAATAATAATTTCTTTTTCTTTTTTTTATATTCAAAATTATTTTTACTAGCATTTCTTTTTTCCTTTTCCCATTTATATTTTTTCTTTATTTTCCATTACTTAAATCCAAATTACCCAAAGAGAAAGAACCAATAAATTATTCAAGAAAAGAATATTGATCCAAGAAACCAAGAAAGAAGTCAAAATCAAGAAAGAGATAGTTGCTCTAGAGGCTTCCGAAAGCAGTCAAAATCAAGAAAGGGAGGAAGTTGCTCTTGTTGTTGAGGCTTCCAGAGTCACCACAGTAATCCTGTTCGATCGGTCGGTATATTGCAACCAAAGATAAAGAAAAAAACCAAGAAATCATACAAGAAAACAATAATGGTCCAAGAAACCAAGAAAGCAGTAAAAATAATACGAAAACCCTAGAAATTACCAATATCAGTGCAAGAGAGTATTGTTTATCAAAGAGTGATTCGAAAAACAATCAATTGATTTCTTACTCACAGGAACACTGCAAATCGATGGGGGTTTAGAAGGCTTTGAATGCTACAAGAAAATCAATAATCATATAATCGAAAATCAAATGCAATACGTTTCAAGAAGAAAAAAATTTTAATGTGATTTTTTTTTTTGAATTAACTAATAATAACTGGCCTTCCAGTTTCGAAATTCCAGATTGTTTCAGGCACCAACAAACAAGAAGACGAAAAAAGAAAGAACAAACTCAGAAAACTGAGGAGAGAGAGCGCGAGGGAAGAGGAGAAAGACCGAAGAAAACAGCCGCCAAATGATGTACAGAATGAGAGAGACGAGGGTAGCGTATTTTATAAGCAAAGCCCTTCTTAGAATTCTAACGGTCATATTACATTTTTCTTTTAATTAATCAATTAATTAGTGGAGAACTGTTGTATTGGACATCTCGGGCTCTCGGCCCAAATATAAAATAATTCTTATTGGTTCAATAAAACTCAAGCCCACCAAAATTATAGACTATCCAAATTCTCCCAACTTTTCACCTAAAGGTTAAAAAGTTGGTGTTTATTTCACAGACTATACACTCTGTTTTTTCACCTAACCATGATTATGATTCATTGTAAGTAATACATTGAAAGTTGAAGGGAACGGTGCTGATGCACACAAAGTGCACAACAGTGTTCGAATAGAATAGTGGCATGTCTTTTATCAGCCACCGACCTTCATGAATCATAATCATAGTTTTGACAAATAAAAGTAAAATGATGTTTAAAACAAGTCTCTACCTGTCCATTTCTTCCCCAAATAAAATCCTTCACTTCTTACCCCAAAAACTTTCTCAAAATAGAAGAGGTGAACAAATAAATCTGTTCAATTATTACCACTCAGCAGACAAAAGATGGATTGAGGTCATTGAGCCATTCCATTCATACATAGATTGATATGCATAATATGAAAGCCAAAGAGAAATAAAATAAAAATAACTATGAAAAAAATGTGTAATTTTTTTTTGGGTAAGCATTAACACTCATATAAAAAATGTGCAGTTTTTATTTCCCCCATATAAAACTGTTCTTTTTGCGAAGTTTTAACTAATTAAGAATCTTCCTATTCAGTTAACAGTTGGTCCCCAACTGTTCTTGAAACACATGACAGAGACGCGCTGAGATCTTGTCCGTTTCCTTTTTTACTTCAACATGTTACATCAGCAGTATGTCAAATCCGAACTCAACAAAATCTTGGAACATTCACGAGAACAAGAATTCATAGTTTGTGTGGAATAAAAAATAGAGAGCACGAAACACATTGATATATAAGCATGTGGATCCAATTTGGGGAAAAGAACAAGCTCTCACATTATAAAGCCTTCACAAGCCAAGTGGATCCTGGAAGCACCATTAGATTGTTTTTCCACGGAGTTCCATTGTCATTGTCGTCCAGGTGAAGGAAGCCGTACTTGTTCATCCACATATCGACCATCAATGGATCAGCAGCAGGTACGGCCAACTTCTTTACCCCTAGTGACTTCAGAAGCTATAGAAAATGACACACCAATGACCAATCAATGAATTAGTATTTATATGAGCAAAGAGATGAATATGGGTAGTTTTTAAGTAGAGTTTCTGGCTTGTGTTTTTCATATGCAAAAAGTGTGCAGAAATATAGAAATTGTGGTTCTCCTGGCTTGCTAGAAAAAGTAATAGATAGTATCAAACGATGTAGTAATAAAAATGATTACTAGATAGAGCATTGACACTAACCACTGCATACATGCTTTCAATATTAATCCATTTTAACATAATATCCTATTACTCAGGTGTACCTTTTCTATGGTAGAAACTAGAAGCCGACACATTCCTTGGCCACGGAATTTACTACAAGTAGCAATAAAAGGCAACTCCGCAACTTGAACTCCATGACACCTGAAGGTCAAAGCTCATGTTAGAGATTGCATTAATACATTTAGCCACAATAGCTTTTTGCAGCACGCCTTGCATGATAAAAAAGCAGAATATAATGGAAACGTGCATAACTAAAGGGAAACCTGATGGATGCTACAGATACCACGACATCCTTTTTCTCGAGGACAACAGTATAAAACCCTTAATAGTTCAGACGAGGAAACATTGATCTGTAACTAGTATATGGGTTATTTAGTTAGTTAGAATAAACACTGTAATAAAACTTTGTATTGTTGTGCCAACCAATATTCAAGGAAATGAATAAAAGAAAGAATAACCAAACTGGGCATGCACAATTCACAAATTAGATTCAATGGGGTCAATACTAACATAGGCTGGTGTCCAAATACTGTTTGTAGTTTTTGCGATAAATCGAACTTTTCGTCTTGGGGTTTAAACTATATTAATTTATTGGAAAACTAGTACTATCAAGGAACTGCAAAAATTATATCAGGCAGCTCTCATATAAAAGTAATATGACATATGAAGGAAAACCAGCACATTATTGTTCATATATGCAAGTAAATGTGCATATATAGCTACCTCCGATTGTAGATCGTTTGTGGTATCATGTCTATGCTGGTTATGCTATCCACCATTTGAAGAAAGCAACTCTCCATAAGTGTGATAGCAACAGCTAAGTGTGAGTTGCATTCTGCTTTCAATCCAATGAAGCATCTAGAAGTGAGAGCTTTGTAGTCACCATCTATACAACGTAACAGCCTCCAAGAAACTTCATCAAAAAGATGATTCATCAACCCAACATAAGATTGTAGGCCATCATACAGCTGCACACAAAAATATTGAATTTGATTGAGAAACTATTGTGCAGCATCAAAAAACAGAACCCAAAAAATACCATGATGAAATGGATGAACAAACAAATAGTAGAAGCATAGCTAACTGTGCACATTTTCCACACCTTCACAACACACCCTTATCTAGCACCTTCTTAGGGACTTAGCACTGATAAGTCATGGCTTGTGCATTGGATTACATTAGCATATCCTACCAGCCTATAACTGAATCTTAAACAGGTACATCCCCTAATTGTAATAAACTACACAAAATACCACTGGGTTTCGGATTAGGTGCTTTCAGATTAAACTATAGCTACATCTACCTACTGGATACATAAAAACAGAGTATAATGGAATGAACAGAATCTCAAAAAGAAAGGAAAAAAAAAATCTAGCAGCATTACAGTATCCAAAAATATTATACATATCTATACTATCAAATTGAATATACTTCATAAATAAGTCTCTATCATTCAGGGCATCATTTTTTAAGAAGGAAATGCATTAAAAACTAGCATTTAGAATGTCGCTTTTTCATGTTCTGAATGGTAGAAAATAGTTGACATATTGTTGAATGATTAGATGAAAACAATACCTTGTAACAACATTGCCCACAGAACCAGTTATCTGAGGCCCATCCAATGTTCACAACCTCCCCTTTCATGCATTCTTTGTGATCTATTTGGAAGTATTAATCAGTAAGATTCATCCAATTTGGCAACAATACGTACGAAATATCTCATTATTCTTCAAAATTAATCCATCACACCAACAAAACACAAGCACAAAAGGAGTTAAGGGATGCCAGCACAGGGAACCAGAGATACTGGTGAATAAAGAACTGCAAGAGAGCGCCATGAAAAACCATCATGAAATGTGGTGACTGGTTAGTATTTAACTGAAATTAAACAGACACAAGTTTGGTACTGATGAATTCTTGGAATTAACTTAAAAGAAACAATTATGAGTTTTATGACAAATATTTGTATTAAACAAATAAAGAAATAAGGCATTTGGACTCTAAACAAGCAACGCATAATGCATATATAATTATATATACAGATAAAACTTACATCTGTCTCCGCACATTGAGCACATTGAGCACTTCAGATTACCAGGTGATATTGAAGTATCTTTATCCTTGATCACATCCCAACAAGACAGACAGCGGCATTTAAAACAGTACCACTTTCCTTCAGGAAGCTTCAGAAAAGTAAGGAAGAAATCAGGCCATTATTTACAACTAGAATCTATCAATTTGAACAAATATCCAAAAAGTTGAATATAGATTTATAGTTACTTAGCGAAGAAACAAATTAGTACTAAAAGGCAAAGTATTGGGAGACTAACTCATAGCCCCTCTTGCAAGGCCCAACAAACAAAATCAAAATTACAAATTTTTTACATATAATTACTCTGATAAAGGGATAAAATAAAGGTGGTCAAAAGTTGAAGTACATGCTCAACACTAAAACAAAAAAATAAGGCATTCTTAATGCGAAGAATTTGAGGAACTCCAACTTCAAGATACGTGGACCAGAGTGAAAGTAAGTGTGGGATATCCTGACAGGAAATCAGTTGCAACATTTATGTAAATTAAGAAAGCTAATGATAACAATGAGCAGCTGTGGATCCAATGCATAAATACAACAACAATGAACATATAAATTCACAAAAATGTGTAATCCATAAAGGGAAAGGTTCATCAAGCGATTTAGCCCAATCAAGCAATAATTTTGCAACGTGAACCGGGAATATCAATATTTACTCAAAATGATGGGATTTCTACAACAAAACAGAACCTTAAATAAGTTGAGAGACAAGTTCAAATGATTTATACAAAGAAATAAAGAATATATCGGTTGTTTCAGCTGGAAAATCATAGCGACTCGTAATGAGTACATGATTCTTGAGCAAATAAATTATTTCCTAAAAAAGCAAGAAATCAATCAAGTGTTTTGAAGACTCGAGCCTACTTACCACCATTAATACAGGGGATATATGGAAGAGGTACTCATATATCTAGTTGCATACTATATCAACAAGATCGCACAAGTTATTACTCACTCAAGCATGTCAATAACAGTCTTCATTGGTTTGCAGCCCACTTGGAGCATCAGAAAAATGCTGTCACATTTTTTTTATCCGTACAGAACTCCCCTATGCCACTATGACCATCTTTATCAAATGAAAAAAAAAAAAAAATCCTTAAAATATACTTATTTTTCTTATGTAAGGTTTCCCTGACAAATTCCAAGCACCCTTAAAGTATGAAAACATAATAAGGGGTGATCAAACAAAAGAAAAAACAAGAAGAGGCAGCTGCTTTGCAATGAACACTTTTATTAATGCCGCATGAAGCATGCCACAAAAGCTTTTGAAAGTTATGGTACAAGGTGAATGACACAGCATAAACCTTATTGAAAACTCAAGAGTAAATTTCAAAATAAAAGAAAAAAAAAATTGAGTAAAATTATTTACACGAAAATTAATGCTCAACAAAATACAAATAGACCAACATCAAACCATTTTAACCCTAAACTCCAATATGAACACGAAACCTCTAATTCTGGCATTTAATGCAGTTAGACATAATACATCAATGCACTACAATAATTCCAAATCAAGAAAAAGAAAAGAAAAGAGTAAAATGTAAATGAAATAAAAACATCTCCATCTTAATGGAATAAAGACAAAACACGTGCCATAAAGAGATACGGACAAGAAAAAAATCTCCAACATGGTTTTTATGGAATATTTTGCAAGAAAGAGATACTAATTAAGATCAATCTAGATAGGACTCAGTTCACTATCACAAATTACAAACCTTCAATGATTACATAAATGCAATTTCATTTTAAACGAAATTAAAATGGCATTATATGTACTCAAATGGACTCATCGATAATTATTATTGCAGTCTTAGTTGTTTTAAGTTTAACTCGAGTAATGTAGTCAATGATTACTGTTAGGGGAATTTTCTCATTGTATTCCAAAACTAAAACAATTACAAGATATATACACTTCCCAATGGGCCATAGGAAGGCAGCCCAATATACTCTAAACAACACAACTAAACTACACAACATAATTCTAACACTCCCCCTCAAGCTGGAGCATATAAGTCATATGATCCAAGCTTGTTACAAATGTATCGAATACGAGGTCCCCAAAGAGATTTAGTCAGAATATCAGCTAACTGATCATTGGAAGGAATGTAACTCGTAGCGATACATCCAGATAACACTTTCTCGCGGATGTAGTGACAATCTACTTCAATATGTTTAGTTCGTTCATGAAACACTGTATTGGAGGCAATATGTATGGCAGCTTGGTTATCACAAAATAGCTTCATTTGAGACACATCAATGACCTTCAATTCATGGAGCAACTGTTTTACCCAAACTAATTCTTGAGCTGCCAAAGCCATAGCTCGATACTCTGCTTCAGCAGTAGATCGTGACACAACACCTTGCTTTTTGCTCTTCCAAGACACTAGATTACCCCCTACAAAGACGCAATACCCAGAGGTAGACCGCCTATCAGTAGGAGACCCTGCCCAATCAGCATCCGAGTACCCAATCACTTCAGTATGCCCATGATTGGTATATAACAGACCATTACCAGGTGATCCCTTAATGTACCTCAAGATACGCATAACTGCAGTCCAATGAGCAGTACATGGAGATTCCAAGAACTGGCTTACCACACTAACAACAAAAGAAATATCTGGCCGAGTGAGTGTAAGGTAGTTAAGCTTACCCACCAATCTCCTATAACTGCCAGCATCAGCAAGAGGCTCCCCTGACCAGGAAGTAGTTTAGAGTTAGGATCCATTGGAGAATCAACTGGTTTACAATTGGTCATTCCCACAACTAGATTGTGCAACCTCAATGCCAAGAAAATATTTGAGAGGACCATGTTAGAAACAAGATGGACCTAGGGCTTCAACCTAAAACCAATTGGTAATAGGTAGAGAGACCCATGTCCATATAAACAGGGGATAACCCAACATATAACCGATGTGGACTTTAACACCCCTCCTCGAGATGATATTCATCTCGGAAACAACGAGATACCCAAACGAGTACCCATGGCTTTGATACCATGTTAGGGGAATTTTCTCATTGTATTCCAAAACTAAAACAATTACAAGATATATACACTTCCCAATGGGCCATAGTTAGGGGAATTTTCTCATTGTATTCCAAAACTAAAACAATTACAAGATATATACACTTCCCAATGGGCCATAGGAAGGCAGCCCAATATACTCTAAACAACACAACTAAACTACACAACATAATTCTAACAATTACCTATGATAATACGACTTTGGAAACATTACCAGTGATAGAATCAAGCATACATTATCCCATATTGGAAAAATTTAAAAGCAAAGGTTTTGCTCTATGTATTGCCTCTTTTGAATATGATGTAGCCTGGCCATCCTTTACCTTGGCCCAACAAATATGTCATAATACAAGAGAAAATCATCTTTATTTTCCACATTTGTAGTTCAAATTAAATATTGTACTAGAACATTCAACCTATTGCATTCAATATAGTGTAATAGTAATTTCATGCATTCCCTTAAGTTACTATTAAAAGTCCTCCGGCAACCTACATAAACATAGATGGGGTATAAGTTTTATATTATGGTGCAATGTATTCCCTTTTGCAAGAAATATTAGGTATATATATGACATATTGTAAATTTCTTAATAAATTTTTCAAATCATGAGTCCGTAAATAGTATTGCTTGTCTATTTCATTGAGAACAATATATTTTTCTTTCTATCAATACATTGTTGTTCGCCAAAATATCTATCTATATGCTACTCCCGTTTGTAAATAATGGATTTGAATATCTAATGAACAAAATAGAAATTGGTAAAGTAACATTAATGGATATTGTTGACAAAATAGTGTTCCCTGTGCCTAAGTTAACTAGAAAATGCCCAAACTGATAGATAGTAGCATCAATATATATCGTTCTCCTAATATAGAACCCAATGCCAAGCGAAACCACTTTTAATGTTGTTCCTCTTTACGAGCCACATATAATGTCCTATCTCCATCCTTTAATATTTGTCACAAAATAAAAAACTATTCCTAAATTACTTTTTATTTTATTGTTTCCAATACAAATTCCGCATAGTTTTTCTTTCTTTTTACCCTTTTAGCTTATTCGCACCATTAATTATAATACATTTTATTAAAACTAAAATAATTTTTTGGGTGAGCCGAAGCCAGAAATTAAAACTAAAATAATTATTTCAATGAATGATATTTTAGTCATTTAAAAGATCTCTTAAATTTTCAAGAAATACAAAAGGATAGACCTTGTAAATATGATATTTATAGATGCAAGGTTAACCAAGTGCCCATCTGATAAACTAAGGGTATGATTGGGAAATAATTAGAGTTTGGAGTTTAAAATAGTGGTGAAAAATAGTTTTGACTAATGACGTTTGGTGTTACAGTTTAAAATTATGCTGGAGTTTGAAAAGCTAAATGTTGGGGATGAGCATTCAAATGTTTAAAGGTTAAAGATTAAAATTTAGTGGTTACTGAAACTAATGTTTACTATTTATAAGTTTCTAATTTAAAAGGTATTTACTAAACATCGAGATTTTTCCCAAATGTAGCCTAAATGGGAAAGTTTGTAATTAATTTTTTTTTTTAAAAAAAAATCATTGAATTCTAGACTCCGTTTTATTTATAACATTTGAACCCTCTTAACCAATTAAGTCATTGTTATAGCTATCAAACAAACTTATTCAAAGTACTTAACTTCCAATCAAGCATGACCTAAGACAAAGCTAATATGCATGCATGCATGGCAATGGTAATTTAAAAAAAAAAAAAAAAAAAAAAAAACTTCACCTAAGTTAGTACCCAATACGAAACCAACCCATGTCATTTGTTTCATTTTCCAACCTCATTTTCCAACCACACATTACACTCTTACGATCTCAATACAAGGTAATTTTGTTATTGAAATTGACATTGATTGATTTAGTATTAGGATCTTCTAGTTTATTAACTAGCTTTTATAACATGTTTTTTCTCTTCACAAAGCCAATAGGTTAGTAACACCAATATAGTTTAGGAGAAAATTAAATATAAATCTTAGCCCATGTAATGTAGATCCTTGTTTTTCTATTCAATTGTGAAGGTAATAATTTTCACTCCCGTAATATTAGAGTTGTCCACAACTCCACATGTAGAGCTTATATAGTGTTGGGACTTGGGACTATCTTTTTACGGGGGAGCTTTTGTGGTAAAAATATGGAAAATAATGAACCACCCCAATTCAACTTGGGGAGACAGCAAAATAGTTCAATTTGTACAATAGAAGTTAAAACATTCTTTTTCATTTGTAGGAAGGCATGACTATGACTCAAAACTTTTCTCCGGGCATCATGTGACATTATGAATGTAGGCATTGAGTTAAAAAAATTGTTAAAACAACAGAAAGTCAATGGATGACACATGTTAAGAAAGTTGGAAAATAAAAGCTTCAAATATACAATTGGATTAGTCTCTTTTGGGAATGAAAAGGATTTAAGAGGGTATATTTGTGTAAAGAGAAAAAATATGTTTGAAGCTTTGTTTTTACGTGTTTAATTGGAACAAATAACATTGTATACCTTAAATCCTTGCAGGCAACCCAGCACACAGGATACTTTAGGTAAAAGTATGAATACAATATTAATGAGGGAATTCTTAGGTTTATTAGAGATATGACCCCCTTTTTTCCACAATCAAAGGATAGTAGATTTCGGACAATCAAGTTTCCGCAGAGATGACGGATTTATTTTTTTACATTTTAAAAAGATTCATACCCAAAATCTTATAGTTTGTATCTTCCCATCATTTTGACTATTTTGCAACCAATATACATAGTATGTAGTAACCAACATATCACGTAAGCGGTAATCAATATACTATGAATGTGGTAACCCAACATACCAAGTGTGGTATGTGGTAACCAAACTCTATATGTGTAGTGACCAAAAATAAGAACATGTGGTAACTAATATACTAAGAATGTGGTAACCAAACATATTGGGGACCCTATCTCTAAATATTTCAAATAGGAGGCCTTAGACTCAAAAAAAAGTTTGGATGGAATCCTGGAAGGCTCCGTCTCGAAAGTCCCCAATTTTCTTTCAATTGTAAATATGCAATCATGCCAGGAGGATGAGTTCACTTTTGTGACTTTCTTCTGGAAAACTTCAGGATGATGAGACAATATCGCCCAAAAATGATCTTAAAACCTCTATCAAACATATACACAACCCTTGAATGGATTTCAGAACAGCCTACAACTGAATGGAACAAGAGTTACCTTCAGTGTTTATAAAAAGAACATTTCACGCACCACAAAAAATGTTTAGCGAGGGAAAGTATTCTAGAACAATTCATTTACAAAAACTAGAGGTGTAGAAACGGGCTCGCGGGGCGAAACGGGCCGGCCCGCGCGGGCCCCCATATTTTTGCAGGCTTGAACGGGGCAGGCTTAAATGGGGCGGGCTCAAAATGCCTAGGCCCGACCCGCTCCACACGCAGGCTACGCGTTTTGCGGGCCGGCCCACGGGCTTTTTAGGAAAATATTATTAAATTTATTTTTTAATGTACAAAACATAAAATTGTTAATATTTTTTATTGTATAAAATAAAAATAAGATATAAAGATTTATAAATGATATTAAAATTATAAATAGTTAAAAGTGTGTATTTTTTGGAATAATTATTTACTTTAATAGTACGTTTGTTTTTTACGTTTGTTGAATAATTCTTTAAAACTGTATTTATTCTAATTTGTAATATTAAATGGGTGTATTATATTTTTAAAATAAAGTATTGGACAAGACAAAAAAATTATAATTATGACTGGGTTGATAAAAATATTGTGTCTCACGGTCGAAGTCTTTAGGAGGTTAATCTGTTTTAGCAGTGATTTTATATTTTAAAAGTAAGATAATTAACAATCAAACTATAACAATTTAAAAGTATTCATAATTTTTAATAAATAAAATAAAAAAGGGATTTATACTTAAAAAAGCTAATATGAATAATACAAAGAAGCAGAGAAATATTAGAAGATATCGACTATTTGTATAACAATTTGAAATTTAATGTGTAACCAAAATTATGATTTATGTTTGATAACTTAATGAGTTAATGTTAGACATTGAATAATTTACCAAATAAATTAATCAATATTCAAAAGCTAGTAAAAAAAAAAAAAAAAAAAAAAAATCTAGGCAAAGCCCGTGGGCCGGCCCGCCCCGCCGCGGGCCCAACCCGCATAAGCCCGCCCGCCGCGGGCTAAGCCCGTTTAGGCCCGCATCTAAACAAAGGTATCTTATAAAGTTCACACCTCATTTATTTGTCATGCACATTTGTTACACAAAATGGTGAGTGTGTGCAAAAAGCAAACCCAATAATGATTTTATCTTTGCCATTTTCCTGTTGATCTTACTTGGCCGTTTTCTTCTGGAATTAGACAAATTTTATCTACTATATTCCATACTTAATAACTCAATTTCTACTCATCTACTTCTCACACTGCGCGTCTAATCTCCATCCATCCTAGGCAATTCCACATCTTATTTTCCTTCTGTCAGCAAGAGTAACACAAAATTGCAAAGAAATCAATTACTTTTGGGAATTATCAAACCACAGAGGTTGTAAAATACAATTCCATAGTGGTCTCAATTATACTGCTGTTGACATTGATAGAATTTCTAAGAAGACACTAGCACAGGAAAAGCATCAAATAATGAACCGAGTGAAATTCAATAGCACAATAGGCATTTTGATGCATGCAATATACTATAATCTGACAAGCACCTATCCATAACCATTAACAAACCGATGGACACAAATAGAAAATTCACCATGTGCATGAACATAGATTTAAAGAATGTTAAATAATATGGTTAAACCATAATAATAATAATAATAATAATAATAAAAAAAAAAAAAAACTAGATTTAGGTTCTAATTTAGATTATTATCAAGAATCCAGGTAACAAAGGTATACAATGAATGAATCACAATTATTGCAGCCTGCAAATAGTAATCAGTGGTCTCACATGGGCCAAATCATGTAAACCCATCCAACCACGTGCTTACAGAAAAACACGAATAGTGTGCCATAACATAAAAAGATTGTGTCCTCATTGAATCAAATATTTTCAGGACCTGGCAATGATTAAAATATTTTCCCTGGGTGGTCAATCAAATTAATCAGTAAATGAAATGGTGAAAAATACAGAATTGGCTGGTCAAGTATAAAATGAAAACAGGGTGACCTTGGAACAAGCATACAAGGTGAGCATCATGGAAAAAGCAATTTCAATGGCCACCAAGGAAGTCAGTAAATCCAAACCTGTTCAAACAAGCATGTCTGATGAAATGTAGCTGGACAGTTTTCACAGCACACAAGCACCCCATCCCTACCACAGAGACCGCAGACCTCATCACCCTGGTCAACCAGACTATCTTCAGGTGGGGCTTTTTTGGCCTGGTACTCCATTGACCAGGCCTCATGCTGGCATAAGGCAAGTGGCTTACCGGACTTCATGACAAGATTCAGTGATGACCTTTCTGATCTTAAGTCAGCATGGCTCTCAAACCCAGATATGGAGAAAGATTTATTACAACAGAAGCACACAATACCATCCTTAGTAACCAAACCCTCTTTCATCACATAGTCATCTTTTGGATTCTGGAATTGAATCATTTCCTTTGGGGAAACAACATTAGAATGAAGTAACCATGATAGAACAGTTCTATAGCCATTGGTGGCCCAGTTTGTTTCATGTGAACGCATTGCACTTGCTATTCGATAACTTCCATAAGATCTAGAAATACCTTTTGAGCTATAGAATTTCTTTGCATGTTTAATGTTATGTGAGTAACATTCATCAGATCTCACAGCCTTTTTTCCCAAAAATACAGCAACCAAGAGATCGTCATCAGCAAATTCATCTACATTTGATTTCACAGGTGTACCTGTCCCCCCAACTTGTTCATCCATGGAATACTCTTCAGCTTTTGAGTTATGTGTAAACAAGTTGGATTTCTTCCCTATAATTTTCTAGATTCTCGATTGGGTATCACCACCAAAACAACCTTTTCCTAGGTAATAAGAGGAAGTTTTTCCCCAAAAACCCTTTAATGAATCTATGGTCTCAAATGAAGGGTCTCATTCAGAATCCAACATTCACTGGTTAATCCTTCAAAGCCAGCATTGATGAAATCCTCACTATGGGAAATTCAACTTTAGGCAACTGCATGAAAGTGTCTTCTATCTGACCCCCATATTTGGAAATGGAAGAGATAAAATGCAATCTGACAGAATAAAAACAAGATAAACAGGTTAGAACTGCACTAATAGGGTGGCATATAAAAGGATAAAAACTGTTTTGGATGATGAGATCAGTTATTAGGATATTTAAACGTAACCAAGCATCAGTAAAATTCTGAGGAACTAGTCAGCCTCTATGTGAAGACTGAAAAATTTATACACCAGCTCTAGAATCCTGTCACTTTCAGTAAGCTCAAATACCATTCATCAAAACTGAATTGGAACAACATAAAAATTAAACAGGAACACTCAAATATAAAAGCTATAGGGATTCGTTAGCATATAAATAAATTCTGACTTTAGTTCCCTAGAACGAGATTAATTAATGTGGATTCATTTCTGGTGCATAAATAGAGCCCCACTCATTAGAGATAAATATGGTAATCAAATTTCAAAGGAAGTTAAATGAGAGAAAAAATCAAATAAATTAAAATAATTTGCATGGCCTATTGGTCACGTGAAATCAAAGATTGGAAAGGGTTGCACTCGTGGAGTAGCACTAGTTTTGAAGGAGTGATTAAGGTGATGGTCGTAGGCGTACACCAGAATTCAAAAATTAAAACAAAAAAAAAAAAGGAATTATATCCAAGGTAAAGATGTTACTTACCAAATTATAAAAATAAATCAATGCATGTACCTGTAATTAAAACAATAACAGTTGGATTAACTTTAAATTGCTAATTGTTGCTTGTTTTATACCCACAAAGAACTGGAGAAAACATGACAAATCATTCTACCAACATTTGGAACAATTAAAATCTACAATAGCCAAGAGAAATTAGCAAGACCAAGATGTAAATCCACGGAAATATGTCGCCTT
Organism: Hygrophila difformis; assembly: GCA_030278955.1. Classification (NCBI taxonomy): domain Eukaryota; kingdom Viridiplantae; phylum Streptophyta; class Magnoliopsida; order Lamiales; family Acanthaceae; genus Hygrophila; species Hygrophila difformis. The sequence goes on along the minus strand of JAOANR010000006.1, from coordinate 15,580,376 downwards.
ATATGCCCATTTCAGGCCATCTAAGACAAATAACATAACAGGATATATGAAAGAGAGATTTAGAAAATAAAAACCCAAGTACAAGATTAACAAAACTTGCAAAAAGGGATATAGACAAAGTCTCAATCCAGAAAATAAACTGGCTAAAGTTCAATTGGAAACATCACAAAGGAAAATCAGAAATTAAAGCAAAGAAACAAACACAAACAAAAAATAAATTACAAAAGGCTTCACCTTTGACTCTCTGCCCCAAAGAGCAAACCTTTCCCTTATCAAAGAGTCTAGACATTGGAATAGTGCGTATGAGAACAGACTGAATATGGCTATCTTATGATCTGGAACAGAAGATATCCTAACTCATAAGTATCTTTGTTTTCCCAATACTCAAACACCAACGAGGTTGGTGATTAAGAAGGGGTCAATTGAAAAAAAGGACTTCCTAAGGCACAACAATATTATAAATTAAGGTTTTTGGTGAGTTCTTTGCAAAACAAAATGTATCTCAAAGTGACAGCACCAGTAGCACGATAACAATTTGAAGAATGCTAAACAGGTGATGACACATTACGAAAAACAAGAAATGCAATATCTAGATCCCATCGAAACACCAAATACAGATGTGTATTTCATTATACGTTTGTGATATACACAACTACTCAAACCTCTTTTGTATTTCTATCATTTTTCAGTCGTTTCTGCCCCTTATCTTTTTCACTTATGCAAAATTACCATGCTCTCATCTGGAATTACCAATTACAATGAAATTAGCCCTGGGAAGATAGATAAATACAAAAAAGAAACACATATGTGGATGCAAGACTATGAAACAAAATTTATATAAATACCTCTCACATGAAACAATAGTACATCTATACATATTCAAAACTTCTGCGATGATGTCTGAAAATTTACATATTAGCGGCACCCCAAATGAATACAATCATCTAAGATTCTCAGCATCTTAACTCTAGCACAGGGTAACAATGTCCAACACCTACAATTCAAAATGTGAAAATGCTATTCGTCAATGAAACAAACATTCATTTCTGCAAAACAGGCAAATTTCAATAAATGTACCGTAAATAGGGGTGAAGAGATTCCATGCTTTTACATTAGTCGTGTCAGCAAAACAACATATGATTAATGAATACCCAAGAAATTTAAAAGCACATTAATGCAATCCTATGTGTATTTATCACCTACTTAAACAAATAAAATGCATTAAATATACTACCCATATATACTGTGAAGTAAGTCACTCAATTGTAGTATTACCTTAAGCAATCCTCTATTTCCAGCAACAGATAATCATCCACCCTCAATTGAAATTTGAAATCCATTACCTTTAAACTGATCCTTATCCACCAACTTCCCCAACCGGCCCAGCCCATGAAACACATTTTCACCATACAATTAAAATGTTTTTTCATACTCCTTGACAACAATGCCACTCCCCTTGCTGCATTTAAAGTAATACAACATCCCATGGCACGAAATTGGGAATAAGATCAGGAGACCAGCGAGGACTCCGAGGAGACACAGCTCGCGAGGACCTCTGATCCAGGGATGTACAGAAATGCATTTGAGGAATAAATTTTGGCAGTGATGACCATATTTTTACCCTCCAGCCCGCCTCCAACTTACTGCCCTTCGCACCGCTACCCCTTTCTGCTGCCGCACCCCCACACATGCTTTTAAATATGTGCTTGCGACGCCTCTGACGACTGATTCTATTCATTTTGCCTATTACACCATTTTACTTTAAGTCTTTTCCCCGAGTGTGGAGGTTTATGTGGATGTTTGCGAGGAGCATATTAGATTGTGAGACAATATGATTCAGCAGCTTGCAATCCTCTCTCCCAAACATACCCCTATGCCTTGCTGTTGCTTTGTTCCCTTTGTGGGCTTTTGTTCTCCTTAGGATAGATACAGATTACAGCGTTTGGTTTGGTCGGAACCTGACAGAATTCTGGTTGTGTGACCGAAACCACTAACCTCGAAACAAAAATACAAAAAAGTATATTCCATGAACAATACAAACCAAAATATGCATTTGAGCTAATGCAAAAAGAATGAACAATACAAAACGCATTTTGCAAATCTACCCATTTTGATGCTGTTATTTTTGGCTTAGTGCTACTGGGTTGATTGATCAATGAGTAGAGCACACTAAGTTGTCAAGTGAAGTCAAGTACTCCCATCCTATACCCATATAAATTATAAAACACCCGTGTCCAAAAGTTATGGAACACTTTTACGGGATAGAGAGAGGGAATACTATCTTAGTATTCAACAGTCCAAACTCTTACTCTTACTGTAGACTCTTACTAAATTATTTCTACTTGGCTAACAGTCCAGCACACCTCACACTCTATTTTATTTTTTATTAAGAAATATATCACTTATTTTAAAATATCTAAACATGAAAAATAGTCCTTAAAAAATTGAAATTTAAATATATTTTAAAGAAGTTTAGTTCTATCTTAATTATATAATAATTAACAGAATATTTAAATATTAAATGAAATTGTGTCTTTTAGGTTATGGTTCCAAAATTCAAAATCAAATGTTAAAAAATAAATTAAGCTCAAACTACTCGAACTCGACTTAGAAAAAAAATAAAATACTCGAGAGCTACTCGAGCACTGTTACTCGAGCTCGCGAACTCATAACAGCCCTAATTGCTACCACTCTTATTATACTGATTTATCATTCCATCGGAATACAAAAAAAACATTACTGTAGATTTTTACAGCATTAAACAAATAATAAAATCTGATATTTTATTAAGTATTAAAAAATATTCACAAAAAATTCTTTTAAAGAGTAAAAATTTTATATCAATGCCGCCAAAATAAATTTTCACAAAAAATTCTTATATCAAATTTATCATTTTACTCCAGAGAAAAATTGCCACCATTTTGATACTCCACAGAAAGTACATTTTAACATCATTAAAGGTACCAATAATACAATCAAATTCAAGTTAAAACTACAACACTACTTCCAGGCATTATTAAGACCAATTTTATGTTAAAAAATTCTCCAACAGGATGATAGAAATTTAAGAAGATTTCAAGAGTCATGGATAAATGTAATTAATACATACAACCCAAGGAATTCAAAGAAGCAAGAATGTTAATACAACTTCATGTTCCAAATTGCAGCCCTCAATAACTTGGATCCCCTGCACCACAAACTAATAATTAAAATTCATAAGACAACTGCAAATATTACAGCTATCTATATAATTTGATTATCATGGTTTATCTCTTAAAGACAATAAAGGAACATGATCGAGTAAAAATTACTGGAAAAGGTATTGTGGTGCAAACAAGTTTGTTCAAGATCATAAGCATCGACACTGTAATGATATCCACATAAACAAACCATAGATTTTGCCAACTTAATATTGTTAATGTAATGTAGTAATAAGAACACTCCTTAAAATGAAATAAGCAGCAAACCTTAGTTTCAGCTTACGAAAGATCCACTCTTGCATTCACTCTTGAATGTGCAAAACAGGCAATATCCAATCTGGATCAAGGAGCAATCCAAATTGACATGCTGCCAAACTAAGGAAAACATATTTATAGCCCCCAAAGATGCATCACATCATTGTAAAATGTCTCAATTGCGTAAGAGAATTTAAACTATTTACTTGTCAAAGAAAGTGCAGAGAAAGTTTTACACATCTCACTGAGATCACATGCCTGAGAAGAAAATGGGAGGCATAAGTGTCAGAGATTATACATGTATTCAAATTGTATTCAAGAAGTGTAATCAAAATATATACATTCGAAATGTATGTCACAGAATTATAAAAATATATATTTGAACTTCCAAGTTTACATAAGTGAATATAAAGAGAGAGGATCCATACCATGGCCGTGTAAACATAATGCCTTCAAAGTCTCAGAGTTTGGGCCAACCACCCGCCTCAATTGTCAAAAATACAAATTAAATTCACCCACATATCAGCAATATTTTCCAGGCGTTCAGTGAGATTCATTCAGAACATCTCAATCTCGCACAGTTTAATGGGAAAGAATTTTGCTTCAATTCGTGGGATTTACATCCTTTATTGTCATGATTTCACATCAAGGAATTGCTCATAATCTAGGATTTATACATAGGAAAATGTTAACTTGATAAAGGGCCAACAAAGATAGCTCTATAGATCTAGAAATAAATTTAAGCTTGGTTTGCATACACAAAAGAAACGGCCATAAAACATAAAACACAAATAGAAAAATTCCCAACACAAACAAAAAGAAAACTATGTCAATCAAAACCTCACAAAATTGCCATACCATTGCAAACATATCATCCTTGGCTTTCATGCCCACTTTCATAGTAAATGCAGGAAATGCTTAAAGAAAAGAAATAACCAACCATCTAATCTGCATAATTCAAGACGGGTGATTATTTATGACAGAGAGAACCAGATATTATAACAGAATTACTTGGTTCCAAAATCAAAGGAGATTTAAGAAACAATTTAGTGTCATAAAATATTTTAAGTCCCAAAAAGAAACCAAAAAACAAACAGGATGAGCCAAAAATGTCAAACATCATACTCCCATGAAGCAAGAATCCCATATAGGGGTACAATATCAAAATAGCGCTCGAAGAACCTGAAACTGCCATCCATGCTTAACGATACTGTATTCAACACAGGTAGCAAAAAGAAGAAGACTCGTCAAGTATACAACCAATCAATGAATGTGCCAAAAAATCAAGGTCATAGCACAGCATGAATAAGTGCAAACAATTATTTGCCTTAATATATCCAATTTCCTTGGCATTGCTAGAAACCACTATCTGCAGCACATCAGATCATACGTTCTGATGATCCCATGAGGGTTCCCGCACACTCGACTGTTGCAAGCCAATTGCCAACAAAATATCAAGATAAAGAACATGATAAAATCCAGTAGGAAGATGAATTCAACTACTCTCACATTTATAAGAAGTTTTCGATAAATATAAATCGGAATCCCAACCACACAAGTTTCAAGGCAGAATCACTGGGCTAACATCTTTGGTGTAGCAAACTACAAGTTCATAGGAGTATTAAGTGATGCTATCAACTAAAATTTGAATCCAAACATATGAACATAATCAAGATATAAATCAAAATTAGAGGGAACCACAAAATGAAACATAGAGATCGATGCAGAGTGTGAGATACCAAGTGTGTGATCGAGGGCCCGAGTGGGAATTCCAGATGTTAGACCTATCCTTGGTTCCTGCTCAATCAAAAGCAGCTACGGCCATTGAACTTGCTATGCAGGACGGGAAATAGGTTTGCTAGGGTTTGGGAAGAACTAGATAGAAGAGGGCCAAAACCCTATTGCTGATTTGAATATAGGAATGTGATATAAGGCACCTCTATTTCCAGCACTACTGCCATGCTCTGTACCTCTACACCAGTAATTCTATTAGTTTTTTCCTATTTATACAATTTACCTTTTGTGTAAGTTTAGTTGTTGCTTAGTTTCCCTTCATGAGTTATTCTTACATGTATATTTTCTTAGTCAAGCATGTTGCATGTAGATATATCAAGGATGCATACAACCCAGGACAATCAATACAGCAAGAAATTTTAATAAAACTGGATAGTCCAAAAGCACACCTTCATAAGTTGTCTGTCAATTTCTCTCACCTCTCTTAAGTCATTCTCTCTGCCAACAATCTGCCTCTCAAGACAATCCACTATCCCTGCATTTTTTAACTGAACAAAAAGGGGAAAAAAACAGTAATAATATTAGACTTTGAATCAAAAGGACAGCCCTATTATATAAAAGAAGTTGATTGGGCTTGTGAATAAAACATAAAATCGTTCATTGAACATGTCTTATTTCTCGGAAACTCCTGGCATCCCCCCAACTGTGGAACACCTCCACAAACTGGTGAAAAAAGTTGAATAGGAGTTCAAAGAAACATGCATGTGTCATGCCAATATATCAGATCTGAATAACAGAATTCTCCCCAAAATAACTGCACATAGAATGTAAAAGAAATAACAAAGAAGAAATTCAAGAAGAGGACATAACTCCAGACATTACAATGAAGAATTGCCTTAAATTGGTTAATAGCTTTTGTTACAGAAAATCAGCAAGCAGGCTGATAAAGAACGGTGTGATAACTTCTTTTTATGATATTAAATACCACCATCATTGTTTACCCCAAACCATTATTTTCATATTATTACTTATGGGTCCATAATTCCTCTTGCATATCATTATTGAAGTAAGTCAAATAAGAATATAAGATTTATATTACAATGAATGAAACATTACAGAAAAAAACGTCTTCCAATGTATTTCCAATCCACCTACAACAACAATGCCACTATTGTCTTTGGCTGGTATGCCCTTACACCAAACCTGCATACCATAAAAGTAAGTAAACAAACTCAGGAAAGCAAGTGCACTGTCAAACCATAACATAAGAGTTAACTCACACGCCTATAAACAACATATGTAAAGATCAATAAAGGGTTGATGTAGAGACCAAGAAATGTATTTAGCTTGTTTTATGTAAACAAATTGCCTTTTCAAAAAAAAAAAAAAGAACAAAAGCAACACACACAATTAGAGAACTTTCCAAACAGAACAAAAGAAAATGATGATCAAAACCATACAAAAATCTGCCATACTATTAAAATAATGTCATCGTTGGCTTTCAATCCCATTTTTGTATTGAAACCGCCTATCTAATTCGCAGAATATAATCCAAAGGAGAAGCGGTGTCTGCAACCTTAGGACTTCTGAAATTCCTAACCAAATGAAACCACAGGACAAGGTGATTTAGTTTTGGTACTATGTATGATGAGACAAAAATTGTAACATGGAGAACTACCAAGATAATGATCAATATCGCCTTCAGAACTGCATGTACGGAGGAATTGTGAGCACCATAGTCCTGTTTCAAGGAAATTTATTATAAATTAGTCTGTAAAACTGTCACCAAAGCAGAAAATATTAAAGGAAATATGAATTCAAAACCACTTTCAGGGCAAAGCAGAAAATTTGGTTCCTCAATATAGCTTTTGAAGGCCATTCAGCTGTTCAGTTCCAATGGCACCCTTAAACACAAATGGTAGTAGCTCTTGGCCCAACAAAACCAACTTGAACACAGTTAATGGAAGAGCATTGGTGTTTTATCATCATTTTCCATTTAGGTTAGATAACACCAAGAAGGAAGCAAAAGTAAGGAAAATGTTTGAAATGCTACCTTTTTTCAGTATCTTAACTAAAATATCTTTAAGTTAAATATGGAAACATATAATAATAATTTATTTTTCTTTTTTTATATTCAAATAATATTTTCAAAATTGTTTTTACTATCATTTTTTTTTTTCCTTTTCCCATTTATATTTTATCCTTTTTTCCATTACTAAAATCCAAATTACCCAAAGAGAAAGAATCAAGAAATTATTCAAGAAAAGAATATTGATCCAAGAAATCAAGAAAGAAGTCAAAATTAAGAAAGAGAGAAGTTGCTCTTGAGGCTTCCGAAAGCAGTCAAAATCAAGAAAGGGAAGAAGTTGCTATTGTTGTTGAGGCTTCCAGAGCCACCACAGTACTCCTGTTCTATCGGTCGGTATAGTGCAACCGAAGATAAAGGAAAAAAAAAAAAAAAAAAAAAAAAAAAAAAAAAAAAACCAAGATATCATACAGGACAAAAATAATGGTCCAAGAACCCAAGAAAGCAGTAAAAATAATTCAAAAAACCTAGAAATTACCTATATCAGTGCGAGAGAGTATTGTTTATCAATGAGTGATGCGAGAAACAATTAATTGATTTCTTACTGTTGGTCCCCTTTACGTCAAGACTAAATACCTAAACCCTGACTGTTTGTTCAACCATACACTTAATCAAGTATTAGTAGGTTAGTTATCCAAAGTAAATAAGTGCAGTAAGTAAATAAGAACAAACAGAGAGTTGTTGACCCAGTTCGGCCCAAGGCCTACGTCGGGGGATACCAATCCAGGAGTGTTCCACTATGTGTTCGAACACCACGTTACAACACGAGCAATAGTGAACTAGTAATCTTTTACTCCAACACCCAAGCAGATGATCGATGGTACCAGAAACTCCCCTTTCTGGTGAGAATGCTCCGATTCATCTTCGACCCCTTGAAGACACCTTCTTCAAGTTTCTCTTGAGTGATCCTGTAAAAGATCCTCCCTTTGATGTAGCAATGTATGGGCAGTATCTTGTTGACACGAACTTGAGTGTTGCCCTTGATTGAAAGTGTCGAAATCAATCAAGGGTGCTTAAGTGCTCGATAAAACGAATGACCACTCAAGTGACAATCTCCTTCACAAGTGATGAACCTTGCGGATGAGGTGAAGAGATTGAATGGGGATTTCTCATACGATTTGCTGTTTGCTTTTCAAGAATAATGGAATCGGTAATTGATCGACAGCTAATCGTTCTACTTAAAGGAGTAATAGAAATCCTTTGTTATGGAAGGATATAATCCGATCCACAATATCATCCGCCTTCCATAGATGAATCATTTCCTTCCCAGATGAAATGATCTCCTTGCCATAACCTCAAATGCGAATGACCGTTGGGGAGACGCTCATTTCCATGCAGGGCTTGCCTTATCCAGTTCGAAGAGATGCAATCCGAAGATATGTTGCCAAGAATACAATGCGGATAAGATCAAGGGGTGGGGACCTATCTAGTGTTCATCATTGGGTTGGAACACATTATCTCAAAATATGGGTACTAACAATCTCCCCCTTTTTGACATAATGTGAGCCAGAAAGATCAAAGATCTCCCAATGATAAATCAATACAAGAGAAACAAATCACAGAGCCCCAACCACCAATACATAGCAACAAACATCCCAGCCAACCTATCTAATGCTCCGTACAAATAAATAGGCTAAAGCAGAGGAGCATGTACAATAAAACCAGCAGAACATCCGAAAAGTTCAATAGGCTAAAGGCATATACCAGTCCAAAACAAAACAATACTAAGAAGAGTTCAATAACAGAGTTCCAACATAACAATCGAACATAAAACAAAAACACTTACCAGAGGCAGGCATCTTTGATCACGCACATCTTCTCCCCCTCTGGATCTCAATATGTCAAAAGGGCCAATTACTCCTGAGAGGAGTCATCCTCATCAGTGGTGGCATAGAAGTCTGCAGCAGCATCAGTCACCTCATCCTCTGGATCAGTATCCCAGATCTCAGGGAGAAGCCTTGCCATCTCAGCTAGTGCTCTTTCTTCTTCATCCAGCTCTTCTCTCTTCCTCCTAATAGCATCTTGGCGCTCTGCAATCATGTCTCTTATTTGGTCAAGAGCCGTCTGAGGGATAGGAGGGCCATCCGGGCCTGGTATGTCCTGGATCTTGTCTTGCAGCTTGGCTGTGAACTTGAACACCTTGGTAGTATCCATCAACTCCTTGGGATGTCCTCCGATGCCAACAGACTCCAGATAGCCATAAATTAATGCTGGGAAGGGTATGAGTGTAGAGCTGTCCTTCTTTAGGTTCTCAGCTATATCAACCATTTGATTTAGAACAAGCTTCCCATAGTTGATCTCTTTCTTATTCTCATCAATGGCAAACAGCAACTGACACATCTCCTTCGAGATAACCGAGTGGTTAGCTGTAGGCATCACATTAGAGGATATGAACTTGTATAGCAAAAAGAACCTCTGGGTCAGGTTGCCTGATCTCAAACCTCTGCCTTTGATATTCTTTTCCTTGTCCTTGGTCAGTAATTTGGCAATCAGGACATTGTTGAACTGGGTGCCTGGTCTGAATACTGTGTCAAAATCGCACTGAGGAACACCAAGGAATTCACAAATGAGCATATCTGTGAGAGGAACAAGCTGTCTCTTGACAAACACACGACCAAACCAGCTGCTACCAGGGACAAGGACAGACTTTCTGAGGTTTGCATAAAACATCTTCACAACAGACTGCTTGCTCCCTGGAAGATCGGATGCCTAACGAAGGAGACGCCTCTTCTCAAGGTAATCTGTCCAGCCAATCTCATCACACTTGGGACCTTTAAAAGCAACCTCAGGCTTCAGCTTCCTCTCACGCAAGACTGTCTCAAAGAATGTCTGAGAACTCAAGGAGTAGAACTTAGAGCTATAGGCTAGATTGGTATCCACAATCTCAGGAATTGCATCAACATCTTCATCCTGAGCAACATTCTCCTCAACATCAACAGTAGGAACCTTCTTCTTCTTCTGAGGTTGAGAGGTAGAAGGAGTCTCATCAGCTTTCCTTTTAGCTCTGTTGTCAGCAGCCTTCTTGCGGGCAAGAGCCCTGAGAGGTACACCATCCGATGAAGAAGATTTCTCCCCCCCATGTCCAGCCTCAGTGTTAGCAACAACTTGCTCTTCATCATCACTTCTCAGCTCATCCTCAGTGAGTCCTTCACGCCTCAGAAACTCTTCAGCAGAGATAGTAGTGCGGTTGCCTTCTGGTTCCTCCTCATCTCCCGAGTCTCCACTGGATTCTTCATCATCTGGATTAATCTCAACGTTCTTGTCCGATTCATCAGATAACTCGGTGGACTCAGATGTGTGTTCAGAAGCGTCATCTGAACTCCATGGAGACCCACCACCAGCATTCTTAATAGCTACCTTTGGAGCACGAATAGAGGCAGTTTCTTCAGAAGCCTTAGAAGGCGTTTGCGCGCCAGTGCCAGAGACAGGGGTGTCGGATTGAGGGCCAGGCTGAGAGCCTCCTTGGTGTTCAGATTCAGGATTCGAACTCCCTGCATCAACATTGTCAGTCGTAGTAGTTTTGAGCGAAGCCATTTTACCTTTCCCTTTCAGAGAACTCTGAGAAAGAGTAGCCGCATCCGCCAGAGTAGATAATGGAACTTGAACGGTAGGTACAGGGGCATGAGATGTGGGCGACGTGCTGGGAGCAGTTTCCCCATGAGAGGGTGGCGTCACAACCGCCGATTGAGGATTCTCCAGTTGCGAAGAGGTTAGGGTTCCAACTGTGGCAGTTTCTCCAAGTGCGTGCGCCATTTCAGCACGAATGTCGAGAGGGTCTGCGACAGGTACCTCTGGTCTGGCAATGGTGGTCGGAGCATTATGTGAGGCAGCAATTTCAGTCAGATTTCGGCCACGTCCACGTCCACCCCTTCCGCGACTCTGTCCTCCTCCTCGATTTCCTCCGCGATTTCCTCCTCTGGTGCGAGGGCTTCCACGTGCTGGGAGAGGGGGCGTTCTCAGTGTTGGAACTCCTATTCCTTGTTGTCACCATAGTTCCTGCGAGAGAGAGAGTAGTATGGGAGTAATGTGTTCTTTGAGGAAAAAGAATACTAGAGCAAGTGAGCGAGAGAGGAAGGGTGATGCGGGAAACGTTTCTGAGAATGAGTAAGATTTGAAGGAAAACTTCCCTATTAGTGGAGGCGTGAGATCATCATAGAATTCCTCCTAGGTAGCCGGTTACCAAAATTATAAAGAAACTTCATTCTTTAGTCGATCGACTGCCACAGCATAGGGATGTATTTCCTGCAATAAAAATTTAATTAAGTATGGGATCTCGAATAATATGCTAATATAAGATATAAGAAAATCAGGAAAGAAAACTTAGCCGTTTTAATGATGACGAATGAGATCCCCGAGATCCTCTTTTGGGACTTAGACTATAGTGCATAGGCCAAGTTCCCGCCTCAGCTTTTCAAATCTTTCCCCATCAAGAGCTTTGGTGAAAATGTCCGCGTTCTGTTCTTGTGTTCCAACATACTCCAGGGACACTACTTCATCTTCCACAAGTTTCCGGATAAAGTGGTGCCTAACATCAATGTGCTTGGTTCGACTGTGTTGCACTGGGTTTCTTGAAATGCTTATAGCACTCATGTTGTCGCAGAGAACCACAAGCTTGTCTTGATCAATACCATAGTCACTAATCATCTGCCTCATCCATAAGAGCTGTGCACAGCAACTCCCTGCTGCTATATACTCCGTTTCTGCCGTGGAGAGAGATATAGAGTTCTGTTTCTTGCTATACCAGCTCACCAAGTTGGTTCCAACATAAAAACACCCTCCTGTGGTGCTTTTTCTATCGTCGACATTGCCAGCCCAATCTGCATCAGTGTATCCAATCAACTGTAGGTTGGATTCTTTGGAGTACCATATGCCCAAATCAGGTGTTCCAGCAATGTATCGAATCACTCTCTTTGCTGCCTTTAGATGAGACTCCTTTGGATCTGCTTGGTACCTAGCACAGACTCTTACAGCGTAGCTGATGTCGGGTCTGCTAGCTGTGAGGTAGAGGAGGCTGCCAATGATCCCTATGTACATCTTTTGATTAACACTCTTCCCTGTAGGATCCTTGTGAAGCTTATCAGATGTTCCAATTGGTGTTCGGACAGGTTTACTGGACTCCAGCCCAAATTTCTTGACAATGCTTTTGGCATACTTGGATTGATTCAGAAAGGTACCTTCCTTCCTCTGAGTAACCTGCATGCCAAGAAAGAATGTCATTCACCTACCATACTCATCTCAAATTCCTTACCCATAGTCTCGATGAACTTGTCCTTGAGCACATGGGAGGTTGATCCGAACACGATGTCATCCACATAGACTTGAGCCACAATGATTCCTTTGGAGTCTTCCTTGATGAACATGGTCTTGTCTGTACTCCCTCTTCTATATCCATTTTCCAATAGATATTTTGAAAGCCTCTCATACCATGCCCTAGGAGCTTGTTTAAGCCCGTAGAGAGCTTTGTTCAGTCGAAAGACATGGTCTGGGAAGTCTGCATCTTCGAAGCCCTTGGGTTGCTCCACATACACCTCTTCTTTCAACCAACCATTTAGGAAGGCGCTCTTCACGTCCATCTGGTAGAGTTTAAAGCCCATCGAACATGCAATGGCAAGGAGTAGTCTCACAGCTTCAAGTCTTGCTACGGGTGCAAAGGTCTCACTGTAGTCTACTCCTTCCACTTGGGTGTAGCCTTGGGCTACAAGCCTAGCTTTGTTTCTGATCACATTCTCGTTCTCGTCACTCTTGTTCTTGAAAACCCACTTTGTTCCAATGACGTTGATGTGTTGTGGGCGCTCGACCAAGGTCCATACTTCATTCCTCTTGAACTGAGCAAGCTCTTCCTGCATGGCATTGATCCAATTCTCGTCTAGTAGAGCTTCTTCAACTCTTGAGGGTTCAATCCTTGAGGTGAAGCAATGTAACCCTGCAAACTCTCTATAGTCGATTTTCTTCTTTACACGAGTTCTCCGATCTTCAAGAACATCCCCAATGACATCCTCTGGGTTGTGATTGCGATGGATTCTGACTTGTGGGGCAGCTACTTCTGACTGTGACGGTGTTCCAAGAGGTGTTTGAACACTTTGTTGGGTCTCTTCACTTTCACTAGTGGTTTCCAGCTTGTCTTCTGGGAGAGATCGTGATTGACTAGAGCTTTGGGGGGCTTTCTCTGCATCTTCCTCCTGAGGCTCGTCAGGTATTCCTTTGTTAGGAGCATCTTCCACAATAACATTTGTGGATTCGATCACCTTCCTGGTTCTAGATTTGTATACTCGAAAGGCCTTGCTGGAGGTTGAGTACCCAACAAATATGCCTTCGTCACTCTTCTCCTTGAACTTCCCGGTATGTTCCCTGTCATTAAGCACAAAACACTTGCAACCAAAGATGTGAAAATATGATATTGAAGTCTTTTTACCCTTCCATAATTCGTATGGAGTCATGAGTGTTTTAGGCCTGATATACACTCGATTTATCATATAGCACGCCGTGTTGATTGCTTCTGCCCAGAGAAACTCAGGAACCTTCTTGGAGTTCATCATGACACGTGCCATTTCTTGCAAGGTACGGTTCTTCCTCTCCACCACTCCATTCTGCTGAGGAGTCTTTGGTGCTGAAAACTCGTGTTTGATCCCAATGCTAGAACAGTAATCCTCGAATGCTTGATTCTCGAATTCCTTCCCATGATCACTGCGAATTCTCTTTACTTTGCAATCCTTCTCGTTCATAATTTGATTGCACAATTTCATAAAGACTTTGAAAGCTTCGCTCTTTTCCCTGAGAAAATCAACCCACGTATATCTGGAAAAATCATCTACACAAACGAAAATATACCGTTTACCTCCCAGACTAGGAATTTCAGTTGGCCCAATGAGGTCCATGTGTAGGAGTTCCAGACAGTGTGTTGTGGCATTGTGTTCAGTCACGGGATGGGACACGCGAGTTTGCTTGTTCTTGGCACAGTCTTCACAAAAGTCAGAGGCATGTTTCTTTAGGTCTGGAAGTCCACGAACAGCTCCTGTCCTACTCAACTTGATTAGATCTCTGAAATTCAGATGACCTAACTTCTCATGCCAGAGTAGATTTCGGGAGCTTCCTGCATCCTTCACAAAATTACAAGTTTGCACGAGTAAATAGCAGCCATTCCGAGATCTTAGTCCCCTCATGACGCATACATTATTAGGATCGAGAACTTCACAATATTTTTTGTTAAAGGATACAGTCAAGTCTTCATCGCATAGCTGACTTATGCTAATGAGGTTAGCATGTAGTCCCTCCACATAGTAGACATTGTTGAGTTTGGGTAGACCATCTCCATGGAGAGTTCCTTGTCCAGAGAGACGACCCTTTTTACCGTTTCCAAAGACCACCGATCCACCATCAACATCTTTGAATGGTTTGAGGACGTCTTTGTCTCCTGTCATGTGCCTCGAACAGCCACTGTCGAAGTACCAAGTTGCATTCTTACCTTTTTGTCTAGAGGATAGGAAAGCCACATTACATCTTGCAGAAATTTTGGTAACCCATTCACGCCTTATGGAGATCCTCTTCTTGAGTTCTTCATTAGGCCATCTCACAGGTTTTCCTTCAAGAAGATCCTTGATGATCTTTCGACAGTGTTCGGTCTTGTGCCCTCTGAACTTGCAGTAGTCGCATATGAGAGGTCCTTTGAATGAATTCCTCCTTTTGTTATACCCTTTGGGACCTTTGTGGACAGTTTTAGTGTTCTGCCTAGGTGTACGGTCACTCAGTTGGCCTCCTGCAACGAACTTGATATTCCCTTTGGAGGTAGAGGCAGAACTGAAGTTGCTGTACCCAAGACCTCGCCTGTTCCCATGAGATTTCCCAGCTGCTAGAGCGTCATCGAGTTTGGCCTTGCCTCTATTCATGTCCGACAGAATTTTTTCCGATTTGCTGAGTTTCTCCCGGAGTTCAGTGATTTCCAGTGTAACTAAATCATGCTTGCTAGACATCTTCTCCTTTTCCTCTTTCTCAAAGAGAATTCCAGTTTCAAGTTCAGTCACGTGGATGGACACTGCTTCAGCCTTAGATAGTAAGGCTTTGTTCTCGTCCAGGAGTCTTTCGATCTCATTTCTAAGATCTTGATCGGTTCTTTGCAGATCTTCTATATCGGTCATAGAAGTTTCTAATTTCTCAAAAACTTCATTGTAGAGGTCCGTGAGACGCTCTATTTTGTCTGCTTCTTTGCTGCTAAGAGATGCACAATCATGATCAGAGAAATCATTATTCACAGGGTTAGAATCAGTACCGTGTTGTGACTCAGTGTCCGAACATGAGTCTGAATCCCATGATCCTAGAGCCATGAGAGCAATCCCATGCTCAGATTCTCCTTCACTGCATTCAGTTTCCTCATCATGATCACTAAAGGTAATGTGGTAGGTCTTCTTTTCCTTCTTCTTTAGATTTCCACAATCTGCCCTAATGTGACCAAAACCTCTGCATTCATAGCATTCGGGTCCCTTGGGCCTTTCTTCAGTTTGTTGATCCTTGCCATAGGGTTTGGATCTTCTTTTGGGATCTCTCCTGTAGTTTGATCCATCGCCCTTCCCACTAGAAAAACCTTCCTTCCCTTTCTTATTCTTGAGAAGTCTGGCCAGTCTCTTTGTGAGAAGAGAGATCTCGTCATCATCACTGTGATCACTGTCAATCTCGGCTTCCTTGTCATTTACCACCTTAGATTCAGCCTTGAAGGCAATCCTTTTGCCACCAACCTCCTTGCAGTGATCCATTTCCCAAGACTGGAGTATCCCCATTAGTTCATCTACTTACATAGTGGAGTAATCCTTGTAGAGTTCTAGAGCGGCAATCTTGGGGTTGAACCTGTCAGGAATAGTTCCCACAATCTTTCTCACCAACTCTTGTTGGGAATAAGTTTTCCCAAGTTGATGTGCCTGGTTGGTCAAGTCACGAATTCTACCAACATAGCTAACAATACTCTCATTTTCATCCATAACGAGTTTATGAAATTGGGATTCTATGGAAATTAACTTGGAAGATCTAACAGAGGCCATACCTTCATGGGAGTTTACCAGTACTTCCCATGCATCATACGCAGTGTCACACGCGGAGATAAGCTTGTATTGATCTTCAGTGACTCCATTGAAAATAGCATTGAGAGCCTTGGAGTTCATGGAGGATAGGGTCTTTTCTTCCGCAGTCCATTTGTCCTTGGGTTTGGGTGTTTTGACACCTTCATCGTCCTCGACAGTGGGACGTTCGAACTTGGTTTCAACAGCATCCCAAACACCTTCATCAATGGCCATAAGAAAGGCCCTCATCCTGGTCTTCCAGTAAGAAAAGTTTGTCCCATCAAGTAAGGGTGGCCTGGAAATGTTTCCTCCTTCCCGACTCATCTTGACGCTTGGATCTCACCCGAAGGTGTGTGTGCTCTGATACCACTTGTTGGTCCCCTTTACGTCAAGACTAAATATCTAAACCCTGACTGTTTGTTCAACCATACACTTAATCAAGTATTAGTAGGTTAGTTATCCAAAGTAAATAAGTGCAGTAAGTAAATAAGAACAAACAGAGAGTTGTTGACCCAGTTCGGCCCAAGGCCTACGTCTGGGGGATACCAATCCAGGAGTGTTCCACTATGTGTTCGAACACCGCGTTACAACACGAACAATAGTGAACTAGTAATCTTTTACTCCAACACCCAAGCAGATGATCGATGGTACCAGAAACTCCCCTTTCTGGTGAGAATACTCCGATTCTTCTTCGACCCCTTGAAGACACCTTCTTCAAGTTTCTCTTGAGTGATCCTGTAAAAGATCCTCCCTTTGATGTAGCAATGTATGGGCAGTATCTTGTTGACACGAACTTGAGTGTTGCCCTTGATTGAAAGTGTCGAAATCAATCAAGGGTGCTTAAGTGCTCGATAAAACGAATGACCACTCAAGTGACAATCTCCTTCACAATTGGATTTCTCACACGATTTGCTGTTTGCTTTTCAAGAATAATGGAATCGGTAATTGATCCACAGCTAATCGTTCTACTTAAAGGAGTAATAGAAATCCTTTGTTATGGAAGGATATAATCTGATCCACAATATCATCCGCCTTCCATAGATGAATCATTTCCTTCCCAGATGAAATGATCTCCTTGCCATAACCTCAAACGCGAATGACCGTTGGGGATACGCTCCTTTCCATGCAGGGCTTGCCTTATCCAGTTCGAAGAGATGCAATCCGAAGATATGTTGCCAAGAATACAATGCGGATAAGATCAAGGGGTGGGGACCTATCTAGTGTTCATCATTGGATTGGAACACATTATCTCAAAATATGGGTACTAACACTTACTCACAGGAAGACTGCAAATCGATGGGGGTTTAGAAGGCTTTGAATGCTACAAGAAAATCAATAATCATAAATTCGAAAATCAAATGCAATACGTTTCAAGAAAAATTCTTTACATATGTTTTTTTTTTTTGAAATAACTAAGAAATCGCCTTCATATTTCGAAATTCCAGATTGTTTCAGGCACCAACAAACAAGAAGAAAAAAATGAATGAGGAAAAAAAAAAGAAAAAGAAAAAAGAACAAATTCAGAAAGCTGGGGAGAGAAAGCGCGAGGGAAGAGGAGAAAGATCGAAGAAAACAGCCGCCAAATGATTACAGAATGACAGAGATGAGGGTACCGTATTTTATAAGCAAAACCCTTCTTAGAATTCTAACGGTCATATTACATTTTTCTTTTAATTAATTAATTAATGGAGAACTTTTGTATTGGACATCTCGGCCCAAATATAAAACTTAAGCCCATCAAAATTATAGACTATCCACATTCTCCTAAAAGTCCAAGTTTCTATTTTCTTTTTTCTTTTTTATAAAAAAAAAAAAAAAAAAAAAAAAAAAGATCAACTTTTTCTCTGTGTGGTTGTCACAATAATTGTCTCTGGTATCTTATTTTCTTTTAAAGACTAAAAATCATAAGGAAACTTATTTGCATGTACAAATACAATTCTGGTAATTTGTTTAGTGAAGTTCAACCAGGTTCGCAAACCCAGATTGAAAACCTTTTAGACCCCATATTTCGACATATGTCAATAGATACACACACATTTAGCCTATTGGGCTTTTATGGGTTAATACAATTAATGAATCTACCATAAATTATTTACTGTGCTCGAAAATTACAACAGTTAGTATTGAGTACCAATCAGAAAATTACAAGCATAATTAGAAAATAAAACAATTCGTAGCTGGAAAAAATGCAACGAACACTAATATTTGTGAATTCCAGGGGTGTTGCTGATTGTCCAAACCCAACAATATTCTTATGTTTTGCACCATATATATTTATCGTGTTAAGAAAATAACAAAAAAAAAAAAAAAGATGTACCATATTTATGAAATTTGGTTCTAATTAATAGTAATTGTTGAGATGAACTAATTACGTATTTGACAAACTTAAAGGTACAAGAGGACAAATTAAAAAAGAAGACTAAGTAGTAGTATATTAGTATATAATATATATATATATATATTAGTGTTAATAATAATAAATTAACAACTAACAACCAAAAACAATAATTTAAATGTACAAAATTGCATCATAAATGGAAATTAAAGTCATTAATGAAGAGGGACCATTGATCAGAATTATTTGATATAGTTAATCAAAAGTACAATTATTTTTTTGTTGCTTTCCTTCTGTCATTTATATTTTTGCTACATTCAACCAAACATTGATCTATATCAAAGGCTACACGTCCGGTGAGAACATTAAAACTTTTATATTTAATGAGTGAATAGACTGATCACTACAAAAAAAAAAAAAATTGGAGAAGTCGACGAAAAAGAAGACGAATAATGACGTCACCTAACGGATTTTGTGGAATTACAAAAGTTATAACGATATGTAATTATTATGCGAAAATAACAGTGAAAATTACATACTACGATGATAAGACATAATACAAACGATCAGTGGCATAGCATCAACAATAAGTGGAGTAGATGTTATCATTAAAAATAAACAAAATCTATCTCAAATTCTGAATACTTTTTGACTTATATAATTAAAAGAATTAAAATAAATAAAAACTGATTGAAATGTACAAATGACCACGAAATCTGAATCAGAAATTAGACAAGTGATCGTGAAGGGTGTAGGATGTTGTTATTTGTGAATTTGTGATTATGATTATTGGCTTTTATATTATCAATACTAAACGATTTTGATAGTAAAAAAAATAACTGTAAAAAATCAGTGATGAATAAATCAGAATATTACACAAAAAACTAATGCTTATGAAAGAGATTTACACCACAAAAAAAATTCCAATGAGAAATTTTATCTTTAAATGTCTTGATAAACATTATTTTATTTAGGCGATAACACCGTACCGGTCGTCTAATTCATCATCTTCTAACGAAATTTTTACATGTTATCCACCAAAACAAATAATTAGAATTAGATAATTGGATTTAGGTGCTACAACCCTATAAAATACTCCCTCCGTTTTTTTTTGTTTGCTACGGACCCACGCAGCACGCAGTCCAATGTACATTTTAAATCAGTAATAACTCAAGTTCGGTATAAGTAAAAATTCTAAAAGTTCGATATTTAAAAACTATAAGACGAGACGAATCTAACAAGATCTCAATTGACTATATTTTAACTTGAATAACTATGATAAAACTTCAAGTCAAAGTGATTGTGTGAATAGTGTCAAATTCTCCAACGTAGCTATCATTTAAAAACGGAGGAAGTATAAAATAAAAGAATGGATACATAATTTAATAATAAAAAAAAATTGAAGATTTGTAGAGGTTTCAAAAGATTAAATGTAATAGTGTGTTCGACAACATTTGATTACTATAGAGAATAGTGTGTGTACGAAGAAAACAGGTATTTTTCATTTGTGTTATAAGTGATAATTTGAATGTTTTTTTTTTCTTCCAATTATTATAACTGCATGACACAGACATATTCTTGGCATATATAAATAATTACAAAATTGATTATATCAAACTTCAAACTTTATAACTTTAAATCAATCAAAAACAACAATAATAATAATTTAAAATATGATGGTACTTGGGCTAAGTTTTACAAACCTAGTCTATATATATTAAAGCATTAGTGAACAAACTATTCTACAATTAAGGTGGTGTCTCCATTCCAATTTTCCAATTTTTATAGATTTTTGAATTTTTTATTTATAAATTTTTTATTTTGCATTTATTTATTCATATAAATTTCAATTTTTGAAATATATGGAATTTCCTATATATATGGAATTCTAAAATATTTTACTTTTAAAAAGATTTGAAAGATTTGAAATTTGAAATTTTATATTTTTTTTATTTTATCTATATTATTTTGTAATTTTTAATTTATCAATTTTAGATTTTTTGCATGTATATTTTTATTCATTTATATATATTTGTAAAACCATTAGTGAAGATGTCTCCCTTTCAAATTTTCTTTTTTTTATATAGATTTTTGCATTTTTATTTAATAATTTATAGTTTTGAATTTTATTTATTTATTTACGTTATCAGATATATTAATGTAGATATAAAAATCAAAATATTTAGTTTTTTAAAAGATTTGTAATTTCCAATTTATTTATATGGAATTCCTACAATTTTCAATTTCAAAGATTTGAATTTCTAATTTTTCCTTTTTTATTTTAGTTTTTTGCATTTTTTTATCCACAATTTTTCAGTTTTTATTTATTTAATTTGAATTTTAGATTTTCAATCCATCTATTACCAATACGTAATCTTTTTTTATGGTGAGTTTGTGTCTCAAGTTTTAATAATTTATTTTTATTTAATATTGAATTTAATTTTTATATTTTATTTATTTCTTTATTCATGTTAAAAGATATATTATTGTATATATGGAAATCTCAATTTTCAGTTTTCAAAAGATTTGAAATTTCCAATTTATATCCCACAATTTTTGATTTCTAAAAAAATTAGGAATTTCAAATTTATATGTCATTCTTACTCTTCAGTTTTTCATGATTTATTCATTAATTTTTTCAATTATTATCTTTATTTTAACATTGAATTTTATCTAATAAATTATTTTGTTCATGATTTATTTTATTTGTGATTTAGTTTTTAGTTTTTCGCAAAAAAAAAAATATAAGGATAAAAATAAGAGCTAACAGCACAAAGAATACAACATTCCCAGCAGGTATATGAAAAAAGTGGTAAATTAAATATATTTTAAAAATAGTATCATATAAACATTTAGGATGACAAATTTTTAATTTAGTTATTTTTTACTTTCTAAATCAATTATTCATATTGCATCACTATTGCATAATTCTACTAAAAAACGGAGCCAATATGAAGATTCAACTGCAAATGTAGCGATGAAATGCAATTCTCAAATATTTTAGAAAAATAGTCATGTTATTCAACTAATAAAAGGCTTTTTCCTTTTATTATTTCATTTTTTGAACAATAAAGAGTTGATTTTTATTTTCGAATTAATCTTTTAGAATATATTTGGAATATAAATCTTAGTCCAAGTATATGATGATGAGAATTCTACATGCAAAACAACTACCACATAAAATGATTTGACCTCTCTTCTTATTAAAACAAAGTTCATTATTTGGGATGAAAATTCTTGATTGGTATATTGATTATGAGCCCTGTGATTTAACCGAATTCCCCATTCAATTTAGAGAAGAAAATTCCCAGTCGAAGTGTGTTTTGCAATAACGATAAATAAAAGTCAATGCTATTCTTTAAAGAATATAAGACTCTATATTCCAAACACATAAATTTTATCACTTCAAATCCAAACATTTTTAAAGATAGTGCTATACTAACACCTACTAATGAGATGGTTGATACGATTAATTATTACATCACAGAACGTATGTCTGCAAATTAAAAGGTATATCTCAGTTCCAACAATATTTGTCAAAAGGATGAAAGCATAGATAATGACAATGAAATATTTTTCACTGAAATATCTAATCACGATCAATTGTTCTAGATTATCGAATCAAGAAATAAAGTTGAAGGAGGAATGCATAGTCATACTTCTTAAAAATATAAATCTATTAAATAAATTATGCAATAGAAGCAAGTTGATAGTAAATAAGATGCAGAACCATACAATTCATGTTAAACTAATTTTGGAAAATCATGAAAATAGAAAATTCTTATTTGGTAGACTGATTATGAGCCCGTATGATTTTACCAAATTCTCTATTTGATTTTAGAGGAGAAAATTCCCAGTTGTAGTTTGTTTTGCTATGATTATATACAAAAGTTACTGTCAATCTTTAAAGAAGGTTGGACTCTATCTTCCAAAATCAGTTTTTAGTCAAGAACAATTTTATGTTGCAACATTTCGTGTCACTAGCAATAGATGACTCAAAGTATTAAGATGTAATTCACATCGATTAACTCATGATACACAAGAAATGTTTTTTCAATGAAATTTATATATTGCAGGAATTTGCAAAATGAATACTTTATGTTGGTGATGATAAAGCTGGTATTGATCTTTAGAGATGTACAATCAAATTTGACATTTCCAAATGATATTTTTAGAAACTATACGGGTGATCTTATAGTGACATTTTTTTTGAAAGTATATATAAAAATATAAATTTCAACACATCGAATCCAGACATGTGGTCAAGTCCCCCTTCTCCCAACCATAGGTTGGGGGTTCGATCCCCACCCGGCCCATATCCCTTCCCTTTCTCCCCCTTTGTAATTTGTGTGGTTTGGGCTCCCACACACCTTTGCCGACACATGAGTGTCACTGTTTACCAAAAAAAAAAAAGATGATGCTATACTAGCCCCTACCAATGAGATGTTTGATACGATTAATGATTACATCATAAAATGCTGCAAATGAAAACGTATATCTCAATTCTAACAAAATTTGTCAAGAGAATGAAAGCATCGATAATGACGATGAAAATTTTCACGGGTAGTAAAGGCAATAGGTCGGGTTTGAGTTGGGTCCGCCAAGACCCAAGACCCGACACAGGGCTCGGTTCCGGGTCTGACCCGGACCCGTTGCCATCCTTAGGCAACGGGTCGGTTCTGGGTCCATTTTTATAAGGCCCAAGACCCGACACAAGCTCGGGTCTTGCTCAGTTCTCGGTTCTGACACGAACCCATTGCCATCCCTATTCACAGGAATATCTAAACACGATCCAGTGATTTGGATTACCGAATCATGTAATTAAATTGAATGAGAGTTGTGTAGTCATGCTTCTTAGGAATATAGAGCTGTGTAAAATGATTATGAGCCCGTTTGATTTAACCAAATTCCCTGTTCGATTTCAGATGAGTGAGTTCCTACTCTCAGTTTGTTTTGCTATGACTATAAACAAAAGTCAATTCAATTTTTAGCCATGGATATTATATTTTGCAATATTTCATATCACTAGCAAGTGGGGACTCAAATTAATATATGATGAAAGATGAATTAATTTAGGATAAAAAAAATGTGTTGAAGATGAAATTTTTAACAAATTGTGAGTTTTAATATTATGCTTAATAATTATATTTAAAATTTTGTTTGCTTTTAATTTATATAATTTTAAATTAAATAAAAATATTATTTTAATATTTATCAGGGATAAAAGAAGACTGTTTAATATGGTTTATCTGTTAGTTTTATTTTAAAAATAATTGAATTATATTATTATATACATCTCTTTCGAATATATATAATTATTAGATATTTTTCTATTATTGAAAATATATTTTTTATTACGTTCATATATAGGGGAAAAAATACCGAATATACCATATACCGCACATATCATAATGAAAAAATACCCAGCATGCCGAAATTTCCGGTATACTGTAATTTTCGGTACAATATGATATCGTACTGTAAGATTTCGTTATAGTAGCGGTATATATTTTTTGATGCCACGATATACCATTACTGTACCGAACTTCGTTATACTTCCTTCGTCTCATTGTTTTACGGACCCACCCATCACGTTTGTCGATACACATTTTTAATTGTTAATGACTTAAATTGTGTACAGTGAAAATTTATAAAAAGCTGATATTATAAAACTACAAGATTAGACGAATCTAACAAGATCTCACTTGATTATGTTTTTTTTTGTACATAACTATGATAAAAAATTGAATCAAAGTTAAACAGTGAATAGTGCCCAAAAACCCTCCGTAACAGAAACACCGAGATGAAGGTAGTATACTGTAGTATTTGTATATCGGTATATAACGAAAGGTTCGGTATGCCGGTATATACCGCAATAAGGGTATGTCGATATGTACATTTCGATATATCGGGTCCGTATCACAATTCATATATAAATTTTGGTACGATATACGGTATAACGAGAATTTTTCGGCATATCGTACCGACACATCCCAATATATTATATTATGAATATACATTATATATAAAATATATAATTATGCCCGTCGTATTTCGACGGGTTAATTACTAGTTACTATAAATATTTGTAGTATAATATTGTATGCACATGTCAAGAAAACTAATAATATTTCAACTTTTCTTTTTGGGGTTTTCTTAAGCCACGTAAATGATCTATCAAATACACACACTAACCTTTTTTTATATATTTTTTTTAAAAAAATGTATTTTGCAGAATTGAGAACTCAAATAAAAGAAGATTAGTGGGATTAAATTCAGTAAGTTAATTTATAAATTGTCATTTCTTCCACATACATGACAGTTACATCTTATCAAACATATATTTTGGTATAGTGAATTGAATGGGGCTTCATATATTGTGCACTATATTGGTGACATATAGGATCATGGTAAAAATAAAATGTTCCAGTTCTAACATACTAACGTTCGCTATAAGAAAATCCTCGTTTTTTTACAGAAAATTTCCGTCACAATTATTTTGGGAAAATTATTAGTCCGATAATGTTGAAAAATTTTCCATACAGCCCAAAAAAGTTCGAATTAAATGAACCCGTTCATTAAATACCCTAAGCATGACCGAACCCGTCTACGAACTGGTTTTTCCGCTAATCATCGCAGAACCCGTCCATCAAACTACCCTACTGGAGGGACCGGTTCGGCGATGAGTAGGTATTTAATGGACGGGTTCGGCAATAATTAGTGAAAAACCGGGTTCGTGGACGGGTTCGGCAATGATTATGGTATTTAATAGACGGGTTCATTGCAATTTTTATTTTTTTAGATCTAATTCGTTCATAAAAATGAAAAATTAAATCTATTGATGAAAAAGTCCAAATCCACATCTTACAATTTCAATCTCTCACATTTCCACCGTATATATATGCTTCATGTTTCACTACTCCACCAATTCAAATTTAATTTCATATATCATTTGTGAATTAATAATTGGATATATTGTGTGCAGACAAATATATATATATATATATATATCCATAATTAAAACCTAAAAATTATTTAATAGAATTGAATATGATTTTCGGTTATAAATGGCCAAATTTTGACGAAAGTTTTCTCATTTCATTCTTCGCTTTTTCATATCAATAATTTCGGTTTGCTATTGTTTTTAGATGAAGATAGCGTCCTCGCCGGACCATGTTTAATTGACGCCGGCGTCAACGGATAGATGATGCAGTGGACGATATTGACGACAGGCATGTTTAAGCACATATAGAGGATGGTGATCGGATATCTTGAAAGAAAGAATTAGTTAATTAAGACGGAGTTAGAATGCAAATTTCGGCCCATGATGTATGACAATTTTCTTAAGTTTCGTTTATGAGCGACCGAAATTCATCCCCAATTTCGGCCACTCATGGACGAACTTCACTGGAAAAAATTTACCCAAATCCAATGCTTAACCCATAAGAAGTAACCTTTATTTCCACGATTCCTCTTGCATAAGCATTCGTCATTCTTCTCCGTGGGTTAAAGTTAACCAAGCTATAGGGTTAATGGTTGAACAGAATTTGGGAGTATTCGGGGTTTGGAACGGAGTATGGAGGAATGCGGGTTTGGTAAATGGATGGGCCTGACATTTTAAGTATGTAGATATTCCTAGGGGTGAAAGGGGTTTAGGGTTTAGGGTTTAGGGGTGAAAGCGGGACGGATAATTCCCGCCCGATCCGATGCCGTATTCGATTATTATTCGAATCCGAATTCGAATTTTTATATCCGGCGGATACGGGACCGGATATGGGATTGCCAATATCTGCCCGTATTCGAAAAATCCGAATATCATGCGGATATTATCCGTATTTTCTATCCGAATATCCGAAAATTTATATATTTTATATGTATATTATAATATATTATATTAACTATAAAATAAATAAGTAATACTATATGTATAAATATAATCAAAAGCTTGAAAGCCATATGTAATTAATGAAATCAAATTATATTAATCAACTCGACTACATCATTAGGTTCTTTGCATCTAAACTCTAGTACGTAACATCTTGTAGTGATGCTATTTAGATGTCTTGAAAAAAAATAACTAATGATCTTGGAGTATATTCCAATTTCTCTTAAAAAATTATAAGAACTAATAATTTTAAAAATTATAAGATTATCCGAGTTAAAATCCGAATCCGTCTCGTATCCGTTTCCCGATATATTCGAATTCGTATTTGTATCCGGCCTATTCGTATTCGATTCCGTATTCGACAAAAAAATATGGGATAGGATACGGGACGAGTACTATCCGCCCGTATCCGTCCCGTTTTCACCCCTAGATATTCCAGATATTTATATACTACAAGGCACAAGCGTTTCGAAAATTATCGTGTATGCGAATGCAGCAGTATAGTTCCTTCTATTTATTTAGGCCTTTAGAAAAAATAGCATTTGCATTTCCATTTTGCAACACCAAAAACTTCTAATAATTTATAAATACCAAATATTTATTTTACTCTAACCATTTAAATTTTATGAGAGTTTCTTCAACATTAGCTTTTTAGACAACATATGGACTTTAATTTTTAACTTTAATTATTAAAAACATCAACACCTAAAACTATAGTATAAAATATGTGTATGCAGAATCCTGCTTTGTGAGAGACAACCCTTCAATATCCACCAAATCTTCGAGGGATTAGTCCCAATGTGGTCTGGGGATACCCAGTACACGCAAAAAAAAAAACTATAGTATAAAATAAAAGCTGTATTTACAACTATATTAATTACAATCTTCAAATTCCGAATATACACCTCCAAATAATTTTAATTAAGCTACCAATCGGAACTGCTCATCCCAATTGGTCGACCTCAATCTATGGTAGTTACATAGTATTTTTATAAATTTCACGTGTGATTATTTAATTATATGAATAAATTTTCAATATACTACGTATTACTACCAACAGCAGTTGGCTTGAGTGGATGGGGCTCTAGTCGCTTAAGCAAGGTCTCGGGTTCGAGCCTTGTGTATGCAAAAAACTGCTTTGGGAGAGGCGCCCTTAATTGCCCTTGCAGATTCTCGAGGGATTAGTCTTGGATTCAATGTGGCCTGAGGATACCCTGGTATTCACCTAAAAAGTATACTACGTGTTACTACTATATACTAGCCTTCTGACGTCAATGACTTTGTATTATATATCTCACTAATTAATTAACCCCACCATTACGGTCTTAATTTATGGTAATCATTTAAGGTTTTTTTTTTTCAAAAAAAAAAGGATCAAAATATAAGTTTTTTAAACAACTTATTCAAGAGCCACGTGAACTATTTTCAGTACATTTTGAGGTTACATTATACTAAAATTTATCAAAGACTACACGCTTAACGATATATAGTGACATTCTTCTTGGATTGCTACCAAGAAAGAATACCTATTTTAGTAGTTTATTCCACTCATTTTATGCGATATTTTGGAGTATTTCAGTTATCTATATATCTTGTAAAATTATTCGATAATTTTTTTGAAAAAAAAAAATTGCTATTTCATCCTCCCAAGTCCCACCCCTAATTTCCGTAGATTTTCCTAGTTCTACTTAGGTGATGCTTGGCTGTCACTCTGTAATCCGAAAAATAATAAGTAATAATAATTTGCAAATTGTCGAAAGAATTAATCTACATTATTGGAAATTAACAACTCATTGATGGAACACATGCTTTGTCAAAAAAAAAAAAAAAACAACTCATTGATGAAACACACTATTTCAAACGCGAGGAGGTCAGAATCGAACCTTCAACCTACCGTTGGAAGTCGAAAGACTTAACCTCTTAGGCTAAGTTCTCATCTCCCACTATTTCAAACGCTTATTAAATCTAGGGGTGTGCAACGGTCGGTTCGGTTAACCGAACCGAACCAAACTCCAAAACCGAATTTTTTCTAAAAACCAAAACCGAACCAAAATTACTGAAAACCGAAATAACCAAACCGAAATATTTCGGTTCGGTTATACCGGTTAACCGAACCGAACCGAACTATTTTCTAAAAAATAAAATATTTTTTGATCAAAATATCTTTATTACTATTTTCAAACCTGTAAATTCGCCCTATTAAATAAAAACATCATATCTACATATAACTATGAGTGCATAATAGTAAACCATTCCAAATTGCATTGTTTAAATTACACACAAATGAAATGACAAAATAAAGAAACAGTCACCGAATAGTTCAAATACGAAACAGCATAAAAGTCTCAAAACTCTCAACAGTAATTTTCAATTCTCATCCACACAAACAGTCACCAAATAGGGGTATTATTTTGTGTTTATTATATAATGGCATAATATATTTTATATTTTTTAATATATAATTCAAATTTCGGTTCGGTTCGGTTAACCGAATTGTAGATTTTTAAAAACCAAAAACCGAAATTTTGGATTTTCAAAACCAAAAACCAAACCGAAATCCAAAAACCGAACCAAATTGCAAAATTCGGTTCGGTTCGGTCGGTTTGTTCGGTTTCGACCGAAATTTGCACACCCCTAATTAAATCTTCAAGTAGCATTTTATTAATAAATTTAAAATATCCAAATTGTTGCAAGTGTCGTAATTATTCACAATAAGTTTTCCGTACTATATATAAAGCGTTAAATGAATGAGACATGGTTTGATTATCGATTGGGTGAATTAAAAGTTAGTTATGATTAGTCAAAAGTAATATTTGCCACGTTTTGATGAAAGATTAATTAAAGCTTGTTAATTAATTTAGACAAGAGACAAAGGATAAACTATTAATTAATTAACCAAAATTTTCTAACATTATAAACCGTTTAATTGGGGAGTTTAGTGTATGGAATATTTAGTGCCGCTACGAGGGTTGTTAAACCAGCCAATCACTTCATTATTATATTTTTGGGAAGCGGTTCGTATGTTAATTCTGTATACAAAGACGTGTAGAATTTTCATTCATAAGTGTTGAATTTTTATTCAAAAGTGTTGAGTAAAAAATTGGTGTTAGAAATTGGTATTAATGAATTTGATGGTGGAATGTCATTCCACAAGTTAAACAAACCTATAATTGCTGTACCAAAAAAACAGAAATGAAAGAAGAATAAGCCAATGAAAAGTTAAAACTTAAAACCACCAAAAATAAGTATATAGTATTATTTTAAAACAGTGAGCTGCAACTGTATGAAAAAAGAACCTCACGTTTTTGGGGGGTAACAGACTTAAAAGTACCTATCATTCACATTAATCGTTTCTGCAATTTTTAATAGGAGTGGTCCAATTTTTTTATTATTATTTAAATTATATACGAAAAATTGTTTGGCCAGTAGCAATTTAATTTCCATAAGAAAAGTAAGCAGACAGGACAGAAGATTAAAAATCGTGATAAGCTTCCAACCGGATATTATACATTTTTACAATTTGGTACTTGCGGCCCTTTGTTATACCAAATTGGGAAATTATATTAATGATTTGGAATTTTCTTTCACATTAGACTTGCTAAAACCACAAATTTTCCAAATGATCATTGCAGTATATATTTAGTTGGATTCTTGTAGCAATTAATATTGTATTTTACTTTTTAAAAAAATATATGTTTAGTAATAGAGTACGACAACTAATATGCTCGTTGGATATGAAGGAGCATAAATTAAGAAAGATGTCATAAAACAAAATGATGATCAGGAATCGCAATACCACTCAGACAAGCTAAGAGTAAGAGGATATTTGCACAAATAGGTAAGTATGTACTAATACCGTGGGCGAATTAAACCATGTTTAATGACGAATCAGGCTACAAATTACGAATAACACGAAATGTAATAATTAACGTTTTTATTTATACTGGTATAATGTTTTTATTTCAAGACCCCATCAATATCATTATTGCTTAATGCATATTATTATTGTTTAAAAATTACTGCCCGTCCAATTACAAATGTCATACTTACTATTTTTTGAATGTTCCATTACAAATTTTTTCTTTCTATAAATAGAAATAATTTACCCATCCAACAACTATGTGGATCCCATTATATACTCACAAATCAACTCTATCTTAATTATCATGCCCAACAGTAACAAAACATTTGAGGTGGGACAGATGTAGTAATATCTACGTGGAGTAATATCTACAATAATACATAAGTGACGAATATTATATTGTCTGGAAACTCAATAATGAGAGTCCCACCGATAGTCCGTATAATATGTACTTGCAACCTAGAGTGTAAATGCACATGCATGCACCCCTCCATTATACTATATTCTTTCAAATTTGATTTAAACTATGGTAAAAAAAAAATTAAAGGGCTTCTCACTCAATGTTTTTGTCACTGCAAATGCCCTTTGTTTAAATTAGTCAGAATTCAGAATTCATAACTCAGACTTTTTGTTTGAGACCCCAATTCGCGTAGCTTTCAAATGCCCATTTCTAAGCCCATCAATAGTATCACTTTAGTTTTCCTTTTACCTTCATTATATTTCTAGTATTTTATTTATTTCTTTATTCAATTCCAAGATGCTTTTGAACCGTATTTCCATGACAAAATTTCCCCATTCCATAAATGAAATTAAACAACCACAGTCCCATTGTGAAAGGTACAAATCAAAGTAGATAGAAATTAAAGATGATAGTAGTATTTTATAATATCCTCTAGTCTACCCCCAATTATAAAGGGAGAAACCTTAGCCTAGATGTGCTGTCGTGAGGGGAAGATGTCGACTTCATTTCTTCACTTTATGAAGTATTTGGACATATATATTTGTTAATTTTATTTATTAATTTCAATTTAATTAATCAAATTCATCTAATAATAATATACTAATGATTTACTCCCTCCATTGTTGAATAATTGTAACAGTGAGTACTGTTCACGTATACACTTTTATTTAAAGTTTTATCATAGTTATATAAGTTAAAATACTCTCTAGAAGGAATTCTGAAACCGGCCATGCCAGACAAGTACTGGTTTAAGTTCCGCCAAATGGGATCTTGTTAGATTCGCCTCGTCGAGAAGTTTTTAAATATCAAACTTTTAGAATTTTTACTTGTACCGAACTTGAGTTATTAATGGTTTAAAATGTGTATTGGACTATGTGCATTGTGGGTCCGTTACAATTTTAGAAAACGGAGGGAGTATTAATTATCATGATGAGTGATATATGGCGGTATGTAAAACTAAGTTAATTTGGGTTCACACATAAAATTCGAATTCATAGTTAATTAATTACTAAATTTATCCATTTACTAATCTAATTTTCATCTAATTTTATTAAAGAGCTCCTAAATTTAATATATCTTGGTATAGCACTGATTGTGTACCTAGTAAAACAACTATATATAGCTATCTAAAAAAAACAAGTGTTCAATCAAATTAATACAATTTGCTTACGCCATATGATAAGCATAATTCATATATATTGGGAGACAACTATTACTTTGGGATACCTTTTTCTCTTTTATTTTCAACTAATTGTAATCAAAATGGATTAGAAAATGAAACCTATCATCATATTCAAACTTTCTCATCTTGTGAAATTATTTGGGCATGATATAAGAATTTGCCATACAATATACAGGCATTAAATAGTTGGGTCATTTCACATGCCATAACAATGGAAATTACTTCACAAATCACAAATGTTCTTTTTTTTGTTTTGTTATAAAATGACACTCTCTCAGCTCATGCTGTTGGTGCAAAAGAAAAACGTACTATTTGTTTAAAGTTTTTATTGTTACATACATTAATATTTTTATATCGCATCATTTATATCAAGAACAAAAAAATCTACATTTATTTTAGGTGTTGTGCCAGATTTTCATTATTCAATACATAATAATATAAAGTATAATTTTATTTATAGAATAACAAGCGAGTAATTTTGTTGTACAAACAATACTAATACTAATATTTATATACTGAGAAGAAAATATAGTCCTTTTATATAACAATGATAAGTTAATGTTTAAATTATTTAATTCTAATTTTACTATTGAGATGTCTAAAGAAAGTATCTATTATTAAAAAATTTCACTGTACGCTCCATTCCTCCACCTTTCTTTTAAAAATGGGGCATTTTTATTTTTGATAATGTTAATTATTCATTTAATTTAATTCTAATACAAGTATTTAACAAAATAATATACTAACAAGTTGACTCTAGTTTCTATTTTTGACAAAAAAAAT
Source organism: Hygrophila difformis (assembly GCA_030278955.1). Taxonomy (NCBI): domain Eukaryota; kingdom Viridiplantae; phylum Streptophyta; class Magnoliopsida; order Lamiales; family Acanthaceae; genus Hygrophila; species Hygrophila difformis. The sequence goes on along the minus strand of JAOANR010000006.1, from coordinate 15,547,549 downwards.
TTAAGAGTCATTAAAAGTCTGGGAAAGAGATGATGAGAGCTCATGCCACACAAATGGGAGAATAGGGGGCCGGGTGGGGATTCGAACCCCCAATTGGGAGTCGGGGGACTTGACCATTAGGATAAGTCCCCAATCCCTGACAATTACTCCATCTGTCCCAGCTAATATGTCTTGTTTGACTTTTTGACATTGTTCATTGTTCAAATTTGACTCGATTTTATTGCAAGATATATTTGAAAAAAATAGTCGAGTCGGGTCTTGTTAGAATTGTATAATCATGTAGTTTTAAAATATACTATTTTACATAATTTTTTGTTGTACATATTTTGAGATATTAATGGTTGAAAAGATGCATTGGATTGTGTGCAAAAGTTAAACAAGACAAGTTAAATGGGACGGATGAAGTAATATATAATTTAATAAAATAATATAAAAAATTGACTCTTGTTACATTATAGTTAATTTTATAATTTTTAAAAGTATATATATACTCCTATTTTTCGGGAGAAGGAGGGCCGAGGCCAATTTTATTATAAAAATTGCTTCGTGTGGTACAAACATGTCTAGCTCGAGGATATCTCATGAAGTTGGGAGTTCTAACAAAATGTTGGGGACTATCTTGTATCGATTGGCCTATAATGTATACATATACTCCAATTCATTTGTAATATTTAATTTTTTTAAAAAAACTAAAGGGTAAAAGAAAAAGCATTAAATTTTTTGGCAATAAATTCGTTAGAGACAAAGAAGTGAAAGGCATGAAGTGAGGTCTTTTAAAAGGATAAAGTAAGGAACACGTGGCGACAAATGGCAGCGGTAATGAGCGTAATGATCACCCATTAGGATGCAAAATAGATTTCATATCTACAAGTACATAAAAGAGACAAAAATGTATCGGAATAAAGTAAAATTCCTGTATATACTGTATAATACTACTACTACTACTACTAATATTATTAAACTAGTTAATTAGTAAATTAGTGTTAGGTGTATCCCTGCACAATCACACACACTCTCATTTTATCTACGGTGTAAATAAAATTATCTTATTAGTTGAATAGAAATTATATGCTCCAAATCAATGACGACGCTGGATTAAAAGGCATGCTATTATAGTTCTAGCTTTTTAAATTTAAATTTTATGGGTGTCGAAAATGAGTTTAAGAGCCATTTCCTTATAGTAGTAGTTAAATGCTTACCATTCATTTTCAGTTGTACTACCTCCGTTCCACTTCAGACGTTCTGTTTGACTTTTTGGCACTGTTCATTGTTTAACTTTGACTCAATATTATTGCAAGTAAATATTTGAAAAAAAATAGTCGAGTTTGGTCTTGTTAGATTCGTCTAATCGTGTAGTTTTAGAATATATATTTCACTTAATTTTTATTTATATATATTTTGAGATATGATCGATTTAAAAATGCATTGGATTGTGCGCAGAAATCAAACAAGACATCTTAAATGGGACGGAGGGAGTAATAAACTACTTCATCAGTTTCTTTTTAAGTGTAACACTTTTTTCTTTTTTTAGTGTTTCATAATAAATATATTACCATATGTAGAAAGTTTTTAAAGGTATAATAAACTTCCACTAAAGTATTTTTGTTCCTTGCATTAAATCTCGTGTTATTTCCTTATGTTACACTTATGTTACTCCCTCCGTCCCATTAATTGTGGTCACTTTCTTTTGGGCACGAGAATTTAGATTGTGGTGTTTAGTAGTTAAAGTAGTGTGAGTAAATTTGACTAATCCATCCATCTAATTTATAATGATTATATTTGACTTTTAACCATATTTATTATTTAACTTTGACTCATATTATCGTAATGATGTAAAAAGAGAAAAATAGTCAAGTGTGGTCTTGTTCGAATCGTCTAATCGTATAGTTTTAGAATATATACTCCCTCCGTTTTTCTATAATTGAAACGGATGAATAGTTATTCATTGAAATTTTTAACACATTTATATAAGATAAAACATAGTCGAGTGAGATCTTGCTAGATTCGTCTAATCTCGTAGTTTTAGAATATCAATTTTTTATAATTTTTGCTTTCACACAATTTGAGATATTAAGCGTGAAAAATATATATTGGACTGCGTGAAATACATAAGTGTTTCAACTTTTTAAGAACGGAGGAAGTATATTTTATACTTCTATAATTTTTATTTATACTCATTTGAGATATTAACTGTTAAACAAATATAGAGACTTTGTGCAAAAGTACAATTGTCATTATTGTGGGGTTTTTAGTCATGCTTATGTTGCTTACTTGCTTAAAAGGAAAAGTGTCCAACCTTATTGGGACAACACAAAGAAGAATAGTGGCCAAAATTATTGGGACGGAGGGAATATAATTTAGTAGAAAGAATATAATATATTGTTTGATACCCAAAAAAACCGTTAGCCTGCTGATTTGCTATTTTCAAGTAACAAAACAAAACACAAATGTTCATCGAAAAAAAACAAAACACAAATGTTTTTTCCTTCCCCTTGATTTATCGATGTGCAATACTTTGAGTGTCGAAATTTCCTTTCACTTAAACAGCAGTGTGTGGTTATTAAGGGTTAAGAATGATTATGATTTATGCACTACAGTATTTGCATTTAACACTGTCTCTATTTATTTTTGGGTCTATAGACATCGACAACAATGTCTGAATACGTATGGGGTATTCTACGATGGCTGACAGATGTTAACGTGAGAAGTCTTCATATTCGTCCACCTTTTTGTTTTGTATTTAATCCTGTTTGGAATCCAATGAGAGAATAATCCCCATTTTTACCCCATCGATTGTCACTTATTATAAGGGGAAAGAAAACAAGATATATATAAAACAAACAAATCATGCTCTACAAGTAATTGGTCCAGCAAATTACATATATAATACTATATATATATATTTTGAACAGTCTATACAGGCTAGGAAAGTGGTAGGAGCTCATGCCATACAATTACAAAAGGGACAAAAGGGAGGGATAGGGGTGGAGTGTGAATCAAACCCTCAATTTGAAAGTTTAGAGTCGGGGTTTAACCACTTGGGCTAAGTCTCAATTCCACGTAGTTATAGTATATATTAGTACTGTATAATATTATATTCGAATTCCTACCTTTTATTTTTTAATATTCGAATGCCAATTTAAAGTTTAATGAAACAAACCATTTCCTTTTGTTTGCAGGATAAGGTTAAAACTTATAACTGTTTACCGTAACGTTACAATGATTTAAACTCTAAATACAAATTAGTACACCATACTTTTAAGCTCATGTTGAAGAATTTTGCTTTATCACTTAATTTATTGTGAAGGCTTTCTGATTTCTGAGTTCAAGACGTTAAAATAAGTTGATTATTATGCAATAACCATATTATATTTATCACTAATGTATACATTCATGTCGAGACTTGGCAGTGTAGCTATTTAAGTACAGTATATTATTACAACCAACTAAAAATAATTAAAATAGAAAATCAAAGAAAAGGAAGAAATAAAGTGGAAAAGAAAAGGGGTGTAATATAGAGCTATATACAAGTGATTCCCCGTGAAATATCAAAAAGTACAAGTGAAAAAGCACAAGGCACACCTCCATTGAAGTCCACTTCACCGTCTAAAAGCTGCACGTGATCAAATCCGGACCGTCCGCGCTCATCTGATCCATAAAACACTCGTAGAAATCCTTATCCAACGGCCACCACGGCGGGTGCAGCCATCCCTCCGCGGACTCCACCACAGCCAGTTCGCTCCCGGATTCCGCCGCTCCCGTCGACTCGTAGCTACCTTCCAAACTCGGCAATTCAATGATCTCCGCCAGCTCGTCGCCGCCGCCCGACTCCGAGCTCGAAGACGGCGCGGCTGCAGTACCGCTGCTGCTGCTGCTCAGCTCCTCCATCGCCGCTGCCTTCGCCGCCGCAGCCTGCACGTCCCGCGGCGAGATGGACGCCGGGCGCGGCAGCAAGTCACTGAATTGGGGGAAATTGAGGATCGCGGAATCGCCCTTGATGCTCAGCGCGGCCACGTCGTGCGCGCGTGCCGCCATCTCCGCCGTGGAGTACGTCCCCAGCCATATCCGCGACTTCTTCCGCGGCTCCCGGATTTCGGAAACCCATTTCCCCCAGCTCCGCATTCTGACGCCGCGGTAAATCGGGTGCTTGTTCCCGCCTCCGCCGGCGGGGGCGGTTCGCTTCTTGCCTTTCTTCTTGGGAGTCTCCGGCGCGCTGGAATCGGAGGAATTGGAGAAGCTAGGGGCGGCGGCGACGGTATTGGCTGCTGAAGAGGGCGGCGGGACGGCCATAATAATGTGTGTTAGGAATGAGAGTGTAATTATGAGCACTCAATTGATTGAGTTATATTTATATTTATATACTTATAGTGAAGGGGGAGAAAAAAGGAAGTTAGTTGAGGTATGATGGAAGCCAATATTGTGTGTGGTTTTGAAGCCAATTTGGAAACACGAAATTAAAATTAAATTGAACAAGTGAGGAAATATCATAAAGTGTACGTTGGAGTCTGATAGCGATGCTTGTTTCTTCTTTCTTCTAGTAGTATAAAATGAAGCATTTACTACCAGTGTCCCAGTATTTTAAAAAAAAAAAATATTAATCAAATTTCACATATTCATGACATCATAGTATTCTTTAATTATCAAAAAGTGTCCCCCAAACAATCTAATTATATCTCACCGCTAAAAGAAAAAAAAAAAAAAAAAATCTAATTACATTCATGAACGGAGGTGGGATAATTGCAAATAAAAAAAAAAAAAATTCCCATTTTCCGGTACTGAGCTAATTAATTAAATTTGTGGAGTAGTAGTTTGGTAAGACATTTTGATCATCAAATTATGATTACTATACTTTTAGGTCTTTAATTAATTAATTAATTAACGTGTAATATGTCCGTTGAGGTGTCTCTATTATTCAGCATTTGTCCGTTACTTAACACTGTCCGTTGTTTTTCTTTCAAATTCTGCACGTTCAAATACCATGACTCATTCTTTCTCTCCACAAATTGAGACACGACGTGTGACCTGTATTGGCGATTTGGCTCTCTCTCCTCTCGATTTATTTTAATCAAACAAAAAATGGGTCCATTTTGAACATGCCTTTACTCTCTCTCTCTCTATTACGTGTTCTGGGGAAACCGGACATGAAATGGAACAAAATTTACTACATTCCACGGTTTGCATTTCGAGTTTCTAATAGTGAAACGGCTAAAAGGATATTATTATGCTCGATCTCAATAAAATTTTAAACTCACTGTACCTTTTTTTAAAAATGCAAAGTCTGTAAGAAAAGTAGTACTAGTAGTAAAAAATACGTACACAGAGCACAAAATTGAAATGGCGTGCAATGACATATCAAGATTCAAGAATCGAAAACACCATAGTATTCCTTTTCATTGAAAATTGTAGTATAAATCTTCTTGTGTTGTTGCGGAGAGTCAACCGTAACACAAGATCATGTGCTCCCTATAGCAGATGGTTTAATTGGACAGAGACAGAGATAAATGATGTTTCATCATTCAGTCTTATTGACCAATTATTTGTTGATTATGTTGATCAGCGTCCCATTTGTTTATAAACTAGTAGTAGTAGTTATTAATATTTCTGAGCACATTTGAAAAAAAACAAAAATGACAATTATATTATACACTACTACTGTGTAGTATTAGTATATTCCCAGTTGAATTAAAAGAGCCAACATAAATAGCAGAATTGAAGTTGCGAAGAACAAACAGTAGGTAGGCAATGTGGGGGTCGGATCGGACTCCGAAAGCAGGTTTGGAAACAGAGAATTAATTTGGCAGGGCGGCAGAGTGCAGACATTGTCTGCTTATTGTCAAGTTTCGCACTGAATGTGGTGTGGCCCTTACATCATCCATCTGCTCATCTTTTCCATGTGAACTTGTATAAATTATTCAACAAGCAACTACACATTTTTCCCTATTCATAAATTAATAGTAAATGAAATTCTGAACAGAACATATTTATATACTTAGGTCCCAACATTTTCTTCTGATCGTGATCCGCTCTTGTGTGATTAAATTTCTTGGGTGAGGAATAAAAGTGCATGTAATAATAAATAAATGAAAAAGTGGGAAAATATCAAATAGAAGTTGTATTGAACCAATAGGAAGGATTCATTCCTTCCGTGATTAAATTTCATACAGTTGCTTGATTAACAACCTAATAGACAGCAAATCCTTGCCCCAGCTATCTACCATAATATTTACACCCAAGTCCTAATACAACTCCTTCAAAAAACAATTCCTAATAAAACAATTAAGAGCTACAGACAAGACACGGGAAAATCCCAAAAAAAATAGAAAAGGGTATTTTCATTATGTAGAATTATGCTGAATAAATAAATTTATCAAACTTAATCAAAGATTTACTTTTAAGAAGTATGAAATATAATTACACATGAGTTTAATATTATTACTCATAATTCATGTAATTTCAGTTTTAGACAAAATGGGTAGAATGAAAACAAATAAATCTCCAAATAAACATCACCCAGTTTGATTTGATATTGCATCATTGAGCTTTGGGCTTCACATTCTCTCGTGGACCGGTGGAGTCGTGGAGATGAGAAGACGTGGTCGTCTTGGGCCAGAAAAATTAGTTGGACCCAATACAGTAGTGCCTTCAATTTTAGCAAATGCAAATATTTTTTTTTTATTCACGGGTTATCCCATGTTATATTGGACTCAAGACTAATCTTATAAGAATCTGCATGGGCAACAAAAGATCCATCTCCCAAATTAATTTTTTGCATATACAAGATTTGAACCCGATACATTGTTTAAGCAACTAAAACCCCAATTCTTTTAAGTAAATGCAATATTTAGAAATGTTTTTTGTATTTTAAGTTGTAATTGGTCATAGTAAAGAGTAAAGCCATTACAACATGTGTGTGTGTTTTTTAAATAAGGCAACATGATATAGGCCCTGTTTGGCGAATAAGCTAAATGAAATTAGCTTATTCTAGTCAATTTACAATAAATTAGCTTATTTAAAAAGAAAAAAATAGCTTATTTAAACTAATGTTCAATTATCTATTGGATTTTATAAAAAGTATTGAGAGCACATAAAAGGGGAGGTGCTAGCAGTATTTAGGGATTTGGAAAATGGGGGTACGATGCAGAGGGAAGCAGGAAGATCATTCATAACTCTAATCCCTAAGGTCGAGAATCCAATGGATTTTGGGGATTTCCGACCCATTTCATTAGTTGGGAGTGTATACAAGATGTCGCTAAAGTGTTGGCAAGAAGATTAAAGGAGGTATTGGGAAGTTTGGTAGGTCAATCACCGATGGCTTTCGTTAAGGGGAGACAAATCTTGGATGGAGTGCTGATTGCGGCTGAAGTAATACACTCAAATAAAGCGGCTGGATGCAGTGGCTTCATCATCAAACTTGACTTTGCAAAGGTGTATGACAATGTATCGTGGGAGGCGCTCTTCCGGGTATTAGAAGCCATGAACTTCGATGATAGGTGGATCCGGTGGATAAGGGACTGTGTGAGCTCAGCCGAGGCAGCAGTACTGGTCAATGGAGCTTCTACAAAAAATTTCAAATTGTAAAAGGGCCTTCGACAAGGTGATCCGCTATCACCGTACTTATTTGTGTTGGTGGCAGAAATTCTAAACAAGTTGCTGAATAAGGCAGTGGAGGTAGGGCTGTACCGTGGGCTGGATGCCAGTGGTAGGGGTCGTGGTCCGGTGATTTCACACCTTCAATACGCCGACGATACAGTTTTATTCTGTGAAGCGGACTTGCAGCAGGTAGCTATGGTAAAGAGAATTTTGAGATGCTTAACTCTTGCAACAGGTTTAAGAATCAACTTTGGAAAGAGCAGTGTCTATGGGATTAATTGTACACAAGATCTAGAAAGGGAGGCAACTGCGGTATTGGGGTGCGAGGTTGGATGCTGGCCCATGAAATATTTGGGCATCCCAATAGGGGGAAGGATTAATGGAGTGAGTCTTTGGCAACCGGTGTTGGAACGAGTGGAGAAGAGGCTTGCAGGATGGAAGGGGCGACTCCTCTCACAGGCAGGGAGGATATGCATTATAAAATCAGTGTTAGGGAGCCTACCGACATATTTCTTATCGATATTCAAGGCTCCTTGTAATACCCTGAAAAATTGTTAAGCTAATGATATTTTTTGAAGAAATAATTTGATAGTATTTCTTAAGAAAATAAATCGAGACGGGAAATAAATTAGTATATCCCATGATATAGACTATTTGGAAACGATGAATTATTTTCCAAGGGAAAATAATTTAGGCACCAGAGAAATATATTTTCCTATGGAAAATACTAAATGATGCACAATTATTTTCCAAAGAAAAATAATAGAGATACATGTTGGTAAGAGGAATACCAAGAGAAATATATTTTTCAAAGGAAAAATATTGAAAGAGGCAGGATTATTTTCCAAGGGAAAATAATTGAGTTAAAATTATTAATATATTTTATTAGGGAAAGCTGTTTTAACAATAAGTATTAATTAGATAGTATTTTTCTAACAACTTTTATATTAAGTATAGTTAAATTTATTATTTAACACAAAATCATCATTAGCCTATTGGTAATAAGGTAAGATTCCTATTTTATAGGTTATGAGTTCCAATCCCATTACCTACAATAAAATTGTTATAGATAATGTAACATATGTACAGTAATTCATAACAGATCAATAATTTGCAAGTAGTAAAAATATAAAACAAAGCTGCAAGGAAGGGAGCTATGGCCGATATACATATATTCAAAAGGTAGAGTAATAATTAAATGCTAACCTAGCTAAGGTAGTAAAAAATAAAAAATATTAATAAGATAAGAATCTGACAAGATAAATTGTAGTATCCATGGCATATTGCTTGTGGGTTAAGAGAATTCAGTAGACATATATTTAGTTGGTTAAAAGGACCTATGCTGAAAAAGAATATAAAGCCGGAAAAGAATAATAAAAAATAAAATAATAAATAGGAGATTAGAACCAATGATGATCAAGTATTAAGGTCATCTCCAACCCACACCTCTATTTTACAGTTACACTATCTCTATTTTACAGTTAAATTTACAGTTTTCCACTATCACTCTCCAACCCACAACTCTAAATTTCCCTCTACAATAGAATATTCCATTTTGATTCCCTTTACTATTCATATAATATTTCATTTATCAATTATATTAATACATAAATTAAATATATATAATATATTTAATTTTTATATTTAAATTATTTATATTTATGTATTTATACTATTCATTTATTTAATTTATTTATATTTAATCCAATAATTTTTATTTTATTATGTTTGTATTATTCTACAACCAAAAAATAATTAAAAAAAGTGTTGTGAACTTAAAAAAAAAAAAAAAAGAAGAATGAAAAGGGAAAAAGTTTATATTCAGCAAAAGCAAATAGAAAAACAAAAACAGAAATGATTAAAAAAATGAAAAGAAAAAAAAAAAGAAAAAGAGAGATGCCGTGAGATGAACAGTTCCCGCAATAAAAAGCGGCGAACTGTTTGAAGACGCAAAAACTAGCGGTAGCGGACGGCATTCTCACGGCACCATTGGAGCCACCGCTCCGGCAAATCACACGTCTAACGCTATTTTTGCAGATGCGTTGGAGTTGGTCTAATACTCAAAAGTAGAATGGGTAAAATTGGGTAAGAATGAGCTGATGTAGCTAAGGTGAAATATAGTAATAGTACATAAAAAATAAATAATATAGTATATGTGGTAGATAAGTGACGTAGGACCAGTGTAGGCAAAACAGATATAAGTGTGAAAGAGTAAAAGTTGGACGAGGCGGCAGACAGAATAAAAAGTTGCCTTTAGCTGTTTCACAGTCCAATTCCGATTTATTGCAGTAGTAAGTAACTAATTTAAGAAAGCCTGTAACTGAAAGATAAAAATAGTTAAAAAGGGCGGTGCCTTAGACTGGTAATATTAGTTATGAGCATAAAAATTTATTTAGACTAACTGGGACACGTCTCCATGACATAAAGTTAAAAGGGCAAATAGAGTCTCAAGTGCAGAGAGATGGATTTATAGGCTCTACGTGTATAGGGTAGTTTCTGTCTAAAAGTAAATGTGAGTTTTGTCTGTGTAAGGCTATAAAGCTGTAGGATGAAAATAGTAATAATAATAAATAATGTGAGAGATGGTTGCTTATTGGTGTGAAAGAAATAAAAAGTGCAATATTGAAACAAGTGCCAAGTGTAATCAACATCTGGACTAACGGTACACAAGGAAATGAAGAGCAACTTTGAATCATCTAAGAAATAAAATAAATAAATTAACAACAAGAGAGCTATACGTAGGTATGCATGCTTTCATAGAGGTAAATGAAAAGCCTAGGCATACATCCATGCATGCATGACCTATAATAATATAGTAATAAATTTATTAGTATAAATTGGACACACCACTATATATCTCTTCCGAAAATGGTGTGTAGCAGTGAACTTCGGCCACGAATAAATTAATTAAAGAGCCATGAAGGGATAATAATAATAGTAAATTAAGTTGAAATGACATATAACAAGAAATTTGGTTAATGAGGGGACATAAATGGGTAAATGAAGGTGACAATTTACTACTCCCTCCGTTCCTTTTTAGTTGTCTTTTTAGAAACAAAAAAATGTTCCAAAATAGTTGTCGTTTTCCATCTTTATACTATATTTTTCCAATATTACCCTTTTACTCTCATAAATATTATTCATTATCTCTCCACTCAAACTCTACTTTTTACTTGATTTGTGCAAATAAATGAAGGGCAAAAATGGAAAATCGGATAGTAAACATTAGATTTCTTGGTATGTGTAATTTGGCCAAAAACGTCTACTATAAAGGAACAGAGGGAGTATAAATAAACATGATAAGAATTTTGAGAAACAAGTGTAGGGATGTGCAAGTGTGTGCAGTGCCTAAACGAGATACTAGTAGTAATAATAAAATAAGTTCAGCAACCGCTATCCCCCTCTATAAATATGACGAGCTGCAGGGGTGGAAGGCATAAGATACTATATAACTAGTATATCAGAGGGTCGCGTAGGTCGTGAGAAAGTGTTTTTCCAGTACAAGTGCTAGCATTTTTAATACGCATAAATCAACCACTTAGAGAGCAATCTTCGGAAGAAATTGTAAGTAGATTTTTGTTCTGCGGGCTTTGTCCCAAGAGTATTTTTGCATGTTTAATTCCCTTTATATTTTAATAATTATTTTGGGTTTATACATGCAACTGATTTATGCAGAGGTAATGTCCCATTATGTGTTTAACTATTTTTGGGGCTAGACCATGCATGTGAAAAATAAAATTTTCAGTGTATGGCATGTGATTATTGAGTTATTATTATTATGCGGCGTATATCAAAGAGGTAGATATCGTCGTAGTTATTTCGTGGGTTATCCAAGGGATCCCCATGAAGAGGATTGTGGTTGACCAAGGGTCTCCCAATCAGTTTTTCTAGATGCAGGGAAGGGTCGTCCTTGTATACCATAGTTGACTTCGGTCACTATGTGAGCATGTTAGGTCCTATGAGATACCCCGGGTGTAGACGTCATAGTTGAGCTACGTGTGGATTGATCAGTTTAACGGTTAGACATGCCATTTACTGTTTCAGTAATATTTTAAATTATTTTTGTCCAAGGGACACTAATTTACTTGCTCAGCCGTCGTGCTGATAATCCTACTTACTTTTCCCTCCAGGATTTGATATATGTGGACCCCACTAGAAGGCACGGGCACGGGCACGGGAGTCACCACTACTTTTGCATTCGTATTAGACGGTTAAAATTTCTTTTTAAAACTTTAGTTATTTTGTAATAGAAACTTATTTTGGGGACGGCGAGCCTTAGCCGTCATCTTTTTGTAAACGCTACTATTTTTATGTTAAAGTATAGCTTAAGTTGTTTTGAAGTATATTTACATTTTAATTTTAAATTAGCCTTAGCACTTCTTAATTAAGTAAGCCAAGGCAAGGCCAAAGCGAGCTTAATTAGAAGTGTGGCGGTAACAACCCCGGGATCCCGTTGGTAACTTCCGCTGTAATTTTAAGTAGGGAAAACGGGGGTGTTACACTCCTACTGCTGTAACAAAGCGACTGGAACTACTAAAAATAAGATTTTTGTGGAACGAGTGGAATGGGAATAGAAAGATACACACAGTAAGATGGGAGGCAATTTGCAAACACAGATGGGATGGGGGGCTCGGTATACGTTCTGTCTAGGATGTCAACGAGGCCTTGATGTTAAAGTGGAGGTGGCGATTTAGAGTCGAGAACGCGTTTTGGAAGGAGGTTATTAGTGCGAAGTATTATGGCTGGGACACACCATTGATTCCAGAACCGAGGGTTGGTAAATCACCATGGGGCAGAATAAGTAGCACATGGGAGAATACGAGAATGGAGAGATACAGAAATCATTTCAAAATACAAGTTGGGGATGGTAGCCGTGCTCGGTTTTGGCATAACGAATGGTTGGAGGAGGGGATGACATTAAAGGAAAGGTTTCATAGAATTTTCGCATTATCAGAGAATAAGATGGGAAGAGTGGTGGAGTTTGGGAAGTGGAGTGGATTTGAGTGGGAATAGGATATCACATTGAGGAGGACGTTGTTCGATTGGGAAATAGGTGTGTGGAACGAGATGATACAGATTCTTGGGAGACACACAATGAACAGATGTATGGTTAATTCAATCAAATGGACAAATGAAGCAAGTGGAAAATTCTCAACAGCCTCATGTTGGTACCGGTCTGAAGATGAAGCATGCAAGGCGGACAGAGGTATGTGGTGCTTATTATGGAAGATAAAAAAATGTCCAAAGAAAGCCAGATTATTGGCGTGGAAGGTGATTCATGGAGGCTTGCCTGTTCGAGACACCCTAGTAAGAAGAGGATGCATACCCGGGACACAAGCTCTATGCCCATGTTGTGGTAAAGAAACTGAAACCATTGATCATCTTTATTGCCGGTGTGAGGGGATTGTATCATTATGGTATAAGTGTGTGGAATGGTTTGGAATTAGTTGGAGTATACCGGGGCAGGCTAGTAACTTGGTAAAGTGGTGGATTAGATATTGCCCGAAAGTCGGGAGGAGGGCAGTGTGGAGTGTAATTGGAATGGCCGTTTTGTGGACGGTGTGGAGGTGGAGAAATGCAATAATCTTTAAGGGTCAGTCATTCAATATAAATCTGGTGATCGAGGAAGTCAGATGGAGAACTACGATGTGGTGGCAAGCGGAAAGTGGGGGGCGGACAGCTCTTTGGTGCAATTGGAGTATAATTTCCCAGCTGGTTTGACGCAACTGGAGCAGGGGAAGAAAAAGACAGCGAGACAAGGTATGGTCTGGGAACGACCGATGAAGGGTGGGTGGAAAGTTAACACGGACGGGTCATCTTTTGGCAACCCGGGTCCAGCCCAGATTGGGGGCGTTATTCGAGATGATGAAGGTAGGGTGATATTCACTTTGTCAGATCATATTGGATGGACGGATTCGAATGAGGCGGAGATAATAGCGATAAGCAGAGTGTGTAAAGCCATTGTTCGTGACCAAGGTTTTCCACTTCCCAAAATTGTTATTGAATGTGACTCAAAAAATGTTGTAGGATGGCTGGAGGAGCCTGACAGTGTGCCATGGAGGTTCTTAAGTTTGATGGCCCCCATAATGTACGTGCGCAGTTTCGGTGGAGATGTTACGGTGCAACACATCATGAGGGAGTGTAATGGAGATGCCGATCATTGGGCACGACAAGGAGCTGCGGTGGGTGAAAGCATTGAAGCATGGGCTTAGATATCAGAATCTGGGAGGAAGTACGAGGGAAACTACAGGTGATAACCTGAGTGGTATAATCTTTGGTAAATTTAATACCCAGAAGTATGAATATGAGGAAGGCCACGGGGGTACATGGTCCTTGTTGAAGAGTTGATTTGTTTTCATTGTTGTCATTGCTCCTATCTGATATTTTCCATAGTATACGGATGTTGAGTCAGGACGTTTGTAATTGTGGCTTCGGTGGTAATAAAATAGTATTCTAAAAAAAATCTATTTTTGAAACCGCTGCAAATAGCAGCATTTTGAAATTAGCTTATTCTAGGCAAAAAATTTGACTCAAAACTTTCAAACAGCTAATTTTAACTAATTTATTACTCAAATTACTCTCATAATCAGTTAACAGCTAACAATTAATTTCCAAACAGACCCATAAAGATTCCTCATGTTTCCTCGTGTCTATTTTCTGAAAATCATGATAATAACTTAGTGGTCAAGTTTTCCAACTTCCAACTTTATAATTGTGGATTTGAATCTCACTAGACTTACTATCCCTCCCACTACCATTTGCGATGCTCAAGCATCAGTTGTATAAAAAAAGTAAAAAAGTTAGAGCGCATGATGCAGAGGAGTTAGCATGTAGATTGAATAATATAGTATGTATTTGTGATATGAAGAATGTAATGGTGCATTGACATTCTAGGATGTTTGACACAAAATGTGCTGATATGATAATTTTTTGTGATGCTTTATGTTTCTCCAAGTGAGGCCCAAATCTTAAAGGGACTCTAGTGCCCAAATGTTAGGCGCGGTTGCATTATATAAAAATATCAATTTTAAAGGGTGGGAGTATATATAAGCAAATCAATTTTTAAAAAGTTGTAAAGAAAATGAAGTGCCTAATTTTTTAACAAGAAAATAAAAGAAATTATTATTGTTATTATAATTTTTAAACATAATAACATAATAACATACAATTATTTTTAAATAACCTTTTAAAAAATGGAATACATTTTTTTTAAAAATTGCATAGGGTTATAGCGTATGGGTCGTAGTCCGTAGGATAGCCCTTAGCACCTACATAAACAAAATCAACAATAGGAGTAGGACCAATTTACTTAAATTTAATCTAGACATGGTGTATGAAAGAAAACATAAAAAATCATATAGATTTATCCAAATACACCAATCCATCAACTGATGAGCCATTACCAACCCTTTTAAAAAAAAAAATAAAAAAAGAATAGGATTGGACCAAATTTACAAGAATTTGACCATGATCAACAAGGAATAAACATCACCTTGTACTTGATATAATAATTATTTTAAGGTTATTTGAGTTGGTTCAACTAACGTGTGTAATTTCCCTCATCAAACAAACTAGTAAAGCCTAAACCTATCTAGGGGTGGGCACGGTTCGGTTACCCGGAGATTTTCAAGTATTTGTATTTGTATTTGAACCGGGCAAATACTTAGATGAAGTATTTGTATTTGTAACCGGACTCCTCGGTTAACCGGGGATTCGGTTTCGATTCGATTCAGCGGTTAAGCGATTCGGTTCGAATATTTTGTCCAAGCCCATTAAACTTTATAATCAAATCTTCATTTCTTAATTCTTAACCTTTGCAGGTTTATTTTTGAGGTTATTATAATACAATAATTTAAAAAAATCATATAACTCTCGAATTCGGTTGTTCCTTTTAGTGTTATCAAAATATATTAGTATATTTAAAATATCTTAGTGTAGTGTCTATTTCAATATTGAGTATTCTTAAGGGCAAAAAATTAATATAGGACATATTTTTTTTAATTATCTTTACTTTCTAATATTTATTTTATTATATATTTAAATAATTTAATAAATAATGAAATATATTATTGATATATAATAATATACCATAAAATATGTATAATATATACAATATATATAATTTTTTAAAACAATATAAATATATTCGGTTCGGTTCGATTAATCGGAGAAAAAATTTAAAGTATTTGTATTTGTATTTGAACCGGGCAAATACTTAAATGAAGTATTTGTATTTGAACCGGAGTCCTCGGTTAACCGGAAATTCGGTTCGATTTCAATTCGATTTTGCGGTTCAGCGAATCGGTTCGAATTTTTTTCCCACCCCTAAACCTATCTAATGAACCATTAAATAAATATCACCATCTCATACCTTAAATTATTAAATTTGAATATCCATACCAATTACCAAAATCCTATATATACTCTATTTACTCAACTAATGTACATTTTTCTTGTGTGCATGTAACGATACAATATAGGCTTTGGAGCTAAATTCTAGTAAATAAATTTATTTACTAAGGTACATTCATAGTCAGTTGCCCCAAAAATTAGCTAAACGGTTGGGCAGATAGATTGAATTCTTCTAAAAAAACTATATATGTCAAATATTTGTAGCTTTCTACACATTTCCATCACCAATAAATTATTATACTCTTTTTTATATGGATCAGGTGAGAAAAAATAAAGGCAGAATATGATGAAAATAACAACTGCATTTGCATTTCCCCCAAAAGTAGCCCCATCTGCTTTGCATTCCTTTTTTATTCCACAAAATATATTTAAATCTAAAACAAATCGTGTGTTTAATTATATATTTTTTTTATTCTATTGTGATTTATCATTTTACGATTCTGTCCTCGCGCCATCAAGAGCAGAGAAGGTGGCGAAGGGCAAAATTGGCATTTGCTTCTCACTGTGATCTTAGACTAATGGCTGAATCAGTCATAAGGAAGAAGGCAATACGTGCGTGGAGGCACGCATGTTATAAATAACGCCATGAGGAAGCATTTTGTAGTTTGCCCGTTTCATTAGACGAAAGACGGTCTCGTAAATTCTCTATCGTCCTTCGATTGATTTGGGGGTTTTAGGAATCCGATGGAAAGAGCCGGCGCCGTTGGTGAAGGTTTGGATCGCCTGTACAAGCCACTGCCGCCGATATACTTCACTTTCACCATCGTCTGGATTTTGTCCGCCGTTTTCTGGACGTTCAATACCTACAGAAACCGCCAAATCCAGGTAATTTCATCATTGATTTCTCCTTTATTTTTGCTTCTGGCTATTGCTCTGTTGCTTTCGTGTTTGAGTTGAATTTTTGTCGTCAATGTTCGTGTTTTCAGTAGAATTAATGTAACTGATTCTGTGCATTAATGAGTAGAAATAATTTTTCCTATGTAAAAAGCTCGAGTTGTATGCAGAAACCCTCGGGAAATTGGGGCGAAAAGAATGGCATTTATATTAATTGGTTGTTTGTGTTGAAGAATCTTCTGTTTTATCTGGAAAGAGTATCATTGAAATTGTTTCGAGTGCTAAAAAAATGTGTTGATTCTATGTAATCCGTGTTCGTTCCTATTTACTAGAGCAGCCGAATAAGTTGCAATGGATACTGTCCTGTGTCCCCTGGATTAAAGCGTTACAACTCTCACTATCTTTTCTCTTCTGGTATGTCTTTATTTATTTGTTGATCGAACATTTTTTTTCTCTCATTTAGCTTTTGTTGCAAAATTAATGTCAAGGGCTTCCATTTAAGATAATTTAATGGTTTAATGAATTTCATCTTTCAGGTACTCGTGCCTTTATTCAGATGTGTGCTCTTTATGGATGTCTTTTGGGGTCTATATACTGGGAATACTATTCAAAACATCTGTCTTTGCGGCATTGTTTCTCATTTCTCATGGATATTGTATCACCTGCCAGCGCCTTTCTTTGTCTGAACGCAGAATCATGGCTTCTTTGGGGTGTGTCTTCTACTTGACACTTGTTGGTTTTAGAGCTTCTGTGCCTTACTTCTCCGTAAGTTTCTCCCTTTTCTGTTATTCTTGAGATACTCTTTGATATTTAGGCTTGACCTAAGAGGAAAAAAAGGAAAATATCAATTCGTTTAACTTTTGTTTCTCAGCAGGTACTCTTGCTGCTTAACTATATTATTGTGTTCTATGTGATATTCAACCATGTAACCCAGAACTTAATTGTTCTGAGGGAACAATTGAGTTTCATAGAAGACGAGGATGTGCAGGCGATGCATGATGCAGTTTATACTAAGTACATCATGTTCAAGTATGAGTAGTCAGTCACCTTTATCATCCAACTTTTGACCTGGGTAAATTAATATGTAATCAGATTCAGACACACCAAAAGTTTGATTATCTTTTAATTCGTTTTTTGTTCAGGAAATTTCAAGGTGCAATGCATGTCGTCGCTGTGTTGGAACTTGCGGTATGTACAAGATTATGGATGTGAATACCTCATATAAAGCTATAACATATCTGGAATTTGGTTTATTCGATAATTGAGCATTTCCCTTTTCAGATCTTCATCAGTATGGACAATTCCTTGGAGAATTATTGGATCCGATTATTTGTTAGAGAGTGGGCGCAATTTTTCATCTTTTTATACATTGGGTAATTATCAATCCAACTTATTGGGGTTATAGAACCATAATTCTCTCTTCATATTTTGCTCTCAGATGTTGAGTTTTGTTTTCTCTAATGTAGGTGGGTATTTAGGTCTCAACAATTAGCTCCTCGCTTCTCAGTTATGCCTACGTTGAAGTTAAATGGCATGACAGCAGTGCCTCCCATTTACAGCATTGTAAGTTCATAGTATCCTTGATCAATTTTTAAGAAAACATAACTTCAGAGTTCAGAGTATCCTTTGCCTTGAACAATTTGCAAAGCTATGGCAAGTAATGGCATACCTCTGCTTTCTCCCTTGAAAGATGACAGCTTTATGAAGCTTGTTAATATCAGATTTTGATCTCTGATTAGAAAGATGATATGAAATGGAATTCTATTCCAAAAATCAATCTGAGTAATACTCAGTGATAAAACATCACTCTAATGCGATTATTTTCAAGCCTTTTCTACTTGGAGAATAGTTTTCCATGCTGTACTAGGAAGGCATTTACAACATGAAATATCTCCAGTTTGGAGGCATCTATTTGTTGTGGTGTTTATCTTTATATGGATGTACTTGACATTTGGGTTGTGTTTTCCTCAAAACTTTGAAGTAGAATCCATAAACTATTGGATATGATTGAAGAATGTTGAGAAGCTTTGTTTGGACAGAGATTTGATAGTTTTCCGTAATTGCTTGTTATAATGGCAGGAAATGGATGCGGAGACATTCAAACAATTCAGAAGTCATGAGTGGCACATTGGCGTGGTAAGTATCTGGACTCTGGAATGGAAAAAATTTATGTCTGTTTTTGCCATTGAATCTTAATAAAGTGAGTGACATTGTTGTAGCCAACATTGCCGCGGAAGGGAAGCTTGAAGGATTCCGTTCTCGTTGTAATACGGCAGCCAAATGCGTGCAGCTCAACGGTTGAGTCTTAAACGCCGAGCATGTGATGGATATGGATCCAGGGGATGGGAGAAAGTTACAGGAACCTACAAGCATACGTTTGCTACATCTCCTGGCATTCTCCAGCGCTAGCAATATACACTTATTTTTGAGTAATGTATTAGTTGGCATTTGTTCCGAATTGTGACCAAAAGTGTAGAGGAGAGAATGATGAATGGTTTTAATTCGGTGAAGAAGGCCTGATCTATGTAAATCCTAAATTAATACTACTATGAATTAAGGTCCAAGGAAAATTGTACTCCCTCCATGTTTTTAGGATTGCAACATGGATAACTGGCACGCATGCCGATGAATATTTTCAAATATTAATAACTTAAACTGTGTATAAGTAAAAATTATAAAAAGTTGATATTCGAAAACTACAAGTTTAGATGAATCTAAAAAGATCTCATTTGATTAGTATATTTTTTTATATAACTATGATAAAAATTTGAATTAATGTTAAACTGTGAATAGTGCAAAATAGTAGGGTGGTGCAATCCTAAGAAAATGGAGGGAGTATATTCTTCCTTCTCCACGTAGACATCTTATCATCTTCCGGCCATGGTATTCAATTCTAGTCATAGTTTCTTATACCCTAGTCCCTCCCTCTCTATAAAATAAATGTTATGGTATTTAAAATAAATATTAACTCACTAAGGATGTTATGGTAATTTTTTAATAACCATTTTCGTATTTATATCTTTATAATTTAAATTATATACATATAAAAATTATAAAAGTTTAATATTATAAAACTACTTAGGCGGGAGCAGGAGAGTTGGTCATTTGGACTATAATTTTAAGAAAGGCACAATTCAATGCTTATTATAGAAGGTGTGCACACCATTATTTCTACATTAATATTTTTTTTAAAAAAACAGCCAGTACATGCTAGGTAAGGTGAACATAAAAATCAGAAAACAGAAAAATAAAGCAAAGAGCAAGCCGAGACCACACATTTAGCTAGGTCTAAAAAACCAATTGCCAATCGCATCTACTGTCAAGATAGGTAGTAAGCCCTCCGGAGGAAAGACCCAAGTTGTGAAAAATACTTCATTATCAACACCCATCTTAGCAAGATATTTATACATTAATATTTTTTTTTTGGTGAACAGTGACGCATAAGCGTCGGCTAAAAAAAGAAAAAGAAACAAGAAAAAGGAAAGCAAAAGACCAGCAAGGGAGCACAAAACAATCAACAAGTAACGCCGATAGGGGTTACATCCTCGGGAGGCAAACCCCCATCCTATCATTCTCAAGAAGCTGCCTTATCTCATCTGGCGGAAAAGCCCACGTGGTGAAGAAGTCCAGCGCACTCGCCCCTCGCTTAGCCAAAGCGTCCGCAACAAAATTGCCCTCACGGAAGAGATGAAACCAATGATATCCCGGGTTTTGTTTCAATAGATCGCCAATATGCTTGAGCAATGGGAACAATCTGATCTCCGTTCTTGTATCTTTGTGAATAAGACGTAACGCCTCAAGGGAGTCCGAATAACAACATGCTTGTGTAATTCCCAGAGCTTGGAGTTGTTGTAAACCTCTCCAAATGCCATGCAACTCCGCAACTAGGATCGATGAGAATCCAATGGAACCGGAGAACCCTTCAATCCATGAACCATCACAACGGCGCAAAACCCCACCAAACCCGGCAACACCCGGGTTACCGAGCGAGCTCCCATCAACATGGAGTACCACAGTCCCATGGCGTTGAGGGTGCCAACCGACATACCTGGTTGGAACTGCCTTGGGCATGCTCGAAAACACTTGATCAAACCCTACACCCACATGAGAAGCACGTCGCACCACCGCCTGGGCACGTGGAAGATCTCCTCGGAAGCAGGCCTCATTACGACCACACCAAATTCCCCAAAGTAGCGCCCACTGAGTACCTGTCCAGCCCTTCGTCATCGCTTTGAGGGAATCTCCAACATTGTTCTGGAAGGAGTGCTCATCAATGCCCACCGTTACCCCCAATATCGCCCATGCATTAGCAGCCCAAGAGCATGCAAAAAACAGGTGGAAGATTGATTCATCCGCTGCACCACATATGGGGCATGTAGCCGAGGACGCCAAGTGCCGAGTATACCGAAGCAAGTTTGTAGGAAGTGAATTATGCACTATAAGCCATAGCATAAATCGGATCTTCTCCGCAGCTCCAACTTTCCAAACCCACTGCCTAGAGTTATCTCGGGTGTGACCTTGCTCTCTTAACACCCATTCATAACCACTTCTCGTTGTATAGGCGCCTTTGGATGAGCCCATCCAAACCAGGGAGTCCACCACCTCCGGATGTTGCACGAATGGTCCAACCTCCCATGCTTCCAGTTTAATGGAGTCCGGAACTTGGGTGTACAGGATGTCCCAGTTCCATTTGTTATCCACGTAGATATCCCTCACCCGCATGTCCACTTCCGCAAAGTAGACGTAGGGAATTCGAGGACCAATCGAGCCACCCTTTAGCCATGGTGCATGCCATAAGCTACAATCGCCCGATCCCAATCGGATGCGAAATCCCTCGATCAACAATGGGGACACCCGAGTAAGAGCCCTGAAGGTAGGGGACGCACCCGGGCGCGGACGAAGAGCGCCCCGGCCACTGCCATATTTGGCTATGAGTAACTGAACTGCCGGTTTGTGTGCTTGTTGCATGAACTCAGCAAAAATTTTTCCCAAGAGAGCGACATTCATACTACGACAATTACGAATGCCCAGTCCTCCCATGCTTCTTGGAAGAGCAACTTTGTTCCAACCGACGAGATGAAGACCCTGGCCCCGAGAGTCCTTCCAAATAAAAGACCGAATGAGACGATCAATTTTGTCACATGTCGCGGAGGGTAACCAAAAGAGCTGCATAACATACGAAGGAATAGCCGCTAACACAGAACGAGCAAGCGTCAACCTTCCCGCCTTGTTAAGAAGGGCACGCTTCCAAGATCCCATCTTGGATGATATGCGCTCTACAAGAAAGTCCAAGTGATCCTTCCGAAAAGCCCCTTGTACCATGGGAAATCCCAGATAGCGACCCAGCTGATCAGTGAAATTAATATTCAATATAGAGGAGAGCTCATGAGTTAACGGAGGTGGAACGGCCGACGAAGCCATCGCGACTGACTTCTGAACATTGATGCGCAAGCCCGCGTGAAGTGCAAATTCAGAGAGCACTTCATCAACACAGTGGGCACCTTCGACAGAAGCTTCAGAGAACAAGAGCAGGTCATCAGCGAACATAAGATGGGACAGAGGAGCCGCACCTCGACTAATGATTACCGATTTCCATAAGCCCGCCGCCACCTTGGCAAGAATCGACCGGGAAAGCTTCTCCATGACAATGATGAAAAGATATGGGGATAGGGGGTCTCCTTGTCGTATACCTTTTGCGGGAGTGAAGGGCGGCAAGGCCGAGCCATTCCATATTAACGAATAGGTCGGCGAGCGTACACAAAACATAATGATATTCACCACAGACGTCGGGATATGCATCTCGATAAGGCACTCTTCGAGGAAGCCCCATGAGATATTATCGTACGCCTTCTCCAAATCCACCTTCAAGAGGAACTCTCTAGACCGCCGATGACGATTACAAAAAGTAGTAACCACTTCTTGAAGGATTATAGCATTACTAGCAGTCCCACGACCCGGTAGGAAGGCTGACTGGTACGGACCAATGTAATCACACAAGATAGGACGAAGACGATTGACAATAATCTTCGTCAGGATTTTGTAGCTAACATTACATAAACTGATGGGGCGAAACTGACGAATCTCTCGAGGCACCTCAACTTTGGGAATGAGGCATATCAGAGTAGAGGCAATTTTGGCATCAAATGAACCGGTCTGGAAGGCATTAGAGACGAATGAGAACACGGACCCATGTAGAATTTTCCAATATTTCTTGTAGAATATGGCTGGGAAGCCATCCGGCCCGGGTGCGGCGAAACTGTTTAATTCTTTAACCGCTTTATCAACTTCCTGTAGACTGATAGCACCCGCCAGGTTCTCATCATTCCCAATGGCTGGGAGCGACACCAGAGATAACGCAGGGGAGGCAGGCGGACTGATGTGAGAGAACAACCAATTAAAATGAGATACCGCATGGTTCTGAATACTGGTAGGATCAGACTCCCAGACCCCATTTATCTCTAGCCCTTGAATTCGGCTGCGCTGACGACGGATCCGTGTCTTTGCATGGAAATAGCTCGTGTTCCGGTCGCCCATACGAATGCTACGTTCCCGGGATTTCTGGAACCACAATATTTCCTCCTGTTTGAGGACATCATCAAGATCCCGAGCCAACTGAGCCTCCAAATTGCACCATACAGCCGAGTCAACCCTTGAGAGACAGCGTCGAACTCCCTCCAGTCGTCTTAAGATCCGTTTCTTCCGCCGGGTAATATTGCCAAATGAGTGGATATTGAAAAATTCAGATGACTGGCGTACCTGGGAGAGTTGAGAATGAAGTGAAGAATGATCCCAGTTCCAGGCAGCGTCGACAATAGCTTCATAGTTAGGATGAGTTGTCCATGCAAATTCCCATCGGAAGGGCCGATTCGTACAAGGGCTCCACCGAGGAGAACATCTAGCGAGAATGGGGCTGTGATCCGAGCAGCGACGGGCCTGGACTTCCACTTGGCTATTTGGAAAGGCTGAAAACCACTCCAAGTTGGCAACGGCACGGTCAAGATTGAATTAAATAATTGTGACAGGGCATGCTAATCACTCTGCTTAATTTACTGGGCTTTAAGATGGGCTGTTGCATCAAAATTTGAGCCTTGGCACGATGGCCCAGTAAAGGTTTAGCCGGCGGTGGCCCACTAAAATTGCCTCCACATTTGGGCGAAGTTATGAACCCTACCATGGATTCGCAAACAAACGATTGATGAGAAGCCATTGAAGCTAATGAGTGCGGGTGAGTGTCTTTTGCAGGTTTTCACCTTGGATTCATTTTTTACCGTTTTGTTTTCCCTTCAAATTCTATTTTGATTCGTCAGATTCCGAAATTTCATGGTTTCGTTTTTTGATTGCCCTGTAGTTTTGTTTTGAGTGGATTTGGATTGTTTGCTTTTTGATTAAGTGGATATCTGAACTTGTTTGATTTATTTTGCCGTTTTTTTTTGTAGTTAACGTATTTCTCTATCAATCAAACTCAAACTGCACAATTGCACATTTGAAACTTTGTGTATAATTTCTCTGAATAAAGTAGGACTTATGTTTCATTTTAGAATTGAATTGGTGATGCTACTCCGTTGGTTTCTTACTTTGATTAGAAAGGCATTCCAAAATCCAATGCTGATATGCTATGAACACTATTTAGCTCGGAAATTGGCCAATTATTGTCGGAACACTTGAATAATGATTTTGATTATGAATTACTATTATTTTGAGTTTTTTCTTTTCATAGGCAAAGCTGAAGTATTCTGAAACGATTCCAACAATCAGATGAACTACCAATCCTTTCCGCTGGAATAGATGTTACAGAATGTGCTGATTCAAAACACCTTAAATTACTAATGACGAAATTATTTACTAATTTACTCGTGGGGACATTGTTGCTACTTTTCAAGGACTGTACTTTAATTTCTACATATTTTCTTAACTTTGTTTTATTGGTGCTGTTTTCTGAATAAATGCATCTTTCGTCTTTCAAGTTGTCTTGTAAAATTAGTTGTTATTTTTTTCTTTTATGTTAGCTGGTTTAGTCCTGTATGTCGATAATTATTGCAAAATCACCTAAATTTGATGTCTTGGTTATTGAAGTTTTCTGATGTTAATTAATCAGACGAATTGAATTAAGTAATCAGCAACATATGGCACTAGAATAATTGACCCCAAACAAAGATGACTACAAACTTACAGCGAACAAAAATGTAATCATTGCATGGCGCCCAATCCAGCTTTGGTTAATTTCTCAAGTATGTTTCTTGTTGCACAACGTTCACAGGAGGAGCATTTGGTGGGAATAGAGGGGCCAGACCAGTGCCGCCTGAAAAAGGAGTTTTCCCTTTGGACCATATGCATCTCTGTGACCTGGTAAAATGATTTTAAACTACCACTTTGACAGGTTTTTTGCTTATTATGTTTGCTTGGAAGATCATTACTCATAACACAGTTTGAATATCCTTTGGTTGGTGCAGGAAAAGAAAGACTACATTTCCTGTCTGAAGTATGCAGGCCATAAATCTGAAAAATGTAGAGAATTCTCCAAGAAGTACCTGGAATGCCGTATGGAGAAGTAATTAATGTCACTGACTTTTTCTTTTGTGATTTGCTGGTTTTGTTTGAATATTTGGTTGACTTGTTTTATTTGCTGCTTTGGTGACGAATGTGTTCCGCTTCTTTTCATTCCATTCATGTTCTATATTTGGTTTCAGTGATGGTTCTGTTTCTCTGGGAATTCTTTGGTGTTGAATTTGTGAAATAAACTTTATGCAGGAATTTGATGGCAAAGCAAGACATGGTAGAGTTAGGATTTAGAAATGAAGAGGAATCAGAAGCGTCTAAAGCTGTGGAATGATAAGGGATAATTTTTGAAATTTGTTTTCGTTGGTGAAATTCCTAAAAATAGGCTTCTGTTTGTACAAAATACTACTCCTGTTATGAAGTACATCATACATGACATATTCTGTGTTTTACGTACCATGGGATTGTTGGTTTTTCTTTTCTTGATTTTTTATTATAAAATGTATTGAAAAATTAACAATATCTTCAAAATTATTTTTGTAACTTTTGTATTCTTATCCTTCACCAATTTATTGTTTTTATGTTACCACAAACAAAACTTTTTCTGGAAACATATATGAAAAATTACACATTTCCAGATCTTATCTTATGCAGCAAATGGGACGTTGACCTTGGCTATCATAAATTTAGCCTTTAATCTTGATATCATTTTAAATACTTATATTACTACTACTACTACGTACTACTGTAGTCTGTATATATAAAGTATGAATTGTTTTCTTTGGGTGAATTTGAAATATTTTTTTTGTTTTTTGGGTGATAGCTGATAGGTGATAGGGTGAATTTGAATTTTAAACGATACTACTACTATTTTGTCAAAATGACTATGATGATATTTAAATAGTTCTTTGTCTGTCTTTAAAAAAAAATAGCTCTTGGTGGAACACGTTGTGCCGGAGGTACGATGAACAACACACAAGCGCACCTGTGGTGTGCGCATGCTTTATTGCTTTGAAATTTATTATTTTTTTTTTAGCGAAGCTGAAGCCGGATAAAAAATTGCTTTGAAATTTATTGAACATCAGTGAGTTACTCCTCCACTACAACAACGAATTTGGGAAATGCAAATATGGAGATGAACTGTTTGATTTAGCCTTGTTTCCCTCGAGGCCAATAGGAATGGGGTATTCAGTATTGGTCACCTTTTCTCGACCACATGACGTTGTTAGAAGAATTATAGATAATTTAGGGTGCGATCAAGTCGTTTGACTTGATGTACTGCCGCAAATTCTCGTCATTGATTAACTTTGTAAATCGACGGTTGAGATTAATTTGAAGATTAAAATAATAAATTTATTATATTATTGGAAAATGAACGTTTTTGTTCTTCTTCTCCGCATTTCATCTTACATTACATTCCAATTTTCTTAATTATGATAATATACATAAATATACGTCGCTGAAATGTTTTTAAATAAAGTCATTGAATTGTTCATGAAAACGTATCCGAAATGCTGCTACTTGAGTCGCTGAATTGTTGATGAAAAGTCACTGAATTGTTCTTGATAGCGTTGCTGAATTGTTCTTGGCAAGGTTGTTGAATTGTTCATGAAAACATTGATGAATTATTTTTGATATTTTCGTTATCTAATATTTGGTAACCGTATCTAATATTTCAAATAATATTTGGTAACAAATCTATTAGTCCATCATTTAGCGATGCTACAAAAAATAATTTAGTGATGCTATCAAAGCGACCGTGCATAGCATAATTTAGCGAAATTTTGTGATGCTACCAAAAAATAATAAGTAATTCTATCAAATATATTTCATTTACTACATGTAGAGGAATTCAACGACCATACAAAGAAGAATTCAGGGACTCTGCCGAGAAGAATTCAGCGACTCTGCCGAGAAGAATTCAGCGACTTTGCAAAAAAGAATTGAGTGATGCTGTAGAATACAATGCAACCACCAAAAACAATTCAGCGACATTATCAATACAATTCAGCGATGCAATCACGAATAATTCAGCGACTCAACTAGTACATTCCAGGTACGTTTTCATGAATAATTCAATGACTATATTTAAAAACATTTCAGCAACGTATATCTATGTATAGCAGCATACTTAAGCAAATTGGAGGGTAATGTAAGATCGAACATTGAAATGCAGAGAAGAAGAAGAACAACAACAACAACGTTCATTCTCAAATAATATAACTTTACTATTTTAACATTCAAGTTAATCTCAACCGTTGATTTAAAAAACTAAATCAATGGTGAGAATCTGCCGCAGTACATCAAGTCATTTGACTTGATCGCACCCTAACAAAAACCATGTAAATAAGATGACCTTTCACCTTCCTGATTACACTGAAAGAAAAAAAAAGTTCTTATCCATAATTATTCCGTCCGTCCCAAGTGTGTTGAAGATGTTTGAGAGCGAGCGGATCCACTAGCATATAGCATATTCGAAGAGAAGATTGTCTTACAGTTCTCTCTCTGATCCACTATCTACTAGCGGACCCACTAACTCCCAAATATCCCCGATGTATTATTTTAATTTTTAACATTATTCATTGATCAACTTTAATCTAATGTTATCATAATTATATAAAATGGATATAATAATCAAGTTCAATTTTGTTGAATTCATCTAATAATGTAGTTTTAATATATACATATATATATATATATTTATAATTTTAAGATATTAAAAATGCATTGGATAGCATATTCAAAAGTTAAGCTGTTGGTCCGTGACGCAGAGATATACGTAAAACAATCGCAGTGATATATTGATATTCGTAAAGTTAAAAATAATCATAAAAAAAGAATTAAAAAACCAAACCCGAACATAATGGGTAAGGGGGTTTGCGCTTAAACCCTTCAAAACCTCCTAATGAACAATGCCCCACCTCTCTTCCCTCCGCCAATTTGTCTCCGCCGCCAACCACCACCATCGCCACCCCTTCTCCGTCGCCCCACTTCACTCACTTAGAAACTGTTCCTTCTCCACTTCCTTCCTCCAACTGCACAATCCCCACTTTAGAAGCCCCAAGTCGCCCTTCCCCTTTGCCAATTTCTCCTCGCTTTCCCCAAAACCCTATCGAACTGGTGTCAATAGAAAGAATAATAGAAGAAAGGATGCTCTGAGTGATTCTTTCCGAAATACGGATAGTAGTAAGAGCAAGGATAGTAAAGGTGAGTTTTTGGCGATGGAAGAAAGGAGGGGAAGTGGGAAAGGTGCGAACGACGGTTTTGGGTTTAATAGAAAGAGGGCCGAAGGTAGAGACGATAATTCTAGGCAAAAAAAGAATTTGCAGCTCAAGGTTCGGAAGCTGAATCCTGTTAATACCATTGCGTATGCTCAGGTATGAGATTGGGTTTTAACTTATTCCTGGCTTTTTTTGGTTTCTGGTTTTGAGTTTTTGGAGGTTGTAATGCCCATTGGTGATCTATGATGTTTCTTTGATTGCTATATTTGAATTTGTGTGTTTTTCGGGTTATGCCCTGAAAAATTGTTTTCTGTTGGTTTGATCTTGGCCTGTAGTTGGGCAAGAATATGGCGTGCCTTTTTTTTCTTTTTTCTTTCTTTCTTTCTTTCATTCTTTTCAATTTCCTGTTTTAATTTTATATTCCCTCCATTTTCTTTTGTTTGCAACATGAGAAGAAATGCTACTGATCATTGTATCGCTTTGATTTAAATTTTTATCATAGTTATACACAAGTTAAAATATAGCCAAATGTGACATTGTTAGATTTGTCTCGTCTTTTTAGTTTTTAAATATCAAAGCTTCGGAATTTTTGCTTGTACCGAACTTGAGTTATTAATAGTTTAAAATGTGCATTGGTCTGCGTGAAAGGTGGTCCGTAGCAATTAAAAAAATCGGAGGGAGTATGAGAAAGAGACGAGAACCGTGAATGTCAAGAATTTTTGTCACTTATTTTGGCGGGATACTATTTGTGTGTGGACGTTTATGCCTTTTTTGGTTTCTGGTTTTAAGTTATTGGAGGTTGTAATGCCCATTGGTGATTTATGAGAACACTACAGCAAAAATGATTAAAACATTGATAGCTCCCACATAAATAAGGAGTTGCTTAGGGAATCTTTATAATTCCCACTGCTTAGCTTTCAATTCGCCTCTGACCATCAAATGAAATGCGAACAACGTTTGATTGCTATATTTGAATTCGTGTGTTTTTCGGTTATGCCCTGAAAAATTTGTTTTATGTTGGTTTGATCTTGGCTTGTAGTTGGGCAAGAATATGGTGTGTGTGTGTGTGTTTTGTTTTTGTTTTTTTTTCAATACTCTGTTTTAATTTTATATGTGAGAGACGGTTCTGTTTTAATTTTATATGTGAGAGACGAGAACCGTGAATGTTAAGAATTTTTGTAGCTTATTTTGGCGGGATACTATTTGTTTGTGGATGTTTATGAGCACGACTATGCCAGCAACTAAGAGGATTTAATTTTTTGCTAATAGGCTGGAGAGTGCAGCTTTTGCTTAAACATACAAGGACATTGATTTTCTCATGTGCATAGATAGATGTTTTATGGGCTTGAAAAGTAGTCCAGTGTGTGCAAGAAAGTATTTTATTCTGTTACAATGTGCCTAATCAGAGGATTTGAGTTATTTAGGGCAGATTTGGAGATTGGTATTCTGCGCTGGTGGGCTATGTGGTCTAGAGTTTCTTTAATTCCATCCACGTGAAAACTTTCTTGGATTGTGTAATTTTTTTGGAACTGTCAATTGCGAAATTATAGTGCTATTAAGTACAGAAAACCATATTGTTTATTAAATTTTAATGATAAGCGCAGCTGTTTGTATGATTTTTCTTTTTGTTATGATTAAATTTATATACTAGTCTGTTTGTGTTGCAGATACTTGGGACTGGTATGGATACACAAGATACATCACCATCAGTATTTCTATTTTTTGACAAGCAAAGATTTATATTTAATGCAGGAGAAGTGAGCTTACTCAACTTTACTTAAAATTCTCTCTGCCCTTTTTGTTTTTGGCATGGCCAGCTGTGGTGACTATGCAGAATTTTTGTTGTGTTGGACGTTCATTATGAAATTAGAAAGAATAGTTTTATGAGTTTCTCAGTGATTTTTCAATAATTTTAGGAAATAGTAGGATATCTGTCGCTTTTGGACTTTGTTTATTTGCTAAACTGTATTCTTTTTTCCAGGGACTTCAACGCTTCTGTACTGAGCATAAAATCAAATTGTCAAAGGTATCTCATTCGTAAACATCCATTTTGTTTTCCTTTTTCTTTTTCATTTTTTTGTTTGTATTTCTTTATCTATGCTCATACACTTGTTTATGACAAATTTTCTAGGTTGATCATATATTTCTCTCGCGGGTTTGCTCAGAGACTGCTGGTGGACTTCCAGGTATGCTATTGAGCTGACAGTTCTTTTTTCCTTGAAGGTTATATCTTTTGATGCTAATACTATTGCTGTATGTCATTTTCTTCCCATTTTTCTTTTTAAATTGGAGAACCAGTGTACGTGTACCACAAATTGTTGCAAAAATCTCAATATATCTATATTTTTTCTGCAGGTCTTTTATTGACTTTGGCTGGCATTGGCGATGAGGGAATGTCTGTAAGTGTCGATTTTGTATTCCCTTAAAATCCAATGATCGAATTGTGACCCGAGTAGTAATTCTCCATTTTCATTGAAGGTCAATGTCTGGGGTCCTTCAGATTTCAAATATTTAGTTGAGGCAATGAAATCTTTCATTCCAAATGCTGCTATGGTTCATTCAAATTGCTTTGGGCCAATTCCGAATTCTAATGGATCGTCCAACAGTGTGCCAACGAATTTCAACGATCCTTTAGTTCTCATTGATGATGAAGTGGTCAAAATATCAGCTATACTATTAAAACCAAAAGTTAAAGTACCCCTTTCTGGAAATGGAGGGTCTGGCGAATTAAGTTCTCCTGAATCTGACTTGACCGCAACTAAGCCTGGTGATCTTTCTGTGATATATGTTTGTGAATTACCTGAAATTAAAGGAAAATTTGACCCCCAAAAGGCTACTGCCCTTGGGTTGAAACGTGGACCGAAATATCGTGAACTGCAATTGGGAAATTCTGTTATGTCTGATCGAGATGGTACCATGGTAAATTGATTATTGATAAAACCTTCTGGAATATATTTTTATACTGACAAAAAGTTCCTCCTATTTAGTCTTTGATTTGCTATGATGTTTAGGTACATCCAAGCGATGTACTAGGCCCTTCTGTTCCTGGTCCTATTGTACTGCTGGTCGACTGCCCAACAACATTGCATTTGCAGGAGCTGTTGTCTGTGCAATGTCTTGCACCTTACTTTATAGATACAGAATATGGTGCACCAGAAGGTTCCAAAATCGTTAATTGTGTGATACATCTAACACCGGCATCTGTCACTAGGACAGATGATTATCAAATGTGGATGTCAAAATTTGGAGCCGCCCAGCATATTATGGCGGGACATGAAATGTTGGTGGCTTGCTTCTCTTTCCTCGTTACTTTTTTCATCTCTGCCTTTCAGTCCTTCAGGATTAGTTTAGAGATTGATTGAGGTTATGATTACAGGAAAAATATTGAGGTGCCAATTCTAAAATCAAGCGCCAGAATCGCAGCACGACTCAATTATATATGTCCTCAATTTTTCCCTTCCCCTGGTTTTTGGTCCTTGCAGAACATGCTCACGACAGGTCCAGAGAGATCTAATAATGTATGCTTTATTTTTTTCATTATACCATCTGCCAGTTTTCAAAATCCCAATTGGCATATTTTGTGTAGCTGAACGTATGTCTTCTTATACTTTGATTATTTTGTTTATCCTGTCAGAATCTCTTGGCAAGGCCCAATCAAGTGATTCCAGCGGAGAATCTTCTCAAGGTAAGTAAATTTGTTGTGTTTCACTGACATTCATGCTGAATATGGAATATATTTATGCCTAACTGTAACCTATAAAAGTTCATGATTTCATACTTTTGTATCTCTTACCTGTTGTCAAATAGTTCCATTTCCGTCCCTATGCAAACCTTGGTTTGGATAAATCAGGCATACCCAAAGAATCATCTCCATCTGAAATCATTGAAGATCTGCTTTCAGAGATTCCAGAGGTTAGAGAAGCATCTGAACTAGTGAACCAGTTCTGGTCAAATAATCAAGCTACTGATATACCTGCAGACGCCAACAGGGTTGTAACTGAAGAGCCATGGTTGAATGAGATTGCACTCCCTGGCTGTCTCGAAAATATAAACAGAGATGACATGGAGATTGTTCTTCTCGGCACCGGTTCTTCTCAGCCCTCAAAATATCGAAATGTTAGTTCAATCTTCATCAATTTATTCTCGAAAGGGAGCTTGCTTCTAGACTGCGGGGAAGGAACCTTAGGGCAGCTGAAGAGAAGGTAAAACAATATTCAGCCAGTTATCATTTCTCCATATGCGTCCTGATTTCCCTTGTACTTTTTCATACAGATTTGGTGTTCAAGGGGCTGATGAAGCTGTAAGAAGATTGAAATCCATCTGGATTTCACACATACATGCTGATCATCACACTGGTCTGGCGAGAATTCTCTCACTGCGACGTGATTTACTGAAAGGCATTCCACATGAGCCTATCATTGTTGTTGGGCCAAGGCAGCTTAAAAGATTTCTTGATGCCTACCAAAGGCTCGAGGATCTCGATATGCAGTTTCTGGATTGCTGGCACACCACAGAAGATTCTCTCAAGGCTTTTGAAAGTTACGAGAATAACGAAAATGGAAATGCAGCTGAGCCTGCAGCAGGTGAAACTACTCTGTTCTCTGGAGGAAGGCGTATGGAAAGCTATTGGAAGCGACCTGGAAGCCCTACAGTGAATTTGGCTTCCATTGCAGTCCTCAAATCCTTGAAAAATGTTCTCACTGAAGCTGGACTAGATACCCTGATAAGTTTCCCTGTCGTGCACTGCCCACAAGCATTTGGTGTAACACTGCAAGCTTCTAAAAGGACAAACCGGGTGGGAAAAACCATTCCAGGTTGGAAAATCGTGTACTCAGGTGACACCAGGCCCTGTCCGGAACTTGTCAAAGCCTCTCAAGGCGCAACTGTTCTTATCCATGAGGCAAGTGTGGAATAAAACAGCATAGCATTCATCTCCATCCTTTAAGCCTAACCATACGGCTGTCTTAAATTTGCAGGCAACTTTTGAAGACGGCATGGTGGATGAGGCAATTGCGCGAAACCATAGCACGACCAAGGAAGCTGTGGAAGTAGGTGATTCAGCTGGAGCATACCGTATAATCCTGACCCACTTCAGCCAAAGATACCCTAAGATTCCGGTGATTGACGACGAAAGCTGTATGCACAAAACTTGCATTGCCTTTGATATGATGAGTGTGAATCTGGCAGACATACATGTGCTTCCGAAAGTTGTGCCTTACCTTAAGCTCCTGTTCAGGGATGAAATGGTTGTTGATGAATCTGAGGATGTCACAAATTTGGAGACTGCTGTTGCTTAGTTCATACTATTTTACACTAGCTAGGCCATGAGCATGACAATGTAGTTTATTTATTATGATCAACGTCATTTATTTTGTCAATTTTTATTGTTTTTTTGTTTATTTTAATCTTGTAGTCTGTGTTTATGCTTAAATTGAGAACGCTTGGTGATTGCAGAAGTCTTAGTCGTTTGTTAATATACATTTATTCATATAAATACATGATAAAAATTAATTTCAAAGCTGGAGTAGCTCAGTTGGTTAGAGCGTGTGGCTGTTAACCACAAGGTCGAAGGTTCAAGCCCTTCCTCTAGCGAAATTGTTTTCAAGCCTTTCTTTTTTCCTTCGGTGGATGTCTCTGTCCTTCAAGGTTCAAGCTGAGTTGGAGGGGCTTCTGCATGGCTTGCTCCTTGCTAGAGCTGTAAATAGAACAAACAGTTCGTGAACTGAGGTTGTTTCGACACAGTGTTCAGAATTCTTTTTTTCATGGAATATATATTATAAAAAATAAATATTTTATCTAGTTGTTCTGTCTATTTTTTATTTTTATTAATTTCACATTTCTCTCATAAATTATACTCCTTCCG
Organism: Hygrophila difformis; assembly: GCA_030278955.1. Classification (NCBI taxonomy): domain Eukaryota; kingdom Viridiplantae; phylum Streptophyta; class Magnoliopsida; order Lamiales; family Acanthaceae; genus Hygrophila; species Hygrophila difformis. Next base: position 15,513,133 of record JAOANR010000006.1, on the reverse strand, counting down.
TTTTCAAAAAATTGAAACGGACCCACAGTGCACACAGTCCACTGCACATTTTAAATCATTAATAACTCAAGTTTGGTACAAGTAAAAATGGTAAAAGTTCCATATTCAAAAACTACTCGACGAGACGAATCTAACAAGATCACACTTGACTATAATTTAACTTGTATAACTATGATAAAACTTTAAGTCAAAGTGCATGTGTGAATAGTACACAATTTCCAAACGTTACAATTTTTCAAAGACGGATGGAGTATTACAATATACATTACATTTTCACACCTAATTTAATTCTAAAACAAATAAATTTATTAATAAAATAAATGGTTCGTTAACTGAGCTCGACTAGGCTCGTGTTCGTTCGTTATTAGCTCGTTCGTAAGGTTAAACGAACAGAGCTCAAACATGAAAATTGGCTCGGTTCGTGTTCATTAACGAACAGAGCTCAAACACTTGAAGCTCGGTTCGGTTCGGCTCGTTTACAGCTCTACTCCTTGCCCAATCCTTAGGGGTGATGGACGTTTTTCGCATATGTACTTCCCAAGTTGCTCTCCGCTTGCTTCATACATGCCAATCTCACACACAGTGGCTACTGTCGTATTTCAAGTTTATTGAAGACTTGATGTGTCAGTTCCATTCTTGTCATTTTGGCCACATCTTGCGTGTTAAGTTTGGAGAGGCGAGTGATATGTTCTTCACGACATGAACATTCCCACCGGATCCTGTGCCGTCCCTTTTCGCGGCGTAACATGGTTTTTCGTTACTAACCCCATCTTTGTTTTTTCCTTGCTTTACTTTTTCTTTTACCGCTTTCTCCAGCCTTTCTTACGCAGTGTTGAAAAAGAAAAAACTTCTAATTTACCTACCAATGCCGAGTTCATATAGAGGATGTTTGTGAGTCAGCAGATCCGCTAGTCCGGAGAGAGAACTGTGAGAGGATATGCTCTTCTAATATGCTATATGCTAGCAAATATGCTTGCTCCCAAACATACTCATAGTCAATTAATCAAAGGCGAATTTAGGTTCTTTAACTTTTGATAGAGCACAAAATATTCTTAGCTTTGCATTAAAAGAATAATTAATAAAGTTTGGGTATTAAAAAACCTGCAAATATAAATACCCATAAAAATTCTACTCATGTTTTTATTTGATTTACTATTAATTTTCCGGTATGTCTTAACTCTCCTCTCTACTCAGATCTATGCAGTACGTATTTGCCAATGGGCATGTCTACTTTGAGTGGTTAGTTTTGATAAAGTATTTTATCAAGATAAATTATTTAAGGACTTTAATCAATATGCTAATACATGAAATAATTAATCTCATTAAAAAAAGGTGAGATAGATTTAATCCCATGGATTAAAATTAAATTAATCAATTATATACACTTGAAATTGAACGTGTCATATCTACCTATAGGGCTGAATATTTTTTATTAGTGCAACAAGGAATATTTATTATCATTGACATATGATAGCGCTCTTTTTTGACAGATATATACTTCATATGTTGGATTGATTTCTATTGAAAAGAAACACATACAGCACACAACTTTCAGAAATACTTGTCGATTATTCTTTGTAATCAATCCCCTTTTGTTATATGCTTTTTCATATTGTCAAAATTTGAACTAATATTTTCTGCCCTATGTCTTTGGCACATTGCACCTTTCCTTTTTTAATATATGATTGAGATAAGCATCAAAAGAAAGTAACAATAAATATACATCCAAAGAAACATCCATCCTCCCTATCCACAACGGGGACCACATTGTATTATGCTGTCCACAATAATTCATGTCAAATTCTTCAATATCCACTTTTCATCACAAGGAAAAAAAGAAAAAGAAAAGAAAAGCAAATTGAACCAAATCCTGCACATGGACTTTTTTGTTTTTTCTTTCACAAACCAAATCGAAGGAAGATAGACGAGAAGAAATTAAACTTAATTTCCTCCCTTACCTTCATTCAATTATTACAACAAACAAAAGGATAATGATCATGCATTAATACCACTCTCATCCAACTCATGTTTCCTCTCACAATACACAATGCATGCTGTGGTAATAAAAAAAAAAAAAAGGGTTTTGAAAATGAAAATTACACAAGACGACATTGATCGATGCAATAAGATGAAACTTAAATTAAAACTCGGATGGAAGTGGTTGGTGCTCGTGGTGCAGGTACACATTGGTGTAGACAACTCCGGCCAGTCCACCCCCAACAAGAGGGCCCACCCAGTAAATCCATATATCGGTGAAATCCCCCGCGGCAACGGCCGGCCCAAAAGAACGAGCCGGGTTCATCGACCCGCCGGAAAATGGACCGGCCGCCAATATGTTGGCCCCCACGATGAACCCAATGGCGATGGGGGCGATCACCCCCACTGACCCCTTCTTGGGATCCACTGCGGTGGCGTACACCGTGTACACCAATGCGAAGGTTATGATGATTTCCATTATTACCCCTTGGATAGCCCCCACGTTCGCCCCCAGCGCGTGTGTTGGAATTGCCTGCGTTTTGCACGTGACATGACATGCTCGTGTTTACAAAATTGAACGCAAAAGCGCTTTTAATTAGGGCAATATATATATATGGAATTAGTGAATTAATTACCAGGTCGCCGGTGACGAATTTGAGGAGGAAGGAAGCGACGACGGCGCCGAGGAGCTGAGCGATCCAGTAGAAGATCCCGGTGAGGATGGTGATCTGGCCGCCGACGGCCAGGCCGAACGTCACGGCGGGGTTCACGTGGCCGCCGGAGATGTTCGCGCCAATGGCGACGGCGACGAACAGAGCCAATCCGTGGCAAATGGCGATCGCCACCAGCCCCGGCGCATCGAGTGCGGCGTCCGACGTCAATTTGTCTGTTAAAATTCAGTTATTAGCCGCCAAAGAAAAAAACGAAGAAATACAGTTTCGGATTAATTAGTCCATATGCAATGCAACTGAATGCATGGCGAGCATGAAATTGTATAGATGAATGGATAAAGTAGAAACGTACTGAAAGCAATGGCGGAGCCGACGCCGGCGAAGACGAAGAGCAAGGTGGAGATGAACTCGGCGATGTAGGCCTTAACGGTGGCGGCGGAGAAGGAGTCATCCAGGCGTCCGAATGCGATCCCCGGCATTTTCAGGAATGTGGTTTCCTTTTTTAATTAATAATTTTGAGAGAGAGAGTAGTAAATTGTGGGAAATCCTTAGAGAGAGGAGGAAATTAAAGCTTATGGCACAGAAATGCTCTATAGGGTGTCACCTATATATACTACTGAAAAATTCAATGAAAAATTTATTTAAAATCTCACTAATTTCTTTCAACATCCCCTTAATAACATATAATGCTATAGGCTTGACAATAATGATCAATAATTTTATGACACAAATATTTTAGATTTGAGGTTTTGAGTTAGAATTTCAGTATATCTATCGATTTAATTATATTATATTATATTTATAAATGTTTATATAAAAAAATTGAGTTGGAGGATAAAGTGATTAATAGATGGTACCCGCCAAAAAAAAATAAAAAAAATAGATGGTATATTAAATGATTCCGTTTTGTAATAATTGTTTAATTTTTTTACGCAATTCAATACATATTTTTATTTTTTAACTCTTTATATAATTTTTTTTGCTTGACAACTATTTATATAATTTCAAATTGTATATAAGTAAAAAAATTAATATTCTAAAAGTTCATTATTAAATGAATCGAACAACATAATATTTCACTTGATAATATTTTTTTAGAATTGCGCTAAAAAAATTGGGTTAAAATTATTCTGAGAACAGTATGGTTGTTACAACTTACAAATCACTTCTAATTATTTACAGGAAGATAAATTTAAAGAATACTAGTAGTATATGGTTGCACTTGTGTATATCAATATGTGAATGTGTAGCTTTTGTTTTTTATTTTGATCATACCACATACCACCCCCCCACCCCACCCCACCTCTTCTATCAAAAATAAAATACTTCATCTGTCCGAACTATCTTGTCTTATTTATTGTTTATATTATTCATTATTTAATTTTAACTCAATTTTATTACAAGTATATATTTGAAAAAAATAGTCAAGTTGGGTCTTGTTAAAATGGTATTATCAATCATCATATAATTTTAGAATATGGAGTAATATTTTACATAATTTTTAGTTGTACATATTTTAAAATATTAACAATTAAAAAAATATACTATTGAATTGAGTGTAAAAATCAAACAAGATAATTAAGTTTGTTATAACGGAGAGAATATCTTAGAGACATAAAATTCAATATACTTTTTTAACTATTAATTAAAAAAAAACAAAGTATACGAGGAATAATAATGTAGAAGTATTAAAAATTAAATAATAAATAGTACTCCCTCCGTCCCATTCCAAATGTCCTACTTACTATTTTTGGATGTCCCATTACAAATGTCTTCTTTCTATAAATAGAAATAATTTTTCCCTTCAACAACTATGTGGACCCCACCATATACTCACAAACCAACTCTACCTTAATTCCCGTGCCCAACAGTAACAAGACAATTGGAGTGGGACGGAGGGAGTAATATATACTCCCTCCGTCCCAATATAAGTGGCCCCTTTCTTTTGGGCACGGGAATTTAGGTAGTGGGATTTAGTAGTTAAAGTGGTGTGAGTAAATTTGACTAATTCATCCATCTAATTTATAATTGTTACATTTGACTTTTAACCATATTTATGTATTTAACTTTGACTTAATGTTATCGTAATGATGTAGAAAGACAAAAATAGTCAAGTGTGATCTTATTGGAATCGTCTAATCGTATAGTTTTAGAATATATATTTTATATAATTTTTATTTATACCCATTTTGAGATATTAATGGTTAAACATATATAGGGACTTTGTGCAGAAAGTACAATTGTCATTATTGTGGGGTTTTTAATCATGTTTATGTTAATCTAACTTACTTAAAAGGGAAAGTGGCCACTTTTAATGGGACACCCCAAAAAGGAATAGTGGCCACTTTTAATGGGACGGAGGGAGTAAAAATAAAGAAAGGTTCCAGAGGGTACGGAGGGAATATATATTTGGTTGCACTATCCAATCAAAATCTATAGGCTGTCAACAAACACTCGCTGTGGAATGGTCTGGAAGGTGTGGGCCCACTCCACATCAGCTTACTCAGCCAACCCGACCAATAGGAATTGAGTATGGACTTAGTGCTGTGGGGGCCCCGGCTCCACTATAAATCATTATCATTAGTAGTAATACGGAGTATACTATACAGTGGAGTAGTATTTCTTCTAAGGCCTTCCCCAATGGTGGGGAAGGTGATGACCCGTCAAAATGAAATACCCCAAAAAGGGGTAGTTAACCATTGGGAGTAAAAGAAGGAATGGGGAAGGGTAGTAAATTAGCTACCCGGGTAGTGCACATCTTTTGATGTGCAGCAGGATTTTATATATATTTTTTTTAGTTTTGTTCTTGTTTTTATTCTTTTTAAAATATTGAAATATTAGAAGAAAAACAAAATTCATAATAAGGCACTATAATCTGCCTAGGTTATAATTGTTTTTGTTCTTTTTCATATTTTATTTTAGTTTAATTCTCTTTTTATTTTTTTCTGAAAATATGAATTAAATATTTTATATTTTGTTAAATTAACCTATATATGCACAAATTGTTAACCATTATTATATAGATATTTAGAAATATTTTTTTGGAGTTTTTTATTCAAAATATTTTAAAATATTAAATAATTAGAATAATTGAAAATATATTATTTTATTATTTAATAGAAATAAATAATTAATATATTGGATAAATTAAAAATAGATGGTATAGTTAATAGTATAATAATAAGTGGGTCCCCTAAATACCTACTTTTGGGGTATTATTGTTGGGGGAAGAAGTTTATTTAAGGATAGAGGTATTTAACTTTTGATGTGGCGTGGATGTGGCACTTAAATACCTGAAATGGGGAAGTTAGCATTGGAGAAGGCCTAAGTACTTCTTAATTAGGTTAGGCTAATAATAATATTTAGAAATAAGGAGAGCTTAGAGAGTGATAGAGACCGGGACCGCCCACGGCGCCGACCATGCATAAATCAAATCATTAGGGGTGGACATGGTGCCTTTGTCGGAATTTTTTTTAATCCCTTTTTACATCTACTTAATTATTTTTCTCAGAGAAATACGAAAGAAAATATAAAATATGTGGATAGAATTGAGCTGGAGTGCTGGACTATATGATTGTTAATTCAATAACTAAAATCTCTTAAAACTTTAATTTATTATTGTTTTCATGTGTGTAATTCTTTTGAAATATGTAGAGGTGGTTTAATTATTAATTATAAGTTCAACATCAAATTCTCTGTCAGTCTGTCTCATACTTCATTTGAGTTTGATCAAGTTTATTAAACTTCAACAATATTTAATGAAAACATCATTCTATCAATTAAAAAGAAGAAATGGAATATATATGCTTTGGTTTTCTGGGTCAAAATTGTGATAGAAAAATATTTTAAAAGAAATAATACATATTTGATCAAATCCATTATATTTTATGTGGCAAAATAGTTTTTGTCATTAGCACTCCCATTCTTGATACTAGCTAGAATGGAAATGAATCAACACCATTAAAAAAAATTACATTATCATAAAATTAGCTTCAGCATGCTGATCAGTACTTATTTTCTAACCAAAAAACTTATAAGAGAAAAAAGGTCTCATGTTAAATTAGTTTTAATTAACAAATAAATTTTAAAGTCATCACATATAAGATAATACAGGATAAGGTTATCAAGCCTGTCTTTACTCTTTATACTACATTATGAATAGTTTTGTCTTAGTAGTAGTGGTGGTGCAGATGTGATTTAATAAACAATTGGTATTATAATAAGTGACGATTATTTAAGAGAATCTTGGTTTAGTTAATTAATGGGTTTATGTTAGGTTAGGGTTGGCTGAAAATGATGAAACCCTTAACTATTCTTTATTAAGAAGATAATGTTGTAGAAATAACTATATTTATTTATGTATGTGTATAATAAATGGTATATGGCTTATTAGCTTGTGTTTATAGTGGAAGTATTGTAATGGAAATTGGGATTAAATGGTGAAAGAAATGAAGTTTAAAGGTGGGATAATAAAATGGATAAAGTGTAACAATTATGGCATGAGATGAAACAAGTATTAAGCTTGCATAAAATTTTTTTTCTCTTTTCTCAATACATTACATAGGCTATTTATAAACTTTTTTATCCTCTCACTATTTACTAACCTCATAATCAAGGCATATGCATTTCAAGACTTTCACATGTCTAACCTTATGATCAAGGCATGAACATGGATATTCACATGTTGAACACTAGACATTCACAATCTTGTTTACATGCATAACACTCCCCCTTGAATGTCGTCAATACGAAGAATATGCCTCGTTAAAACCTTACTTGGAAAAAACCCTATGGGAAAAAATCCAAGTTAGGAAAAAGAGTACATGATTCTTGCATATTTACTTCTCCCCCTGATCAAAGCATCAGTTGAAGTTCTTTAGTTGGCGCATCCCAATGCTTTTCACCAACTTTTCGAATGTTGCTGTTGGTAGTGCCTTGGTAAATAAATCTGCAAGATTATCAGCTGAACGGATTTGCTGCACATCTATTTCACCATTTTTCTGTAAATCATGAGTGAAGAAAAATTTTGGTGAAATGTGTTTCGTTCTATCTCCTTTAATATACCCTCCCTTTAATTGTGCTATACAAGCTGCATTATCCTCATATAAAATTGTTGGGGGTATCTTTTCTTCAGTAGCTATGCCACAATTTTTCAATATATGGTGCATCAAAGATCGCAACCATACACACTCTCGACTGGCTTCATGAATTGCTAAAATTTCAGCATGATTTGAGGAAGTAGCAGTCAAAGTCTGCTTCATTGATCTCCATGAAATTGCAGTACCACCACATGTAAAAACATAGCCAGTTTGAGATTTGGCTTTATGTGGATCTGATAAATATCCGGCATCAGCAAAGCCGATTATTTCATGTCGAGAGTCATTTGGGTAAAATAACCCAAGATCAATAGTTCCTTGGAGATAGCGAAATATGTGTTTAATTCCATTCCAATGTCGTCTAGTAGGAGATGAACTGAATCTCGCTAATAAATTTACTGCAAATGATATATCTGGTCTAGTGCAGTTTGCAAGATACATTAAAGCACCTATGGCACTTAAATATGGGACCTCTGGTCCAAGAATTTGTTCACCTTCCTCTTGTGGTCTAAACGGATCCTTTTTTATATCAAGTGACCTTACGACCATTGGAGTACTCAATGGATGTGCTTTATCCATATAAAATCGCTTTAATACTCTCTGAGTATAAGCTGTTTGATGGACAAATGCTCCATTATTTAAATATTCAATTTGCAAACCAAGGCATGATTTGGTTTTACCAAAATCTTTGATTTCAAACTCCTTTTTTAGGTATTCAACAGCCTTTTGGAGCTCCTCTGGAGTTCCAATCAAGTTGAGATCATCAACATAAACTGCAATGATTACAAACCCTTGTCCATTTTTCTTAATGAAAATACATGGACAAATTGGGTCATTTGTATAACCCTCTTGTATCAATGACTCACTGAGTCGGTTATACCACATTCGCCCGGACTGTTTCAGTCCATATAGGGATTTTTGTAATTTGATGGAATACATATGTCTAGGATTTGATTCATATGTCTCTGACATTTTTAATCCCTCTGGGACCTTCATATAGATATTTGTATCTAAATTTCCATATAGATACGCAGTAATAACATCCATCAATCTCATTTCAAGATTTTGATGGACTGCTAAACTGATAAGATATCTAAATGTTATTCCATCCATTACGGGGGAATATGTTTCATCATAATCAAATCCGGGTCTCTGTGAAAACCCTTGGGCGACTAATCTCGCTTTGTATCTGACAATTTCATTTTTGTCATTTCTTTTTCTTACAAAAACCCATCTGTATCCGACTGGCTTTATACTTTCTGGTGTTTTGACAATCGGTCCAAACACATTTCGTCTATCCAGGGAATCCAATTCAGATTGGATTGCATCTTTCCATTTTGGCCAATCTTTTCTTTTCCGACATTCATCAACTGAATTTGGTTCATGATCCTCATCATCATTTATGATGTCAAGTGCTATGTGGTACGAGAATACATTATCTATGATAATTGCATCTCGATTCCAAACATTTCTGCTTGTGACAAAATTGATTGATATTTCATTATTTTCAAGTTCATTCTCATCTGGAGCTGCAAGTTCCTGCTCCTCTGGAGCTACTTGCTCTTCAAGAGCTTCTTTTTCCTCTGGAATATTTTCTGTAATTTTGTCACTTTCAATTATTTGTGATCCTCTTTTCTTTCGAGGATTTTTATCTTTTGAACCTGGTGGTCTACCACGCTTCAAGCGTGCAGTAGATTCATCTTTGGCACTTGTAATTGGTCCCTCTGGGACATTAATTTTGATTGGAACATTTGCTGCCGGTATAAGAGATTTTGTTACTCTTTTAGAGTCGCATAATGCGTCCGGCAATTGATTTGCAATACTCTGCAAATGTACAATTCTTTGTACTTCTAGTTCACAATCATTTGTATGAGGATCGAAGAAATCTAACGGTGTTTTCCAGTTGATTTCTTTTTCTTTCTTCGGTTGATTTCTGTCTCCCCCTAATGTCGGGAAATGAGATTCGTCAAAATGACAATCTTTGAATTTCGCAGTAAATAAATCACCAGTTAATGGTTCGAGATATCGAATAATCGATGGTGATTCATACCCGACATATATTCTCAATCTACGTTGGGGACCCATCTTTGTGCGCTGAGGTGGTGCAATCGGGACATACACAGCGCAACCAAATATTCTGAGATGGGATATATTGGGTTCATGCCCAAATGTTAATTGTATAGGGGAGTATTCATGATAATGTGTCGGCCTTAACCGCACCAATTTTGCTGCATGTAATATTGCATGTCCCCAAGCTGTCAATGGCAATCCAGATCTCATTAATAATGGTCTGGCAATTAATTGTAAACGCTTTATAAGCGATTCAGCAAGTCCATTCTGTGTATGGACATGAGCAACAGGATGCTCAACTGTTATGCCAATTGACATGCAGTATTCATCAAACCTCTGGGATGAATATTCACCAGCATTATCCAATCGGATATTTTTTTATTGTATAATCAGGGAACTGTGCTCGTAATTTAATAATTTGAGCAAGTAATTTTGCAAACGCATGGTTGCGATATGATAATAATGATACATTGGACCATCGTGTTGATGCATCAATTAACACCATAAAATATTTAAATGGTCCACATGGTGGATCTATAGGTCCACATATATCACCCTGAATTCTTTCAAGAAAACTAGGGCTTTCAGTTCCCACTTTTGTTGGTGAATGTTTGGAAATTAATTTTCCTTGGGAGCAAGCAACACATATATAATCATTATGTTGCAGCAATTTTTGTCTCTTTAATGAATGGCCATGACTATTTGTAATAATTCGCCTCATCATTGTAGAGCCGGGATGGCCTAGGCGATCATGCCATATCATATATTCATCAGTAAACCTATGGCTTCCAATAGACCTCTGGCCTATTTTGGGATGATATATATTAGTGGGCCTCTGACCATTAATAAACCTCTGGTTTATTTGGGGAATATTAGACCTGTGGTCTAAGTGATAATTTTCAATTGTATTTATCTTTGAAAAATACAATCCGGAAGACAGAGCTGGTAATTTTTCCAATATATATTTCTTACCATGTGTGATATTTGTAATTAATAAATATTCGACATTCTCTGAAGTCGATGTCTCGAGATGATACCCATTTTCTCGGATATCTTTAAAACTTAATAAATTTCTTCGAGACTTGGGAGATAGGAGTGCATTTTTCACAATTAATTTTGTTCCCTCTGGGAAAATAAGGTTGGCTGTGCCAATTCCTTGTATAATATTTGCACTACCACATATTGTGTTTATGCTTGTATCTCCCATTTTTAAATTGGAAAAATACCTTATGTCTTTTAGTATCGTGTGCGTTGAAGCACTATCAATAAGACATATATTATCACTTTTATAATTCCCCATTTTGCTGTAATTAAAACAAGATATAATTAATATTAAAACAAGATTAAATATAAGTGAAACAACACAATGCATAATAATATAGCAGAAATTAAAAAAATTCAAAGCGTAATAAAAACAATATAATAATATTGTATCATTGAAGAAATTTGTATATCTTTCGATGATATATTTAGCATATCAATAATGGCCTTTTGTAATATTTATATTGTCGTACTTTAGCAAGGTTTATTTCAACCTTTATTTGCTTTATTTATCAATAATTCTCGGTAACTAGTACCAATTCATTAGTCGTACGACAAATTATGGGACTATGTCCTCCTGCCATATTGATAGCATTTTTCTTCAATTGCTTCGCCTTTTAGAGGCATAATTTCTGGCAATTATTTTGCCATTTAAGAATCTGACTCTGTCAGTACACACCAAACTAAAGACCCACGAAATCTGTTGGTATAACCGAACTAAGATTTATGGACTCTGTTGGTATTAATGTCATTTTTATTAATATATTGTCACATATCTCAATCGTGACATTATTCTGAACATGACTGATTTATATCATTTACAGACTTATAGTCTTGCAGTCATTATGATGCCCCGCATTTGGGATTTCAGCCAAAAATCTTTATTTTATCAAAGAGCTGCCATTTGCCCCCACATTAAGGGAACTGTCACTATCTCTTATCAAAAATAAGAATTGGCAAAATGCTTATTTCTCATATATAGACCAATATGATCTTTTGACCGTTTTGTTTTTCTAGGTCTTGGCCTGTGGCCGTATTTTTTTTTCTGCGGTCTAGGCCTGTGGCCGTATTTTTTTTTTTATAATGGTCTTTTCTAGACCCATTGTTTCCAAATAAATCTCAATATCCATATTTCAAGATAAATAATTAATCCCGGATCTTTCCAACGGCATAGATTCCTGTTTTGAAAAATTAGTCATAATTGATATTGAAAATAGTTGTAATATATTACCTCAAGTGATTTTCTTCTGGATCTGAAAAATTTTGGCAGAACCCCGGTATGAATCAAATTTACAACAGAACTACAACAAAACCTTGGTAGAATTGGCAAACTCTAATAGAGCTCGTGCTGATAACGTGTTGTAGAAATAACTATATTTATTTATGTATGTGTATAATAAATGGTATATGGCTTATTAGCTTGTGTTTATAGTGGAAGTATTGTAATGGAAATTGGGATTAAATGGTGAAAGAAATGAAGTTTAAAGGTGGGATAATAAAATGGATAAAGTGTAACAATTATGGCATGAGATGAAACAAGTATTAAGCTTGCATAAAATTTTTTTTCTCTTTTCTCAATACATTACATAGGCTATTTATAAACTTTTTTATCCTCTCACTATTTACTAACCTCATAATCAAGGCATATGCATTTCAAGACTTTCACATGTCTAACCTTATGATCAAGGCATGAACATGGATATTCACATGTTGAACACTAGACATTCACAATCTTGTTTACATGCATAACAGATAAGATGTTTGGTTTAAACAAATAATTAATGATAGGAATGGACAAATGTTGATGAAAGCTACATTGTAACATTGCAGCATGTGAAGGGAATATTTTCTATACGAGAATAAAGTTTTTGTTCCTCATCATTGGGAAATTTTGACAATGTTTTAACCACTAGTTCTCAATAATTTTTTCGTATCCATTACTTTTTTTATTTTATCGATAGTTAGAACCGTATCAATTTAAATTGTGGGACTGGAAAATTCAAGTATTTTCTTTTTAAAGGATTTCTTTTAGTGTTTGAATTTTTTTGTGAATTGAACTTTTGATGATGAGTACATATAATTATGTTTGGGGTGATAATAACTTTTGTTGGATTTCACTTTCACTGCGAGGAACACAAGAAATTAATTAAAGATCCGCCATGATGAGCTAGCTAGATATCACAACTAAAAAGGGTTAAATCTTTTTATCCCATTTTCTTCTTATTTTAGTATTGTAGTGTTTAATAATATTATGATATATACCAATAGCATTTGACTAATTGAGTGGATTGGGTTCTAGTCGCTTACGTAAAATCTCGGGTTCGAATCTTGTGTATGCAAAAAACTACTTTAGTAGAAGCGCACTTAATTCCCCATGCAGATCCTTGATGGATTAGTCTTGAGTCCAATGTAGTCTGGCCTGGGGATACCCGGTTATTCACCAAAACTAATATTATGATATATGAGTATTTAATTTCCACAATTACAAATAAAAATCTTAAATTAATGATATATATATATATAGTCTAATCAAATTAATTACACATTATTATTCATCAGATAAAATGAGACAAAAAAATGAGATGGGGTGAACGTACAATTCATCAAAGACGATTCTTATTCAATTCATTTAAATATAATTCCACCAAAAAAATTCATTTAAATATAAAACCACCATATTTATCATCCTCTCTCTCTATGTGTCTCTCCTACACGTAGAGCTGAAGCTTTGGGTTGTAGTAGAGAGCTGTAGCTTTGGGTTGTAGTAGGGAGCTGCATCTATTGGGAGCTTCAGGAGTTGTAGCTATCAGTTTTTACATAAGTGTTCGGTACAAATAGTTGTAGCTATCATAAATATAATTTGAAGAGAAAAATTAATTAAATTTGGAAAATAACTTTCGAAAGCTCCCAAAAGCTATTGAGCGTAGCTTCTGATTGTAGAGCTTTTTGGAGCTACAATTCACAGTTAAAGCTTTCAAAAGCTAGTGTGCAGAACGGGAATATTGTTTTGCAATAAAAGCTAAAACTCATCAAAGCTCTCAAAAATTTCCAAAAACTGCATACAGAACAGACCCATGTGTTCTCTATATTTGTAAATATGATGTGGCCAAAAAAAAAATAAAAAAATACGGGAGTTATATTCAAAGCCACTAAAATATAGCTAAAATCATAAAACCATAACCACCATATAACTCTCTTGAAATTTTCTAGCCATTCAAAATTGGTATTTTTCGGAAAATGAGTGTGTGTGTGTGTGTGTCACACACATATATACATGATATATGACTGATGGCACCCTTATTAGATTGGGCAAATTTCATCACCCCAATCTTCCTGTGGTGGATCAAGTTTTGGGGTTATTTGGGCATCATGATGTTCCTCTATAGTTATTTCTGTTGGGCCATATGTGTTATTGTGGCTTGTGGAGTTGGGTTTGGTTTGGCATCTTTTCTTGCACAGGGTCTTACGTAGTTCGCTCCATTGTAGTACTACTGTACTAGTATTGTTTTTGTTCCATCTTTCAAGACAAGAACCAATCTAGTAGGAGTAGTAATAAACTTAGTCAAAATAAATTGGTAAGACAACTGTTTGAATGTCGCAAGTTCATTGTTTCCGCCGGTGGTATGTGGAATTGTAATCTTGTTGAATCATTTACTCATCTTGGTTGGCTCCTTAATAAAACTTCATTTCCTTTAAAACAAAAATAATACTACACTCCACTCAAGTTGATACAACAATTTTTTGCTTGTCGCCGAGTGACACAGAATAATTTTTCAGAAAAAAAGACATCTAAATTTGCTAGTAAAGTACTTACAGGCCCATAATTAACAAAATTTCAATAGGCCCAATACAGTCTTTAGCCCAATACTTTATATGATTTGCCAACTTTATAATTTCCACGCCTATTATTCATATCTGTGTTGTTCTTTATAACTTTAACACTACTATACACTGGAGATATATGTATATACTAGAACTCGTTCGGCCGCGCGCTACGCTGCGCGATGGCCAACGAATAAATTTTAGGATTGATTTGTAAGTTGAATTGTAAATGATTTGTAGTGAAACTGTGTAAAATCAAAGAAGCACAAAGCCTGGAAAATGCATCCCCAGCATTGTCCTTGCCGTTCAACATTACCTGAGAAGAAAATCTGATTTCGAGACATGCATGCCTGTATTGTCCTCACTTTGCTCCTCGTCTTGAGTTTCTGGGACGGCCCGATTGGATTTGGATTTCAGCTCTTCAGCAGATTTGATGGGATTTTCTTGCATATTTTGATGCTCAGCTCCAACTGGCGGACACTTTGCATCTGTAATTGTTATTATTGAAAAACAATGGGAAATAAAAATAAAATAATAGTGATGATTTCAAATTTTGGTGAATATGAAACCAAGAAATAGTACATGCAGGTTCCAATCGGCCTTTGTTTAGAGGTTTCTTCAACATGGCTACTCCTGGGAACACAATCATGCTCATGTGCCTCATTTCCAGGCTCTGTGATTCATCTAAGGGGACGAAACCAAATACTTCTGTCCATGTTTCATTAAGCTCAGATATTACAGGTATTACCAGTTTCTCAACACCAAGAGAACACAGAACCTGGAAGAAGGGAGCGAGGATACAAGACAGGGTTGGAGGTAGATATTGCCATGAAAAATTAAGACTGAAAAATGCACATAGCGATAGCGTTGCATTCATTGTCTGTCATATCAAACTCGAACCCTTCCACCAATTTGTTTCTCAGCAATGCAATTACAGAAACCGCAACAAGTCATTGCCCTTCTCCAAGATAATGGTATAAAATCCACCAAAATTCAATCGTCTAATATTTGACCTGAGCAAGATACAAAACAAAAGATTTGTCATCACATTACTCAAATGCAAATAGAATATTAATCAGTGAATCTGGTCCAATGCTTGGACCAATAGACACAAGTACAGAATAAGAGTTAAAAATTTAGTTTATCATCACATTGAACACAAATAGTAGATTAACATGCTTTGAGTTTCAAAGAAATGAAAGTAAATTATTTTCTTTATACAAAAAAGCAAAGTTCAGTTCTAGTGAAATTATGCAGCCACTTCACAGCTTAAGCAAAAGTTCAGGTATTTATAAATTTTCAATGGCAACACAGATAATGAGTCCTTCAACCATCACATGTCAATGGTCTTCAAGGCCTCAAGCCATGAAGCACATAAATATTTAAGTTCAATATTCTTCATGGTTTAAATGAAACGAAAGAAAGCTCCAAGTGGAAAAGTGGCCAACATATGGAATTCCTAAATTTTTAAAGATTTGATTACTCATTCAGTATACTCAATAAAATTTTCAATCTGAAATAAGCAGTAAAAGAAATTGATACCCGGTACTTTGATAAAACTTTTGGGAGAATAAATGAGATTGCAACGTATCAATTCAATGCATGAGACAAGTGACAGATTGGGAGGTGGCGAATGGCGAGCTGGTACTTTAAGGCTCAATTTCAGGAGAAGAAAGGTTGGCTTTTGGGGTTTAACACGCATCGAAAGACCCATCCAAATAATTGGGTTTGCATGGTTAGTGTACTTATTACTAAATGGTTAGTTCTAAAGGAAGACTCGACATCACCAAAGAATTCAAAACCAATTCTGTAGACAGAGAAGAGTTACACAGTTAAGCTTCAAAATTTCAAAGAATTGAAGCCTAAAAAAATGGAACTCTTTACCGAGTTAAAATCCCCAAAAACTTGATAATGCTCTAAAATATAGAACCTAGAAACCAGATAGAGTAGATTTACTATGAATTTCAACATATATACCAACAAAAAGCCACCCCGGGAGTTTTGCAGGAGTTCAAAAGCGATTATTTATTGCTCATCCAAAAAAAAGCGATTATTTATTTTTATTTCATTCAATTTTGGGAAACAGATTTTTAGACCTTAAATCGTGCAAATAGAATAAACAATTGAAGGTAGAGATAGTGCTTACATAGATGCTGAGGACTTTAGCAAGGAGCGCGATTTTAGATGAACAGCGGTCGTGCTTCAGGATTTCCATAATATAATTTTGAATCCTTTCAAATATGAAATCAGAGTAGGAAAGAGAAAGGATGGAAGCACATTTCACTTACAAAGATTATGTTGTTGTTGTGGATTTCTCAAAGGGACCTCCAATTTTTTTGACTATGCAGAGTCAATGACAGTAGCTTGTAGAAAGACAAAAACAAGAGAACGCAATTACCAAGTGATATAGATTTGATAATAAATAATCATCTTGTCGAAATTCACACTCCTTTCACTACAGAGCACCAAGATAGCATAAGCAAACATAAAGACGTGAGATGATAGTGATGATCCTGTTCAATGCCAAAATTACTCATTCATGCTATATGATGGATGTGGTGATATTTAGTAGTAGATCACTATGCCTCACGAATTCCAACTAACAAAATAGCAGATGCAACAAAAGTGATGAACAATAATAAGAAAAACATGGAATTAATAGGCTGTGTGAAACTCAATTTGCCTGGCTTTCTAGAGTAAATAAGCAATAGCTTAAGCAATGGATAGCTGAAATGAAGCTAAAGCTATAAAACCATAAGGTATTTGCTAGAAAATGCCTTCCTAAATCTTTCTTGGTAGCATGAATTTCTTATAACCACAATTCATTAGTCATGAAGATCATGCCATAAAAATATTGAACATAATTTTAATATGGATTTATGGACAGACCAAAGAAAATTATTTTCATGCCATAAAAATTAATTTCTCTATATATCCAACAAGAAAATTTCCTATTAAATCAATAAAATTGCAATCCAAAATTTCGAAGGTCCAACCCATACAAATCTGAAACAAGGTTCGACAACAAGCCGAATCAAGAATAATAAATTTCTGGAAATTAATGCAAATACCACCGCAAGAATTCCACGAGATAGGACCTAACATTTCAAATGTGCACAAATGAGCGGAAATCCAGTTAGCAGGGCTCAAGCCAAGAAACCATTCCCACACATGCTAAACAAATGATTCTGAAGGCTATGCAAACATAAATCGAAATCGAAACCCACATCAATTCATATCTAGATCTCGAAAGATAGACGCGGAGACTAAGTTCCCAAAAGTAAAATACGAACAAAATCTCAAACCAATGAATGTCAAAATCAAATGTTGTGGTTTGAAAACCACTGCGAATGAAAAGGAAGAAGCCAACAGAAGGCATACCTAAAAGTGGAGTCGAATTTCACTCAGGCAGCGACTATGCACCAAGGATCGCAGAGGTCTGATGGGGGCGGCCACTGGGTTCCCCCAAATGAATTCACATCCTTAACTAATTCTATAAACTGGGGAAATAAGCCTCAGAACACACACAAAAGGAAATTTGCAATTGAGACCTTTCTCAAAACACTTGATGCACAATACCCTAATATAAATACGAGCAAAGACAATACAAAAAAAAAAAAAAAAAAACACACACACACATAAAAGGTTATTACAAAAATCCATCAATACCTCATTAACAGAGCAAGAACACGCGATAAAATTAAAATTCTAATAAGCCTGGATACTAAGATAAAACTAAATAATGGTAACAACTACCTCACTGGAGTAGTGCCGACAACAAGATTTGAGCCGTGAGAATGACGATAAGAAGAGCTCTAGGCAGGTGGCTGATTGGAGGCTTGGTCTGGCTCACAGCGGGTCCAAGCAGGAGCACCGGGTACTGCTGCCACGCGAGCACTAAACAAATCCTTGGAGCCAATTAAGGCCCTCTAAAGACTACTGATAGAAAGAGGAAAAAACCTCGTGACAATTAAGAAATTGCTAAGAATCGCAAAAATTAGCATGTTTTAGGTTCCTTCACATGAAAACATATCCTTTACACAACCCAAGGGCATGAAAGAAAGAGGCATGTAATCGGACACGTCATTTGGAATTAACCACTTTCTTGTAAAATCTGAAACTCATGTAAACAGGTAAACCAACATAACTACATTAGCTCCAATTCAACGACGAAAATCCAATGGCCAATTCATTCACTAATTTTTCAGAAGACAAATATTATTATTCTCAACTATTAAATATATAGAGAGATAGCACCATGTTACCGAGACAACATCGACATTCATGGTAGAAGTTCTATTCTGCCAACTAACGATAACACCACGTACACACCAAAATTGCTGAGATTGGAAAATCAAGCACTGAACAAAAAACGGACAGAAAACTCAAATCACAAAGATACGAAGCAACAGAGTGATTAAAGGATACACTGGGCCTTACGAATGACCAAGCTTGCCGCAAATTGAACTAATTAATTCATCAGTAAAGAAGCACCACATTTCTAATACCCATTAAAAAGGCCAAAAAGAATAAAATGATTATAAGTTGTAATTATTGTCTTGAAATTGAAATTCATTGGCAAGAAAACCACAATGCATACTCAAGATATATTGTGGAGATGGGGAGAAAGCCCGATTCCATAGCGACACCGATAAAGATAGAAAACCCAAGGAAACAATTACAGTCGAATTACGAACCTCTATTTCAGGACGCCGGCAGGCTGTTCGCCCGACAAGAATGGCAAGACCCTATTCGCGAACAGGGGTTTGTAGCGATGGATGACAGCGGCGTGCCGACCACGGGGCAATTGGAGGCCAGAAAGATCAGAGCAGCGAGGGCGATGCAAATGGACGAAGATGGTTTATCAGTTTACAGTTGAACACAAGACTGGAGGAGGCATAGTGTAATGGCTTCGCGAGGGAGGCAGTTGGAATCCTCAAGCGCAAGGGCATTGGCAGCGGAATCAGCTCGGCCGCAGCGAGCTCCGCCCTACGCCGCCTCCTCACCCCGGCTTTGCTCCCACGCCGCACATCACTTCCCGACGCCGTCTCGGCGGTGGCGCCATGGCAATGACGGAGGTGAAAATCGCAAAGGCCAGATGCGGATTGGGTAAATTTTGGCAATAGAAAGGGCTGTCAGCGGGGGATGGGAGCATAAAGGGAGGGGACGAAGAAGACGACGGAAGGCGTCGGTGTCGGAGGCGGTGGAGGGTGCCGGCGGAGCTTCGCACATTTAGGAGATGGCTGGATAGCTTCGCACAGAAGAACCACAGCGACAGAAAAAATCGAGAGTTGCATACTCCTCCAACGGGCTTGATGAAGCAATTCGAGTCGGAGAATTTGTTTTTGGATTTCGTGGCGGGGGCGGCCGTGGCGCTAGGGTTCCGCCACTGACAGGCCAGCGATTTGGTTCAGAGGCCAGGTCATGGGGATTTGCGGAAGAGAACCCGTTGGAAGTAGGGGCAAGAGGCGTCTGACGAGGAAAATGAGGAGAAGAAACAGGGATCGCGAAACGACGTCGTTTTGGCATGCTAATGTTTAATGAATAATACTAATAGTACTGTTCATAACTTGTTTGGTATATATATATATTAGATATTCTTCGAATTTGATCACAAGTCCCTCGAAGGACTACAGATCTACCACCACATGTCCACATCACCATTCGCCTGAAGAATAATAGTAATAATAATGCCAACAACAATATCTCTTGAGTCGTCTTCTTCTTCAAGTCAGCTCAAAATACTCACGGGCATTATTCTGCGATGGCTCCTGAGCAGCAGCAGCTTGGGCCGTCGTTTCATTCCTCACCCGCCACACCTTAATCACCCCATCCAGGCTCCCCGTGCACACCGTGCAGCATCCATCCTCAACATTCTCCTCCGACACCATCCGCCCTCCTGCAGGATACGCCGCCACGCACCTAATCGGCCCCCTATGCCCCTGCAGCACCGCCACGCACCTATGCACTCCATCCACCGTCTCCCTAACCCACACTCTACTCGTCGAATCCGCAGACCCACTCACCACATAATTACCCACGCTGGCCAAGCACATCACCGCGTGCGTGTGCCCCGACAATGCGCCGCCGTATTGCAGTTGCCCCGAGAACCATCCCTTGAGCCAATAATGGACATACCCATCCGTGCATCCGCCGTATAGGACGGTACCATCTTGAGCCAGTGCCAGAGCCTTTACGGGGGAGTATTTGGTCGGGAGCGTCACCGTCAGGGAATGAGGCCATGCTCCACTGCAGAAGTTCCGCCGCCACACCCGAACTGTGGCGTCGTCGGAGGCTGTGTACAAAACGCCGTCGTCGGCCAAGGCGATTGCGTTGATTGGTTCCTGATGAGCCTGGATTGTCTCGATGCACTTGAAATCGGAGATTCGCCAGACTTTTACTGTCTTGTCGAGGGATGCGGAGTACAGGATGTCGTCCGAGGTGTTGATTGCCAGCGATGATATCGGTGCCAAGTGTTTCTTCATTGAAATGGAAACTTGTGTAAGCGATTTGATTATTTGCAGGCCAACAATGAAGTTAATTACTCGATAAAAATCAAATCTTTATTCTACTAAATTACTCATCCATCTAGCTATAAGTAGGAAAAAAAAATTAGCCTAGACCCGTCATATACTCACAAATACAAATTCTGTATAGTAAACCACCTCATGAAACTGTACGTGCAGGCCAAACATTCAAAGGGAAGATGTAATAATACATTGAAAATCATTGCATATAGTATATAAATTAAACATGATGGTAATGTTAGGTGGTGGCTTTTAATTTTGGTAGGTATTTATCAGAGGTGTGATGATAATGAAATTACCGATTTATCCCTGCCGGAAATGTAACTCCGGACGAAGCTCCCGGCGTTGGGGACGGTGGCGAGGCGCACGTGCTTGACGACCCCTTCCCAAGTGCGGCGCCAGACCCTAATTTTGCAATCGGCATAGGCAGCGTAAACCCTATCGTTGGAGACCTGGATGGCGACGACGATGGCGGCCTTGGTCTTGAGGAGGCCGCATTCGGTGAACTCGGGGAGCTTCCAGACGCGGAGGGCGTTGGTCTGGGCGCCGGTGTAGAGGAATCCATTGGCGGCGGCGGCGCAGAGGATCTGGCCGTCCTTCTTGAGGACGGAGGAGACGCAGCGGTAGGAGGAACTGTCGGCGGGGTGCTTGGAGTTGGAGGTGTCAGGGGTGAAGGAGAGGCGAGGGGTGGGGGGAGGGGAGAAGGAAGGAGGGGCGGCGGCTGTGGCGCTGAGGCGGGGAGGGAGGGAAAGGGCGTCGTGGGCGTGGGAAAGGGAAGGGTCCTTGGTGGAGAGGCTGCGGGGGAAGACGATGGTGTTGAATTCGGTGGATCTCATGGTGAAGGTTCAATTAGGCAATGGCATGTTCCGTTTTGAGTATGTAGCAGTATTAGTAGTAGTAGTAGTAGTAGTATTGTTAAGAGTAATAGTAATAGAATAATAGTATATACTCGTAGCTATAAGATCCTTGAGAACGAATTCGAAATGGGAAAAAAGAGCTATAGGAATGAATGAATGAAAGGTGTTATGGTAATAAAGAGGGTAGGTAGTTGAATAATTGGAGTTAGCTAACTAGTCTGTCTGAAGAAGAAGATAGAGAGGCCGGTGTGCGGAAGCAGCGAAGGTAGGGTGGGTGGAAATATCATCAATGAATGAATGCTACTAATAGTACTAGTATATATTGCAGAATTACTAATGGAGGAGGAGGAGCTGATTATATATATATATATATACTATTGATCGATGAAGACGATAAGCAATTAAGCATCATCACTTATTTATTGAAGAATCAATAATAATTACTAATAGGGTAAATAAATAAAGAATGGGTCCATCTCTCTATTCTCCAAACTCTAATCTCAGCTCATTTTCTTGAGCATGCAATATGCATAGTATATGACACCACAGCCGTGCGGGTGCACCTTTATTATTATTAATGCCAATACTTTAACGTGTAAACCATTAATTATGGAGTATATTATGCATTTCCACTTCCCATTTTTTCCAATCTTACATTCACATAATATAATTACTTCTACGATCCATCTTGTAGTAGTGTTAATTATACGGAGTACGTATATGGTTACCAGCCTAATACGTGCGTGTTTGTTAGTACACCAATACTAATTTATTCCCTTCTCTCAGGCTGGCCTCATCAGCGCCACACTCACCCACCCATGCATAATGCATTCTTTTTCTCCAATTAAAATCAGCCCAAATAATAGTTTAGCAACATAGGAGTATTAAAATTTGTTTGAATTAATTGTACCTATAAACACTTTTCCTATATTAAAATTACTAAAAGGGACATCAATCTTATAAGAGTATTTACAATTTATTTTATTTCTTTTTAGATATGGATATTTTTGTATATATATGTTTATTCCTAAATGCCTTCTCATTATCTACATTGAAAGAAAAAAAAAGAGAATTTTGAACATGCAGAAAAAAAAAAAAAAAATTGAAAACAACTTTTAGGTGAAATAAAAGTCAAAGGAAATGGGGGGAAACGCAAAATAAACAGGCTCAAAATTAATTCCGTTGATGATATATCTTTAACTTATTGTGTTATGAGTTTTAGTCCTGCAAGAATTTCTTATTCTCAAATATATAGTCCCCCAACAATTCATAATTCAATTACTGTTAATAATTTGTTTTAAAAAAATAAGTAGTTAAAATAGTTGAAAACAAGTAATTAATATTTACCCTAATTTTACCCAACCAAACGCTAAATGCAGACTTAAAATGGGTTTGTGATGATATATGTTTGTAGTAACACAAACACAAATATACGTTTCACTATTCATATACTAAAACACTTTTTCTTAAATTTGATAAGTTAAAAGGATAATATACTATGAAATATTTTTTGAGTTTGAGTATAGTATTTTTTTGTTGGAGAAAAATAGATATAACATTTATACTATTTTGAATTTGAATTTTTTTTGTAATCGGTGGGAGATTGTCTTAACTCTTAACTGTGAATTGAGGCCATTAGGAGGCTCCTAATTCTTTAAATCTCCCCTAGATTAAGGAGATTGGTAGGCGTAGAGACCACATTAAATGAGCAAAGCTATATACTCTAGTAGTAGTATGTACTTATTCACTTTAAAGTAGTAGTACTCCCTCTGTCCCACATAACGTGTCATGTTTGACTTTTTGACACTGTTCATTGTTCAGCATTGACTCAATTTTATTGCAAGTATATATTTGGACAAAAATAGTCGAGCTGGGTCTTGTTAGAATCGTATGATCATGTAGTTTTAGAATATATATTTTATATAATTTTTCATTGTATATATTTTGAGATATTAACGATTGAAAAAGTGCATTGGATTGTGTGCAAAAGTCAAACAAGACAAGTTAAATGGGACGGAGGGAGTAGTATTTATTTTTTTTTATTACTCTATTAATTAGATATCGGCTAGTGGATATTAAATGGGTAAAATTCTCTCAAATGAATTTTCTACATATACAATATTCAATTTAAGACATTGGCTAATTATTGGTTAGAATAATATATCACTCAAATAAGTTCTTATTTAACCATTTAAACCATTAGTCTTGATAAATTAATTTATTAAAATTGATTACATGTTTACTT
Organism: Hygrophila difformis; assembly: GCA_030278955.1. Lineage (NCBI taxonomy): Eukaryota > Viridiplantae > Streptophyta > Magnoliopsida > Lamiales > Acanthaceae > Hygrophila > Hygrophila difformis. The sequence continues at coordinate 15,488,827 of JAOANR010000006.1, read as the reverse complement.
CATTAACTATTAATTGTGATTTGAAGAACATAATTTTGTGTCAATATATTTGACATTTTTTTAAAAAAGTTTTACATACATTTTTTTGTTACAATTTTAATTTGTAATTAGTTGTATGCATTATGTGGGTGTCTATAATAAACAATCTAAAAATCAAATTATATGATTATTGAACAAATAATTAATTCACTGGCTCCATTTTCTTGCAATAATCCATTATGCACCTTATCCAAAATAAGTCTTGTAGTATCATTCCAAGCAGTGGTTGACATTACTTGAGTTAGACTTATTTTGGGCAGTTTTTCGATGAACGTGAATTGTGTTAAATGGGGATATGCTTTAATGATTACCAATGGCACAAATATTCCAAGCACATCCAATTATGTTTTGCTTCCACCGTTCCTTTTTATTTGATACGATATGAGTTTTATTACTGTTCATTAAGTAACTTTGATTCAACTTTTTAATACAGTTATATAGGACAAAAAATAGTCAAGTGATATCTTGTTAGATTCGTCTAATCGTATAGATTTAGAATATCAAAGTTTCATAATTTTTACTTGTACGCAATTTGAGCTATTGAAGATTGAAAATGTGTATTGGATTGCGTGAAATGTGGATCCGTGTCAAATAAAAAAGAACGGAATAATTATACTACTAGTACTTCAAATTTAGATTTTACAATTTTTACAAACCCAAAAACTCCTAAATTAACAACAAGACCTACTACAATTATAAGATTCACTTCCACCCAAAAACATATTAACCCCCATTTTTTTAAGAAACTTTTAATGTTACTATCCAAACTAGGGGTGGGCACGGTTCGGTTAACCTGAATTTTCAGGTATTTGTATTTGTATTTGAACCGGGCAAATACTTCATTTTAGTATTTGTATTTGTAACCGGAGTCCTCGGTTAATCGGGGGTTCGATTTCGATTAGATTTAACGGTTAAACGATTCGGTTCGAATATTTAAAAATCTACTAAACTCAAAGATTTAGGATAGGCCTTCTAGCCAGAGCCCAACTATGATATGGGCTTCATTTATTCCTATTCCTGCTTGGGAAAGTGTGCTTACTTCGGGGATGACCGGTGTGAAAGTAACATATTCGGGGTCGTGGAACCTCGAGCAAACGAATATGGCTCATGTCGCGACCGACCGACCGGCGATGGCTCCATATTGGCAACTTACTTGGAGCAACATATTGAGAATTCGTAAGAAATGAAAACTTGATTATACATTTTAAGAGGGTCGGACGAGGTTATTATACTCAGAAAAAATATACATATAACTATGGAATCAAATGGTTATTTTCAATGTAATCAAAATATGTTAGTATATGTAACAAATCTTAATGTAGAGGTATATTTTTATAAATGGGTATTCTGAAAGACAAAAATCAATATAGGCTTATTAATTATGGTGATATATTTTGATAATTAGCTCTTTAGTTTTTTATATTTATTTTATTATATACTTAAATAATTAAATAAATAATGAAAATATATTATCTATATAATTTTATATCATCAAATATCTATAATATTTACACTATATATAACTTTTAAAATAAAATAAAATATATTCGGTTCGGTTCGGTTAACTGGAGGAAAAAATTAAAATATTTGTATTTGTATTTGAACCGGACGAATACTGAAATATGATATTAGTATTTGCTCCGGGGTCCTCGGTTAACCGGGAATTCGGTTCGATTTCGGTTCGATTCAGCGGTTCAACGAATCGGTTCGAATATTTTGCCCACCCTAATCCAAACTATAACCTTTTTTTTCGAACCACCACAATTTATCGTCAATACATGTTCAGGTGATGAAGTATCAAACCACTTGAATTCTCATAGATTTTGCAATTTATGCCCTTAAATAAGACATGAAATATCTTTTTTCCTTTGCACTTATAAATCTCTCATTTCTGCACTTTTTTTTCCTGACCCTTTCCCTCAAGTTAAGACATGAATTCCATATTTAATTATTCAAACTAAAATAATACAACCTCCGTTCCTAAATAACCAATATTTGCATTAATTAATTTATAAATTTATATTTTTATCTTTCAACTAAACTCATTCCTCATAAATGTCAACAAATAGTATTTAGGTAAAGTGAAAGACAATATAGTAAAATCATAGCATAACTACCTATAACTACCAAAAATGACAACTATTGTGGAACATTTTTACTCTCTAAAAAGACAACTAAAAATGAATGGAGGGTGTATCAATAACAGTATAAAGCTATAAATTGGATGTCTTAACTCACATTAATAGCGACACTATTATTCATTTATTCCTACTCCAAAGCAAGCATGATGCTGCAGAGACACGAGTATTGGTATCCGCTGTTTGCAATTGCAAGGCCGCAACTCGCAATAGACTTCCCACTGCTCTTTCAATTCCTATGGGGATTCTCTCTGTTTTTGTCTTCCTTGTGGGAAAATAAATAAATAATGGATATCCAATTATTTTAAATTATTTTGTTGGGTCACATAAATTATTTTACATTATTGATTGATATAGATTGTTAATCCAATAATAATTAAAAATTGTGTTAAATGATTTAGGAAGAAGGTTTAAATAAATTTTATTATAAATATATATGTTCTTTAATCTTTATTGTCAATTGTTTGAGCTTTACTATATAGAGTATCAATTCAGTTTCTGTGCAATTGCACACAATTTCTGTATGTGCTCCATGATGAGTTATACTTTAAAAATGTTATCATTAAAAATAAAACAAATCATAGACATCATTTATGAAGGTGTATACTTCATCACTTTTGTGTTATACTTCCTATGTTTTCTGTTGTTTGCTACGGACTCACCCAGTATGCAGTCCAATGCATATTTTAAATCATTAATAACTTAAACTCGGTACAAGTAAAAATTCTAAAATTTTGATATTTAAAAACTACAAGACGAGACGAATGTAACAAGATCCCACTTGGTTATATTTTAACTTGTATAATTATGATAAAACTTCAAATTAAAGTGTTTGTAGGAATATTGTCCAATTCACAAGCGTAGCTATCTTTAAAAAAATGGAGGAAGTATATCATTTATTTGACTTGGGGCATCATGGAATGAAACAAATCATCGGCATCATTTATGGAGATATATACATTATTTTTGTATTATAGATCATTTATTTAGCTTGAGACATCATGGTGCATATGCAATCTTCTGCACCCAAGCCATATCCATGGAGTATTATACGAGTATAAATTAAAATGTACGGTCACCTAAATGAAACAATTTATATCTTTAAAAAGGTAAGGTTATCCAAATTACACATTGGATAATTTAACACCTTATATAGTAGTACTCCATCCGCTTTTTTATATCTTCTCCATTTCTGCATTTTACGTACTTCAATGCATATTTTTAATGATTAATATCTCAAATTCTATACAATAAAAAATTATGAAAATTAAATATTCTAAAACTATATGATTAGACGAATCTAACAACATCTCTTGACTATGTTTTATTTTATAAAACTATGTTTAAACTCAAATCAAATTTATTCAATGAACAGTATTCACTGTGAAAATGGTGAACATATAAAAAAATGGAGGGAGTAAATACATATGCTTTCGGGCAAATTTAATATCTGAATTAGTTATTTTTATTTTTTTAGGAGTCATTAAAGGCATTGAAAAGAGTGGTGGGAGTCCATACCATACAAAGGGAATAGAAGGGGTGGATAGGGGGCCGTGTGGGATTCAGACCCCCAACAAATAGGCTTTGAGTTGGGGGACTTACTGTTAATGTAAGTCCCTAACCCCGGTTATTTTTATTTAATTATTTGTAACATTTGAATAGTTATTACTATTCATTGAGTGGCGTTGATTCAATATTTTAACACAGTTGTAAAAGATAGAATATAGTCAAGTGAAATCTTGTTGGGTTTGTCCAATCGCATACTTTTAGAATATCAAAGTTTTATAATTTTACTTTTACACAATTTGAAATTTTATGCGTTAAATATGTGCATTGGACTGCGTGAAATATAAAAATGTCAACTTTACCCGTAGGGTTGGGTAATCGGGTATCGGGTAGGGTATGATAGAGATAATCGGGGTAACGGGTAGGGTATTACCCGAAACCGAAATAAATCATATCGGGTGCGGGTAGGGTATGAATTTTATATATTACCCGATTACCCAATTAATTACATAAATATTTATTTATTTATTTATCTATATATACTTATGTATATTTAAATTTATATTATATATTGAGATATATTTATATATTTGTTTATTTATTTATTTACTTTTATATTTCAAATTTATTAACGTTTGAGACTTGACAGTAAAAAGATTAATGAATTTTTTACTGAATATTCTTAAATATTACAGTATTTATTTATGTTGCTTTAGAGGTCTCTTTTAAATATTCTTTTAAATTTTGTTCTCGTGCAATAATGAAGGTTTTATTTATTTTTTTATGGAGAAAAATAATTTTTTTCTTTATTAAAGTTGGATCGGATAGAGTCGGTTAACTATGTAATTTTAAGATTTCGAGTACCCGTTTATTCACGGATAATCCGCATACACGACGGGTATTACCCGAATCATACCCGATATTTAATTTTAGGGTAATAGGGTAGGGTAAAGGTAGAATAATTATATTTCGGGTAGTGAGTGGAGGTGGTCTACCCGTACCCTACCATACCGGTTTACATCCCTAGATTGAAAAAATACATATGAATGTTATAATTTTTAGAAAACCCGAAAGTATTATACTACTCCCTCCGTCCCATTTAACTTGTCTTGTTTCACTTTTGCACACAATCCAATGCACTTTTTCAATTGTTAATATCTAAAAATATGTACAATGAAAAATTGTGTAAAATATATATTCTAAAACTACATGATCATACGATTCTAATAAGACCTAATTCGACTATATTTTCCGAATCTATACTTGCAATAAAATTGAGTCAAAGCTGAACAATGAACAGTACCAAAAAGTCAAACAGGACATGTTTGGTGGGACGGAGGGAGTATTTAAATTGTGAGTAAAAAAATACTAGTACTATACTAGTACTAGTAGTAAATTGGATCGAGGGGAGGGAGTATTGGAGTTGGAGTAATTGGTAATTTGGTATGAGTGCGACTTCGAAGTTCCGATTGAAACCCCAAAATCGAAGCCTTCCCACAAACTGGAAGCGGAGTTTTCGCTAAGCAAGCCACACTGCCAATTTGCCAAAGACAAGCAGCAAACACCCAAAATGCTCGAAAGAGCCATCTCCATACGCCGCCCGCCTCATGCCGCCGACGAAGTCGACGATCACGCCGGGGATGACGACTCTAAGACTCGCAAGCACGCCTCCATCGCTTTACGACTCACCAATTACCTCATCAGATCCGGTTACTTATGGCCCTTTATTGCTCTCGTTTTAGCTCTCGTCCTTATCTCCTCCCTTCTCATTCACACCCGCGATTTGGTCTGTATCTCCGCATCCACTGCTGATCACATCTCGCGCTTGAAGTTCTTCGGATTTGATGGCCTCAGGACGGATTTTGGAGCCCTAGGCGTTCCCTGGTGTAAGTGTTACTTTACTTGCCCTTTTGTCTTCACCTTCCTCTTTTCTAAATTTTTAGGGTCTTGAGATTTGAGATGCTCACTTCTTTCCTGTATATGTGATTATTATAAATCTGTAATGTGTTCTTGGATGCCAGTGTTAAAAATTTGATTAAACTCCCATTATGATCTTCACTTTGATTTTCATCTTTCGCATGATGTCTGATATCTATAGCTCAGAATTGATAGGAGTGAACGAATAATATTCCTTGCTTATCGGGAAAGCTATGGATTTTTGTGTTTACTTGCGGTTAGAGGACACGGGGGCAAAGAATGTGATAGATTATAATGCTCTAAGTATGAAAGTAATCATTCTCTGTTCTCATTGTTTAAAGATAGGTATAGGTGCCTATGCCACAGATTAAAAGGTTATAAAGGAGAGAGGATATGTTCGGGTGGCCGGGTGGGGATTCAAACTTAAAACTTGAAGTTGGGAGGTCTTAGGGCTATGCAATTCAGCTAACCCCTATCCCACTCAGTTGTGAATTTTTGATTCTTCTAGTGTTTAAATTATTTTCTGTTTGGTTCTGTAACTGTTACATAGTTTTGTTGGTGTGTCAATGTCCAAAGATGTATCAACTCATTTACTGCCTATCCTTATCAAAAGGCAGATCGAAACATGGAAAAACTGTGGAATGGACATCCAAGGATTTGGTTCAAGGTATTGAGGAGTTTGTGCCAATTTATGAAACCCGGCCAATAAAGAACAACATGTACGGCATGGGGTTTGACCACAGTTTTGGACTATGGTTCATGACGCGATGGTTGAAGCCAGATTTGATGATTGAGAGCGGTGCTTTCAAAGGGCATTCAACGTGGGTGCTTAGGCAAGCGATGCCGGATACACCTATTGTGTCACTTTCACCTCGTCATCCAGAGAAGTACCTTAAGAAGGGGCCTGCTTATGTTGATGGAAATTGTACGTACTATGCTGGGAAGGACTTTGTGGATTTTGGGAGCATGGATTGGGGGAAAGTTATGAGGAAACATGGGATCAAAGATCGGAGTAGGGTTCTTGTGTTCTTTGATGACCACCAAAATGAACTAAAGAGGTAAAAGTGCTTCTTCTTCATCATCATCTTCTTTTTTGCCGGTTGAGTCAAAATGGTAACTTTTTTGACCTGAAATGAGATATACATTACTGTTGTACTTTGATGCATTTGTGAATAATAGATTAAAACAATCCCTGAAAGCTGGTTTCAAGCATCTGGTGTTTGAGGACAACTATGATACTGGAACAGGGGACCATTATTCATTCAGGCAAATTTGTGATCAGTTTTATATAAGAGGTATGCTTGGTTTAATATTACGGAAGCATTCCTTGTTGTCAACTAGCTGCTAACTTATGGGTTGGTTAAACTTGAAAGCAACACATAAACCGATATTTGATTTTATGCTTTTGCATATTCTGTTTCTGTCTTGAATGAACATGTATTTCACCAGTACTGATTTCCAATGTATGACGGTATGACCCCATAAGGCATTGCATGCCTATTACAAGCCATTTTATTTTTTCTGTTTGTTCCTTTTGCACTAGGTAAATTTCATCTTAATGTTTCCTGCTTAATGTTTGATACTGTGCATATGTCTAGTAGTACAAGTTTTATTCCAAACTGTTCCCTCCAGAAATTGCATCTCATGACTTTGACAGTGGCATCCCAACCTACTGTTGTAGCTACAAGATAATTAACAGAAGTTTGATTCTCTCTGTTTCCATGAAAGTTGGACATTACTTGCAGAATTAAGAGTTCATAACATAGTATTGTGTTAGACCATTGGTTTTCCCAGTCTTCTAGCGTAAGCTCTTGCCTTTGTTCTTGGGCTACCTATGCTGGAAGTGATTCTAATATGTTTCACACTTTCCGTATACTATTTGCTTTTTTTGTATGAGTCCTCTGTTTCTTTTTTCTTGTTAATTTTTCCCCTTAAGTATTTTTGTTTTGTTAACAAAATTAGACCAGAGCTACTTGTTTTTGGTGCAATCATTTATTTAGTGCACTTCCACATCTTCAGATGAATGAGATGTGAGTTTTTTTTTGTTTTTTTGTTTTTTTTTTTTTTTTTTTTTTTTTTGGGGGGGGGGGGGGGGGGTACCCCAGGCATGGAATGGTAAATCTCCTGAACAGAATAGTGATGCTTTGTAATGGTTGATTACTTGATTGTGCAAACAGAATCATGTGTCATGTGATGAAACTTACGGAGGGATTTCAATTGCTAAGCAATTTGTATATTGGATGGGATTGTAATGGTTCCAATAACCAGAGAAAATGCCAAGCAGATATACGTGCAAGTTTGAAACTGTCCATCCTTCTACGTTATTGCTTTGTGGGTTTGTGTGATCATAAAGTTGCACCATGCAATTTTCTTCATGTTTTATTCTAAACCTTATCGCAGTTGGATACATAATTTTTGTTGTTACATTTCATATTGCTGTATTTGCTTATTCTCTCCCTTTATCACTAGTAAGATATTTTGTTTTTCATTTGATCATGATTATGTTTTTGACATGATCTTCCAGTCTAACTTTCTTAAACCAAGAAAGATGCTGTTGACACCCAGAACTATGTTATCCCCAGGTGGAGGACACAGTTGCTTTAAAGATAGTGATGAGGCTAGGATAAGATTCCGAAGGAGTAAATTCTGGGAGAAAGCAGTTGACACAGACGAGCTATGTGGACCAAGTGATGTATGGTGGGGTGTAAGAGGCGAGATGCGTGATGATTTCAACCACAGCAACAAGGCAATCTCCTACACTGAACACTTCCAGAACAGCAGATACGTGGAGTCAGTTCTCGATGTGTACTGGGAACTACCTCCTGTCGCTGGCCCTTCTCTCACTCATCAAACAAGATACGATCCAGCTCGTTCATCAACTCCTATTGTAGAAGATGGCAGATACGGTTTATTTAGACGGCTTGGCTTATCCCAACTCGATCCTTCTGTATTTAATGGGTACACACAAATGGTATATCTTCAGGTCTCTAAACCCGAAAGATAAACAACCCCTTTAGATGTGTTCTTGGTTTTTAGAGCTTGTAATCTTCACTTTGTCCATATCTGGTACTGTTCTAATTTTCATTTTAAAATACTTCCGAAATCATTTCTTCTGGGTTTTTTTTTTTCTTATTAATCCAATCAGTTCTCACACAAGTCCCATCATTCTTATCATAATCTTACCATTATACTTTTGGCACATCACAGTATGTGTTGGATTCCATGTGGGGTTTTGGGCATGCATGAATCCAAGATTATGGAGCACAATCACAAATCATTAGCGTTGCAATTTTTTTTTTACATTCATGGAAGCAAAATACACTCTTGGAATACATTACAAATTTCAGTCTTGATAGCAAGTGGACGAACACTCGCATAGATGGGCATTGCTACAATTCTACTAAAGATTAAAACAAACAAGTAAAAAGACAAAAACACCCTGTGGAGTTTTTTAACCAAATCCCACCTTTGACCTTCCTCCCTAGTTCTGGCTCTTGCACTTCTGCATAGTCCTTGGAGCTGCAAAACATATCAAACTATATCATCAGTTCACAAATCTCTAGGAATTACAACAATGAAAAGAAAAGCATAACCATAGTGCAAGTATTCATCATCTTTTTAGGCCGTTCAAATTCACAGTGAAATTCAAGGTTGTTAGCAATACCAAGGCCGATGGCATCTGAACCCTTCATGATCCTTAATCGCCTGCACGAATCTCTGAACATCCTAAAAGAAGTCGAACCAAAATGAATACTTAAAACCACAAGAACATTATCTCAAAAGCAATGAATCTTTTTTGATTTTCTTTTATATAATATGACATATGAATAGCAGAATTTTGGACAGGAATAGACATACTCCCATGGCACATCCCCGACAAGCATCCAATCTCCATCCTTATCTTCGTAGGTCAGCACATATTCTGAACCATGGAGGAGATCCATCAAGTGGCGTTCGCTCAGCTGCTCCTGCCCGTATTGCCCTACACCAAACACCACAAGTGTTAGAATCGTTTTTGCGTCGAAAATTTCCACAGAGAGAACGAATTCAATAATACACATATATACCGATGGTAAAGCAGCTGAACATCTTCTCAAGGCCCGATGACAGCTCTGCATAGCTACAGTATGTCTTGAGATCGATCTTCCTCAAGTACGGCGCGCCATCCATGCTCACCTTTACGTACAGACAAGTACCCGATTTTGCAGCTGGATCATTGTTCTTGGGCAGGTTTGGGGCTGAAGTGTTCTTTCGAAAAGATCGAACTGGTGGCCATCCAACTACTCGTGCCCTGTTGCAGAAAACAACATTCCTTAGTAATCAACACATATAGAAGTATAAAAATAAAGGTCCTGCATAAATAGCATATGTTGAAATTTCAAAAGCATGTTTTGGAAATACAAAATAATCTATTACAAGAAACCCACAACCTATAATTTCTTACAATGGTTTTCCTATAAGATGGCAAAGCTGTCTTAATTTCTTACGACCCAAATCTAATCCCCCCCAGGCCCCAATATTTAGTGACTGAAAAGAATCGCTATGGACCTATTGAGAGCATCCTATGGCGGATTTCGAAGAAAATAAATGATGATAGTGTGAGCGTGTCCTAATTCTCTTACGAACCCGGGATAGAATGATTTCCACCATTAATTAATTTTTTTTTTCCTAATTAAAGAGAATGTTTTGCTGCAGTGAGACAAGCACATCAAATTAAACCTCAACACACAAAAGCAAAATCAAATCCCAACCATTTCATCATCAAAAGCAAATTTTAAAGCTCACTTTGAAGCAGGGGCAGAGTTGGCATTTCCAGTCTTGCTGTCCTCAGCAACAGGAGGATTATTACTACTATTATTCTCCTTCACAGAAGTGATGGTCCCTTTTCCTCTTGGAGTTGGAGAGAACAACAAACCCTCAGCTTTCCCCAAATCAGGCTCAGATCCACCACCATTGATGGCCAAACCCCAGGTCCCATTTATTGCATCGGAAAATCCCCTTTTGGCTCCCAGCCCCTTCAAAATCCCATTATTGCCCTCATCCTTCAAATCCTTACCAAACAGAGAAACCCTCCTCTCCGGGGACTCCGAGCCCGGCAATCCCAGCCTCAGCTCCGTCTTCAAGGCTGGGATGTTCTCTGATGGCTCGGCTAAGCCTATGTACTCATGATGATGTTCTTGAGGTATATTAGACATCAAAAAGGGAAGAAGATAATAAATTTAGGTGTGGATGGGGGTTGTGTAAAGATAAAATCTTGGATGGAATGGAGAGCTAGAGTAAGGTTCTTGGTGAGATTGGGATTTTTTTTGAAGAGAAGAAGAGTTCTTTTGGTTTTGGGGTTTAGGGTGCCTCAAAAAGACGTGTGTTTTTGTTGATGCAGAAAAAGAAGGTTCTTTGGCCTTTCTGTAGCCCTTTATTGGTAATTTAATTAAGTATTTATTTATTGTGGTAATAATGTAAAAGAAATGGTGAAAATTTAGTACTCCCTCCTCCGTCCCATGAAATTTGGCCACTATTCCTTTTAAGGGTGTCCCATGAAATTTGGCCACTTTATATTTTTAAATAAATTAAAATAATATAAGTTTGATTAGAATTTTAATTATTCTCAAATTACATTAAAAGTGTTCACTTTTATTATTCTGCACAAATTCCAATACACTTTTACTTTTCTTTAATTCTTAATATTTCAAAATTGGTACAAATAAAAATTGTATAAAATATATATTATGAAACTACACGATTATACGATTCTAATAAGATCACACTTGAATATTTTTCTCTAATTATATCATTACATAATATTAAGTCAAAGTTAAATAATAAACAATATCAAAATTCATTAGAATCTTAAACACAAAATGCCTACACCATTTTAATTATTAAACTCCACTACCTAAATTATCGTGCCCAAAAGAAAGTGGTCATATTTCGCGGGACGGACTAGTATAAGAAGCAATTATTTCCAGTTTGCTTTTGTGAAAACAGTCATAATTAAAACAGGAAATATAAATATGCATAATTGATTGCTTTTGGAGGCACTGCACTGCAGCAGTCTTTGTCTCAGGACAAATCATCTTGTCCCAGCACTCCCATTACCAACCAAGTCAAATTAATTTACTGCTCCCCAAATTACTCACATAAAATACCATGCTCTTTGGATTAATGTTTTAACTGTTCACAATCTTCCATTATTACTACTACTAGTACAATGGAACCATGGGAATTTGGAATCTCTAATCAATTTAATTTTATTGGACATTATATTATTGATATGTATGTGTCGAGTATCGACCTTGTTTGTGGAAGCCGGGCCCAGAGCATTCAGACATACATGAGTGTCGTTGTCAATTAGGCAAAATACTAAAACTGATCCGACAACTCACCCAGAAAAGTCCATTCCCTTTCATAATTACTCCTCCTGTAATAATAATACAACTAAGAATATAAAGGAATTAAATATAAAAGCAAAGTGGGGGTGGGGTGGGGGGCTAAGGGAGGCCGTGGGGGTGGGGGCAGTCAACAGTGTGGGAAGCAGAGGTAAGTGGAAAAATGCCAAACCGCACGGAATCAACGATAGAGATTTCAGAGGGAAAAAAGCAGTGCAGATCACAGATATGCGGGAATTGGGATAGCGATTATTCAGTCCAACAAGTTTCTTTCTCTCCCTCTTTAATTTTCTTCTATGGTAAAGGTAATACTACTAGCTTCTACAGTAATAAATAGTAATAGTAAAACACGATTTTTATTACTTTCTGAAGAAAGCGTGTTTTGCGCAGAGAGCGCAGACAGACTGCAAAACTGCAACAATATTTGGTGCTGGACCTCGACAAGATTTTCCAGGCCAAGACAAACATTCCTCCATTCAGAAATTCATCTGTCAGAATGCCCTATATTTCCATATGGCCAATGGGGGGGCCATATAGTACTACTCCTACATTACTACTCCCTCCCTCCCGTTAATCATAGCTTTTTTTTTTAGCACGAAAATTTAGATAGTAATGTTTAGTACTCCCTTCGTCCCACCACACTTGTCTTGTTTGACTTTTTTACACTGTTTATTGTTCAGCATTGACTCAACTTTATTTCAAGTATATATTTAGAGAAAAATAATTGAGTTGGGTCTTGTTAGAATCGTATGATCACGTAGTTTTATAATATATATTTTGCATAATTTTTTATTGAACATATTTTGAGATATTAACAGTTGAAAAAGTGCATTGGATTGTGTGCAAAAGTGAAACAAGACAAGTTAAATGGGATATAGGGAGTAGTTAAAGTGGTATGATTAAATTTGGTTATTTCTCTCATCTTATTTTAGTAATTAGTATTATATTTGACTTTTGACACTATTCTCTCCGTTCATTTTTAGTTGTCTTTTTTCAGCTCAATTTCAATAACCAAAGTCCGCATTAATAAACTCGTAAATTTACATTTTTACCCTTCTACTAAACTCATTCTTAATAAATACTTTAACAAATACTCCCTCCGTCCCACTTTAGTTGTCAGATTTGACTTTTTGGTACTGTTCATTGTTTAACTTTGACTCAACGTTATTGCATATATATATTTGAAAAAAAATAGTCGAGTTGGGTCTTGTTAGAATCGTAAAATCATATAGTTTTATAATATATATTTTACATAATTTTTTATTGGAAAAATGATAAATAGATCCTTTTTCTTTTCAAAAAATTCAAATCAGTCCTTTTTCTATTTTATTACCAAAACAGTCCTCTACAAATGCTAATTATGTTCAAATCAGTCCTTTTTTTACTAATTATATTCTAATTGCTGACGTGATAAGGGTTTTAATTTAAACCTGACACGTGTGCATAATATTAGTCATTTTTCTTTCATCTTTTGCCAATTCAGTCCTAAACTTTTATTTTGTTCTATTTAGTCATCTACCCCAATCACTCATTTTTAGGCCCAGAACCTTAAATTTTTTATTATTACTAATCCATTTATCAAATAAATGCACAACATACTTCCATAAATAAAATTAAACTCCAAACCTCATATATTGGGTTCGACTGCTTTGTTATCGGTCTTTCAAGTACCGGAATTTTACGGACTCTCTCTAATAACCACTCGACCGCAACCGATTGTTCATTGGTTTTGGTTTCCTTCAGTAACAATCAACAGAATCTTACTTTGCGTCCTACCTTAGGATGTAGCAATATTTGAGTAAATGATTTAACTTGAATTTTTGGAAGGTTATGGATACAGGAAGCCTTGGTTTTATTGAAAAATATTAATATTATTAAAAATATTAAAAAAATAGCCTGAATTTTATTGTCCACAAAGTATGATTGTGCTGATTGTTGTTGAAGGAAACCAGAACCAATGAACCATCGTTACGGCCGGGTGGTTAGAGAGAGTCCGTAAAATTCGGAACTTCGAAGACCCGGTAACAAGGCGGTCAAACCCAATGTATGAGGTTTCGTATTTAATTTTATTTACGGAAGTATGTTGGGCATTTATTTGATAAATGTATTAGTAATAATAAAAAATTAAGGTTCTGGGCCTAAAATGAAATAATTTGAAAGGTTTGAGGCCAATTAATATAAAAATGAGTGATTGGGGTAGAGGACTAAATAGAACAAAATAAAAGTTTAGGACTGAATTGACAAAAGATAAAAGAAAAAGGACTAATATTATGCACACGTGTCAGGTTTAAATTAAAACCCTTGCCACGTCAGCAATTAGAATATAATTAGTGAAAAAAATGACTGATTTGAACATAATTAGCATTTGTAGAGGACTGTTTTGGTAATAAAATTGAAAAAGGACTGATTTGAATTTTTTTGAAAAGAAAAATGACCTATTTATCCTTTTTTCCATTTTTTATTGTACATATTTTGTGATATTGACGATTGAAAATGCATTGGATTGTGTGCAGAAATGAAACAAGACATGTTAAATGAGACGGAGGGAGTAGTATTTATGTAAATAGAAGTGCAATATAGTAAAAACATAATATAACTACCTAAAAATAACAACTATTTTGGAACACTTGTTAGTCTCTAAAAAGACAACTAAAAGGAACGGAGGGAGTATTTATTTAACTTTGACTCAATATTATCATAATGATGTTAGAAGAGAAAAATAGTCAAGTGTGATCTTGTTAAAATTATCTAATCATATAGTTTTAGAATATATATTTTATATAATTTTTATTTTTTTACCTGTTTTAAGTTATTAATAGTTAATCAATTACATTAGATTTTGTATAGAAAGTACAATTGTCATTAATGTGAGATTTTTAATCATGCTTATAATTAATCTAATTTCCTTAAAATGGAAAATAGTCAACCTTATTGGAACACCAAAAAAAATAGTAGTCAAAATTATTGGGACGGAGGGAGTAGTACTCCCTCCGTCCCCTAAATAGTTGTCTCTTTCAGTTCACAATGTTTGCATTAATTAACTAATAAATTTATATTTTTACCCTTCAACTAACCTCATTCTTAATAAATTTCAATAAATAGCATTTATGTAAAGTAAAGGGCAATATAGTAAAAACATAACATAACTACCTATAACTAACTAAAAATGACAACCATTGTGGAACACTTTTTAATCTTTAAAAAGACAACTAAATAGGAATTGATGAAGTATACTACCTCCGTTTTCATATGTTCTTGACCTTTAGTAATGTGTTACTATTCACCCACAGACTTTTACTTAAAGTTTTATCATAGTTATACAAATTAAAATATAGTCAAGTGGGATATTGTTAGATTCGTCTCGTCGAGTAGTTTTTAAATATCGAACTTTTAGAATTTTTACTTGTGTCGAACTTGAGTTATTAATGGTTTAAAATGTGCATTGGACTGCGTGAAAAGTGAGTATGTAAGAAACATTTGAATACGGAGGAAGTATAATAGTACTACTATTACTAATCATCCGTATAGTACTTGTAACATGTAAATTGTAATTTAAATTTAAACTTTTTTTTTTTTTTTCAAATTTGATGAATTGCATTTACGACAGCAACGAAAGGCTGACACCAAAACAAGGAACAATCACCACCAGAGGCAGAGGGACAGCAGACACACCTCATTTCTCGAAATTATTACCTCTGCCTCTGCCTCTGCGCTAAGGTAAATGGTAATTAATTTCATTGAGGGTATAGTAAGTGTGGCAGTTGGACTACTTTCATCACCAAATTAAATACATCCTCCGTTTTCTTTATTAGCTATATTTGACAAATGGTTAATGTTTATTTATATATTTTTATAAAGTTTTATCATGGTTAAATAAGTTAAAATACTCCCTCCGTTTTTTTTTTAGTTGTCTCTTTCAACTCAATTTCAATAACCAATGTTTGCATTAATTAATTCATAAATTTTTATTTTTACCATTCAACTAAACTAATTCTTAATAAATGTCAACAAATAGCATTTATATAAAGAGAATGACAATATAGTAAAAACATAGTATAACTACCTAAAAATGACAACTATTTTGGAACACTTTCTACTTTCTAAAAATACAACTAAAAAGAAACGGAGGGAGTATAATTAAGTGGAATCTTGTTAGATTCTCATCAGAATTTGAGTTATTAATGATTAATGTACATTGTATTGCGTACTGGGTGGGTCCAAAACAATTTTTAAAAAAACAGAGAAAGTATGTGATGGGTAAATTTGAACAAACTACTCTATTGCTCTTCACTTTATATAAATACTATTTGTTGATATTTATTAAGAATAAGTTTAATTGAAGGGTAAATATATAAATTTATGAGTTAATTAATGTAAATCTTAATTATTGAAATTAAGCTGAAAGATAGAACTAGTATTTATGAAGGGAGAGAGTATCATAGTACTATCCCGGTTCCTTTTTAGTTGTCTCTTTCACCTCAATTTCAATAACCAAGGTTTACATTAATTAACTCATAAATTTATATTTTTACCCTTCAACTAAATTCATTCTTAATAGGCCTCGGTTATATACCCACAACATTGGTTTGGGGCACACACACTTTTTGATAAAATATCATATATACCCCTAGTTAAAAAATGAGGATTGGGGCACACAATTTACAAATTCTTTTTTTTTTTCCCTCCCTCTCTTCCTTTCTTCCTCGTTCAAACAAAACAAAACGCAAAACCCTAAACCCAAAACCCTACTTTTCTTACGGATTTTTATATTCATATACTCATACTCCATGGACATGAACGATTAGCAAAACCGAGATGAACATGTGGTGGAAGAACACGAATACCAAATCATAGAATCGATAAGTTTTTTTACATTTGTATCGTAGATGAGCAATATCGCAGATTAGTTGTGTTGTGCGTCGAGTTTTTTTGGAGAAAGGAACGAACGACCAATGCCATCCGACCCCTTCCAAATACAAACGGCCAGTAATGGCCGGATGCGTAATATTGTAAACAGCCAGCACTGGTCGTGTAGATAAATAGACGGCCGGCCAGTGCTGGCCGATCGTCACCAAAGAGGAATGATCGTTCTTTTTTTCTCTTTTTTTTTTTTTTTTTTTTTTTACTTCTCAAACAGAACGGCCAAGAGTGGTCGTTCCTCAACTATAGCGAACGGCAAGGAGTGGCCGTTCCTCAACTATAGCGAACGACCAAGAGTGGCCGTTCATTAATTAAAAAAAAAAACGATCTTGTCAGTCTGTGTCTGTGACCGCCACCACGACCGCCGCCACCACGGGCCCTTCCTCCGCGCGTCCTCGGCATTTTTCTTTGACGGATTTGGCTTTCTTCTCTTCGGCTTCTTCTTCTTCTCGTGTTCTTCCAATTTTCTCTTCCAATTTTGTGTGTGCCCTAAACCTAAACCCATTTCCCCCGATATGTGTGTGTTAGGAAATAGAGACCGGGATTACAAAACATAAAGACCCGAACTCCAAATTCTAGTATATGGGTTGAAATGATAGAATGAGTAAGTATTTTAGTGTGTGCCCTAATCCAAGTGTTTTTTGTGTGTTTGTGGAAAAAAAGTGTGTGCACATAACGAGAGCCTTCTTAATAAATACTCCCTCCGTTCACTTTTACATGTCGTTTTAGAGCAAATTTCAGAGACCAAGAAATGTAATGATTTTTCTGATACTTTCCATTTTTGCCCTTCCATTATTTACGGAAACCAGTAAAAGGTAGAGTTGGAGTGGAGATAGAATGAGTAATATTTATGAGAGTAAAATGGTAATATTGAAAAATTTTGATAAAAATTCTTGGAATGACAACTATTTTGGAATGCTTTTTGATTTCTAAAAAGACAACTAAAATGGAACGGAGGGAGTATCAACAAATAACATTTATGTTAAATGAAGGGCAATATAATAAAAACATAGTTTAACTACCTAAAAATAACAACTATTTTAGAACATTTTTTACTCTCTAAAAAGATAAGTAAAAAGGAAATAAATACTACCTCCGTTCTCATATAAGTGAACCATTTGCATAGTAGTAACTATTCATTGGGTAACCTTAACTAATTTTTTAAACATAGTTATATAAGAAAAAACATAGTCATGTGAGATCTTGTTAGATTCGTCTAATCACATAGTTTTAGAATATCAAATTTTTATATTTTTTACTTATATACAATTTGAGTTATAAACATCTAAAAATGTATCTTGGACTGCGTGAAATACAAGAAGGGTCTATTTATATGAGAACAGAGGAAGTAACACGTAGTAATAATATTTTTTTCGTTTTAAAAGAAGTGTGCGGCACAGAAGCGTGGGGATTGGAGTGAATGAATGGCGACGGATGGTAGCAGGGGGAGATTAAAGTGCGGACTGGATGAATACATGTCATCATTGACGGCATGCTGTTTGACCAGGGACAGCCTAGTAAATGCCTATAATCATTGATGCCCTTGGCGTTTGACCCTACTTTAGTTTTAAAACAATTAGAGTTTAACGTTTGAAGTTTGGAGTTTAGAGTCTGGAGTTTGAAATTAATGGTGAAAATAGTTTTAAATTTGAATAATAATGCTTGGTAATGCAATTTTAAATTAGAGTTTAGAGTCTGGAGTTTGGAAAGTTAAAAGTTGAGAGAGAGTAGCGTTCAGAATTTAGAGACTATAGATTAAAATTTAGCGAATACTACAATTAGTGTTTACTATATATGAGATTTTAGGTTTATTTTTAGTATGTATTTAAAAGCTAAACACTAATCACTAACGTTTTTTCCAAACACAGCCGTAGGCTGTAGCGTCTTCATTTAGACCTTAGCCATTACACTGTACTGTCTAGTTTCTGTATTACTCCCTCTGTTCCTAAATATTAGTTGTCTTTTTTATAAATCAAAAAACATTCTAAAATAATTATCATTTTATATATTTATTATCACACTTTTACAATAATACTTTTATCCTTCATAAATATTACTCCTAGAATATTATATAATCTCTCTCTACTTTAATTTTATTTTTTTATAAAGTAGGGGTAAAAGTGAAAAATTAACTAATAATAATAACATTTCTTGGTAGGGAGAAGTTAGGGTCCAACTAAGGGATTTGACATGATGTACTTAGGCGTTTTCCAACCGTTGATTAACTTTTTAAATCAACGGTTGAGATGAACTGGAAGGGTAAAAATGTAATTATGTCATATTACTCTAAAATATATTTTAATACATTTCAGCGATAAGATATGTACTTTTCAGCGATTGTGTTGATTAATATATTATTTTCAGCGACATAATTGTTTTCAGCGCGCCTTCCATGTATTTTCAACGATGGAGTATAGTATATTTCAGCGACGCTCCGTAGTATATTTCAGCTACAAGCTATAGTATTTTTCTGCGATATATGATGCATTTTCAGCGACTTCGTACGTAAAAGTTGAAACCCTAATTCGTTGGTTTAATATATTTCAGCGACGCATTATAGTATATTTCAGCGATGCACTGTAGTATATTTCAGCGACGGACTGTGTTCATTTCAGCGACATACATAGTGTTCTTCAGCGATGACCTTATGTGTATTTTTCAGCGACGACATTAAAAAATTTTTGGACAATTTTACCCTTTTACATTTTGGACTGTTGGATCTTAAAAGAACGGTTGGGATTGGTGCCTTTATGTTCTGCAGGATTTGGTGATTGCACCGTAACCAATCCGTAATTTTAGCTAAAACATCATTTATTAAGGAACGATGGAGTATTTATTGATTTATTTTTACTGCAACATTACAATTAAATTGTAGTATGTGTGTAATAACTAAAATGCCATTAATTTTTATTAAAATTGAAACATTTTTTTTTTCTTCAATTATTTTATTACTCATCTGTTTTGTAAATGATATCACCAGAAAGTAGTAGTATGGGAATACTAGTATTATTTTAAGGGAAAAGCTCTAGTAAAAATAATAAAAGAAAAACATCATAGACTGCATATTATGAAAAAAGTATAAATAAGTTATGAGAATTTAACCTCGCTTCAAGTTTCTCAAAGGAAAAAAAAATAAAAAATAAAAAATCTTCAAGGCTACAATATAATATATAGTGTAGATTTCCTGTGAACATTTCATCCCCCATTTTGCTTACCTTATAAATTTAGTTATGCACTTAAAGTCCAGAAGAGTTAGCATGCATGTAAAAATTTTTGTACTTCTATTTGTGATATACAGAAGAATGTGATGGGTACAATGGAGCTGTTTGGATGACAGCATATTGACCAGCATATAGCATATTGAAAGAGCATATTGTCTCACAGTTCTCTCTCCGAATCTGCTATCTGCTAGCGGATCCGCTGACTCCCAAACATCCCAATAACTTTTTAGGAACAATATCCATGCTGCATCCTTTGTTTCAATCATATTCCCATCGCATGTATATACAATTTTTTTTGAAAAAAAAATAGTATATAAAAGATATTGTATTATTTACGCAAATACACTACATCTTACTACTATAGATAATAAATAATATTATTGTAGATTATTGTATGATCCGATTAATCATAAAAGTGGCTTGATTTATATTATATATAAAAATATAAATATAAAGGTAATCCTTGACTAAAGTTGAAATTAAAGGACAAAAAAAAAGATGGAGTGGACTGGGGGCTGCTTTAAATGCCTACTTGAGCATTTTAGAAAATTGAAGGAAAAAAAGAAAGATGACTATGCACACATTTTCCAGCAGAAAAAGGATATGGTGATCTTTTATGCTTGCCATTTGCCAACCCTAGATAGCCTTCATATGGTACTTTAAAATTGAATTATTTAGGAATAAGAGTTTAGCATATGGATTACTATTTTTTATCATCAATATGTGTGTGTATATATCTATATAATAATCTAAAACAAAATAGTCTAACACACACACTTTCCCGCCCAAATATTTTCCCCTCACAAAATCCATTTTTTATACTCTCTCTCACACACTAACTTATTTACAGTTCTGCCACCGGACCGTGCTCCACATCGATGATAATTACAAATATGTCATGGACCGTGCTCCAATTTCTATATTAAACATGCATCTCATTTATTCCCTTCCTCCTATAAATATGTGTATTATAACCCACCTCAAAATCATATCCTTACATCTTCATCTAACATTTCTCTCAATATTATAGCTTTTGTTCCATTTAACAAATACATCTCCCACCATTTTATAGCTTTTATGATTCAATTTCATGCCTCTTTCTTCTTTTTTTGCTAATATTTTTATTTTCTTTTGTTGTTGTTTTGGTGACAGATATTGGAGCAACGATAGTACAGACTCAAATGACGAAGAGCATTTTGAATGGATGAAGAGCTAATGAATATTCATAATCATAAAAGAATAAATCAATTGTTTGGTTGTTCTTTTTGTGGAAAGATTTGTTCCACCGAGTGTAAATAATTGGATGAGTTTATTAGTTATAGCATTATTTACTCAGAATCTTTTGTATTTTATTCAATAAGAGAGTTTCGAATTTATCCATATCATTTTTATCCATGTTCTATTCTCAATTACTCCATTCAATGATTGATTAATAACAAATCAATTCTATTCTCAAATTAAATATGACAATGTTGAATTATCATTGCTTTAAATTAAATTAAAATGAAATGATCCCATAATTAAAGGATGTAATTTGGAAATAATCATTGCTAATTTGATAGCTAAAAATGATAGTTTACTTTAATGGGTAGATCTTATAATATTAGATAACTAATTATAAAATTTTTGAATGGATGAATTAATAATGGAAAATGATGATGAAAAAATTAATATGCCAAAACATAGCATTCAATGATTGATTAATATCAAATTAATTCTATTCTCAAGTTAAATATGACAATGTTGAATTATCATTGCTTTAAATTAAATTAAAAGATTGTATTTAAATTCTAACAATTTTTTTATTATATCAATTGGCTAATTATAGCAATAAGTTTATTAATTATAATATTAACTTTGGAGAAAATATTGTGATGATTTAATATAGATACTACGTTTTGAAATGGATTTTATCTATATTGGCAACTAAATCTTTCCATTTAAATATATCCATATATTGGAAACTAAATATTAAATAAAAAATGAAAACTAAATATTAAAATATGTATTTTTAAAATAAACCATTCTAAATATGTGTTTTTTAATTTTAAAAATATATTTTACTTTATTAGATCCAAAAATCATAAATATTTAAATCATTGTACACTAATAGAGAATGAAATGATCCCATAATTAAAGGATGTAATTTGGAAATCATCATTGCTAATTTGATAGTTAAAAATGATAGTTTACTTTAATTGGTAGATCTTATAATATTAGATAATTAATTATAAAATTTTTGAATGGATGGATTAATAATGGAAAATGATGATGAAAAAATTAATATGCCAAAAATTAGCATTCAATAATTGATTAATATCAAATTAATTCTATTCTCAAGTTAAATATAACAATGTTGAATTATCATTGCTTTAAATTAAAAGATTATATTTAAATTCTAACAAATTTTTTATTATATCAATTGGCTAATTATAGCAATAAGTTTATTAATTATAATATTAACTTTGGAAAAAATATTGTGATGATTTAATATAGATACTACGTTTTGAAATGGACTTTATCTATATTGGCAACCAAATCTTTCCATTCAAATATATCCATATATTGGAAACTAAATATTAAATAAAAAATGAAAACTAAATATTAGAATATGTATTTTTAAAATAAACCATTCTAAATATGTGTTTTTTAATTGTAAAAATGTATTTTACTTTATTAGATCCAAAAATCATAAATATTTAAATCATTGTACACTAATAGAGAATGAAATGATCCCATAATTAAAGGATGTAATTTGGAAATATCATTGCTAATTTGATAGTTAAAAATGATAGTTTACTTTAATTGGTAGATCTTATAATATTAGATAATTAATTATAAAATTTTTGAGTGGATGAATTAATAATGGAAAATGATGATGAAAATTTAATATGCCAAAAATTAGCATTCAATGATTGATTAATATCAAATTAATTCTATTCTCAAGTTAAATATGACAGTGTTGAATTATCATTGCTTTAAATTAAAATATTATATTTAAATTCTAACAAATTTTTTATTATATCATTTGGCTAATTATAGCAATAAGTTTATTAATTATAATATTAACTTTGGAAAAAATATTGTGATGATTTAATATAGATACTACGTTTTGAAATGGATTTTATCTATATTTGCAACTAAATCTTTCCATTCAAATATATCCATATATTGGAAACTAAATATTAAATAAAAAATGAAAACTAAATATTAGAATATGTATTTTTAAAATAAGCCATTCTAAATATGTGTTTTTTAATTTTAAAAATCTATTTTACTTTATTAGATCCAAAAATCATAAATATTTAAAACATTGTACACTAATAGAGAATGAAATGATCCCATAATTAAAGGATGTAATTTGGAAATCATCATTGCTAATTTGATAGTTAAAAATGTTTGTTTACTTTAATTGGTAGATCTTATAATATTAGATAACTAATTATAAAATTTTTGAATGGATGAATTAATAATGGAAAATGATGATGAAAAAATTAATATGCCAAAAATTAGCATTCAATGATTGATTAATATCAAATTAATTCTATTCTCAAGTTAAATATGACAGTGTTGAATTATCATTGCTTTAAATTAAAAGATTATATTTAAATTCTAACAAATTTTTTTATTATATCAATTGGCTAATTATATCAATAAGTTTATTAATTATAATATTAACTTTTGAAAAAATATTGTGATGACTTAATATAGATACTACGTTTTGAAATGAATTTTATCTATGTTGCAACTAAATCTTTCCATTAAAATATATCCATATATTGGAAACTAAATATTAAATAAAAAATGAAAACTAAATATTAGAATATGTATTTTTAAAATAAACCATTCTAAATATGTGTTTTTTTAAGATAAATAAAGCAGATGTGGATGATGGAGGGAAATAAAATATTTAGAATATTGAATATAATTTTTCTATGAAATGATTTTTAATTGAATGGGAACTAAATCTTTACTTATAAATTTATCCGAATTTTGAAAATACAATATCAAATAAAAAAATTAAAACTAAGTATTATCCCATAAATAAAGCAAAGATGATGTGGTAATTGATTCACATTGATTAAATTGAATTCCATTGGATAAACAAAAAATAAAATGTTCACTATAGACAATGAAATGATTATGGAAAGAGCAAAGAATAATCGTAAAAGATGAGATGATCAATGTAAATAAATAAATTACCCCTTAAATAAGGTGGATGAGCAATTGGCTAAATGGAATTAAAATATGACAATGTTAAATATGACAATAATAAGTTAGCAAAGTTAAATATGACAATGTTAAATCATCATTGCTTTAAATTAAAATATTATATTTAAATTCTAAAAAAATTGTATTATAGCAATTGGCTAAATATAGCTATAATAAGCTTATTATAATATTAACTTTGGAAAAAATATTGTGATGATTTAATATAGATACTACGTTTGTAAATGGAATCATTGAACATATCATTTTATAATCAATTTATTGTGATTTATTTTAGTAATAGATATATTGTGATGATTTAACATTAGATAGTTATTTAAATATATTCTTATTTTAGGATCGTTTTAATTATACTGGCAACTAAATGTTTTCATATAAGTATATCCATATTTTAGAATCATTTTATTTATATTGACAACTAAATATATCCATATTTTGGAAACTAAATATTAATTAAATAAAAAATTAAAACTAAATATTAGAATATGTAATTTTTTTAAATTTGCCATTTTAAATACGCGGTTTTAAATTTTAAAAAATATGTGTTACTTTATTAGATCAAAAAATCATAAATATTTAAATCATGTACACTAATAGAGAATGAAATGTTCCCATAATTAAATGGTGTAATTTGGGAAACATTATTACTAATTGGATGGTTAAAAATCATGCCAAAATGATAATTTACTTTAGTTCAGAATATATACTATGTATCGTTTGGTAGATCTTATAATATTAGATAACTAATTATAAACTTTATTGAAAATCTGTTACCATTTAGGTGCTATTAATATCAAATTAAAAGAGGTTATAGATAATAAATTATTGAATCCGATATATTTTATGAAGATATTGTTGACATTTATGTTAATAATAGCAAATTTATTTTATTATGTATATATCAAATAATTTTTTACAATATTGGCCATCTTGAATAATTTGGAAAGAGATTCCGGCTGCTCAATTTAAGTGCACATTTTTTGGGATTAATTAATAATAGAAAATGATGATGAAAAAATTAATATGCCAAAAATATAGCACGGATTAAATCCAATTTAACCAAAAAAATATGTATTATTAATTATATGGTAATAAAATCATGATAGATAAATCATGATGATAATAAAATATGTATGTAATATGTATTAATTATTTTATTTGTGTAAATGAGATTTGCGGTGATGGGGAAAGCAGATGCATAATTTTTACAATGGGGATGATGGAGGAAAATAAAATATTTAGGATATTGAATATAATTTATCTATCAAATAATTTTTATTTATATTGGCAACTAAATCTTTCTTATAAATTTATCCGTATTTTGAAAACACAATATAAAATAAAAAAAATGGAAACTATGTATTATCTCATAAATAAAGCAAAGATGATGGGGTTATTGATTTCCATTGATTAAATTAATTTACATTGATTAAACTGATTTCCATTGGATAAACAAAAATGAAATGTTGACTATAGACAATGAAATGATTATGGAAAAAGCAAAGAATAATCGTAAAGGATGAGATGATTAATGGAAATAAATAAATTATCCCTTAAATAAAGAATAATTAATGTAATTTAGCCATTCAACTATTACTATAATTTTTACAAATACGATATTTTATTTATTTGTGGTGAATAATGAATCCATATTAGGAATTTATTTATGGATGAGAAAGTTAATATGCAAAAAATATAGCACGCATTAAATCTAATTTTTTTTTTTGAGAGGAAATTTTATTATAACAAAGTTCAAACAAAACAATCCATACAAGATGCTCACACCGAGATCCAAGACAACCTCTATCAATTAGCTACAACCATATCTTACCTATCTTCCAACAAGACGAGAGCAACTTATCCAAGTAAGCATCGGTGGCACCAACTTACATGTAAGACAGTCTACTTCCTCCATTTCCAATACGCAGTTTCAATAACAAAAATTTGATCCATCCCTCTACCGAAACAACCTTATCAGCAGCTGCCCCATTTGGTGTGATGAGGATGAATATCTCAATTAACATAGTAGTGAGCTGCGTCGCCCCATTTTTCTAATTTAACTAGAAAAATAAAATATGTATTATTAATTATATGGTAATAAAATCATGATATTAATAAAATATGTATGTAATATATATATATATATTAATTATTTATTTATGCAAATGAAATGGGGAAAGCAGATGCAGAATTTTTACAATGGGGATGATGTGGGGAAATAAAATATTTAAGATATTGAATATAATTTGTCTATGAAATGATTTTTAATTATATTGCAACTAAATCTTTCCTTATAAATTTATTCGTATTTTGAAAATACAATATCAAATAAAAAAAATAGAAACTAAGTATTACCCCATAAATAAAGCAAATATAATGCAGTAATTGATTTCCATTGATTATATTGATTACATTGATTAAATTAATTTACATTATTAAATTGATTCCATTGGATAAACAAAAATGAAATGTTGACCATAGACAATGAAATGATTATGGACAGAGCAAAGAATAATCGTAAAAGATGAGATGATCAATGGAAATAAATAAATTACCCCTTAAATAGGAAAAATTAATGTAATTTAGCCATTCAACTATTATTATAATTTTTACAAATACGATATTTTATTTATTTGTGGTGAATAATGAATCCATATTAGGAATTTATTTATCTATATAAATAATATTCAATTTACACTTAAATCCATGTATTAACCTAAAATTATATGCAAAAGTTTCCAGTCTAAAACCACTAGCCTAATTTTTAGTTAATAATCTCAAAAAGTGAAATTAATTCTATACTCAAATAATCCCTTCAATGTTAGATTTATGGGATTGTATTCTCAATTTCAAAAAAAGGAAATGTTTAATACTTATAAATAAATAATGAAATTATTTCAACCATGAGTTTATTATGCCATTAATTTTAATTGACTTTTTTTTTATTAACATTAAGTTTCATTATAACATTTATTGGTCCTTACAAGTTAAATATGAAAATGTTAAATCATCATTGCTTTAATATAAAATATTATCTTTCATTTCTAAAAAAAAATTGTATTATAGCAATTGGCTAATTATAGCAATAAGTTTATTATAATATTAACTTTGGAAAAAATATTGTGAAGATACTACGTTTTGAAATGGAATCGTTTAACATATCATTTTAGAATCAATTTATTGTGATTCGTTTTAGTTATAGATATATTGTGATGATTTAGCATTAGATCAAGTTATTTAAATATATTCGTATTTTAGAACCGTTTTATTTATATTGGCAACTAAATCTTTCCATATAAATATATCCGTATTTTGGAAACTAAATATTAAATAAAAATAAAAACTAAATATTAGAATATGTATTTTTTAAATAAACCATTCTAAATATGCGGTTTTAAATTTTAAAAAGTGTGTGTTACTTTATTAGATCCAAAATCATAAATATTTAAATCATGTACACTAATAGAGAATGAAATGATCCCATAATTAAAGGGTGTAATGTGGGAAACATTATTCCTAATTGGATGGTTAAAAATCATGTCAAAAATGATAATCTACTTTAATTTTGTATATTTACTATGTATCGTTTGGTAGATCTTATAATATTAGACAACTAATTATAAACTTTATTAAAAATCTATTACCATTTAAGTGTTATTTCTATCAAATTAAAAGAGGTTATACATAAATTATTGAATCCAATATATTTTATGAAGATGGTTGATATTTATGTTAATCATCGCAAATTTATTTTATTATGTATATATCAAATAATTTATTACCATATTGGCCACCTTGAATAATTTGGAAATAGATCCCGGCTGCTCAATTTAAGTGCATAATTCTTTGGATTAATTAATAATAGAAAAGGATGATGGGAAAATTAATATGCCAAAAATATAGTACGGATTAAATCTAATTTAGCAAAATATGTATTATTAATTATATGGTAATAAAATCATGATGGGGAAATCATGATGGTAATAAAATATGTATGTAATATGTATTAATTATTTATTTGTTCAAATGAGATTTGCGGTGATGGGGAAAACAGATGCATAATTTTTACAATGGGGATGATGGAGGGAAATACAATATTTAGGGTTTTAATAACTAACATGAATTAGATGTATACATTGGCTAATAACTAACAAACATTCGATACATATGCCTGAAATGAATTCAGGTCATCCCATTGCACAAAAAGGAGCAAGGCTATTTCGCACAAAGTATTTTGATTTTGCATAAACTTCCAAGATTATCTCGATATGGATATTGAATAAAGTACCAATGCCATGTAGTTTATCCTACTTAAATGAATTTCTTAACTTTAATTTTGGCTTTGAACATAGCTTGAAGTTTGGGCTTTAATTTAGAAAATGGAATGGAAGTATACGACATAGGCTTAATTTTCACTTGAAAATTAAGGCGTGTAGGTGATGATTTTTTGAATCAATTGTTTTGTTTCTTTAGTTTTATTTCCATTTTTACTGCAGTTATGAACTGAATCTTAATCATATATAATTGTCATTTTGCAGAATCATGTGACAAACAGAAGACAAATCACTACAAGCACATGAAAATTTATATCCCGACATCAATGGGGAATGTGGTTGGCTCTATTTCATCTGGATTTGCTCAAGTTATTAACTAAATTCTTGGTCATCCCCTCGAACCCCTATCTGGAAAAAATTGCAAGTAGAAATACTCTGCATATACTTTCGTTCTCCTTCAAAATATAAATGATGCATTTATTAAACATATACATAAAGACCAGAGAATTTTATCCAATGATGATGATAAGATATTGAACAAATGAGGCATGACTCGACAATGTAACTTTCCTAGCCGTTCCAAATGCTATGTTTGAATGTATTGTAGCCCAAATGGACTTTTTTTTAGTATCTGAAGGGTAACTATTTCCATGCTGCGAAACCTTTATTGAGGAAGTTTGTTGCGAAACCTTTGTTGAGGAAGTTTGACAAGGTTTGGTTTTCTGATATTAGGAATGATCTTATCGGACTGGCTAATAAATTTAATCGTCATTGATGTATCAAAATCTTCAAGTGATGTGCTATGATGGATTTGTTAATACGAATGTTTGAATCGAAGTTTTGCTCTATGATCCGGATGATTACATATTGTTTGATGAATTTTATTAACCGCTTTATTACTTATCTTTTTCAATGAAACATTGTTTGATTCCCTAAATATTAGTTGTTTTAAAATGAATCTTATACTTGATTGTCGCGATGCTAATAAATATACAGGAATTGTAAGTGCATTACATTTATTCTTAGGTTTTTTTTTTTAAAAAAAAAGTTATAAATTTTAAGAATTTAAATGGGGTTAAAATTAAAGAAATCATATCGTGCACACTGAATTTGAAAAATGATACTTATTTCATTTTTCATATAAATAAAATTAAACCTTATAATCGATATTATTGAATTAGTGGTCATGTATATGGTATAGCTTTATATTGATTTTTGATCCAGACTTACATATTCGTTGTGACTGATATGTTCTAGATAATCCAATTTATAAAACCTATGGGCTATGAAACTGTTTTTTTTATGATCTTACTTGCTGATTTAAAATTTAATTGTATTTTGTTTTCAAAAAAATTTAATTGTATTTAAAAACATATTTATTCCATAATCTGTATTCGATGAAATTAACAATCGCCAGTTTTAAATAAGCTATATTTTGTTTTTAACATGCTGGTAATGATAAGGGCAATTTTATTCATGTGATTAGTGACATAAAATTGTCAAGCAATTCATTACTTTTAGAAATGCTATAAAGGAATGTAGGACGTTATTAGCTATTTTTTTCTTTTTTAGAAAAAAATTTGTTTTGTCATATTTATTACTTTTACACATGTATAAATTATTTTTCTTTAGAGGAGCCGAAGCAAAAAAACAAATAGGAAAACTTTGATATTCCTTCAACCTTGACAATTAAACGTCAGTTTTACAGTTAAAACTTTCATTCCTTTAATCTTGATCAATTTCTTATTCATTTCTTTGATCATGAACTATTTTACGTTATACATTTTCTTTCATTCAATCGTGAGGACAATTTATTCTTTTGTTGAATCTCTAAATATTTTTTTTTTGATATTTTAGAAACTTTTCTTCCCGCGCATCGCGCGGGCGGGTAATACTAGTATATATATATTAAGGGATGAGGATATATTTTGACGGTTTGACAATCCTAATGGTTAGTCAATCACTTCCCTTAATAAATATGGTGTGCACTGCTCGGTTAAATTTGATGTCTATTAAAAAAAAAAATATTGTGGGTGTGTTGCGTACGTGGAATAAATATACAAAGAGATTATTTGGAGTGGATTCGTTAATTTCCAAATAATTTCAAAATTTTCTTCTTTTATTAATCCAAGATTTCGAACTCAATTGTGAAATAGAAGAGCGTAACATAGTCTTTCCATTACAAATATATGGTCGTTGGTGATGATTTCATTTAAACATGGGATATGACCGGCTTTTTTTTTTTTTTTTTTTTTTTTTAAATTTGAATTTTTGGTGGAGGAGTTGGTTCCACCGCCCGCGGAAATTTTATTTTATTTTTTAATTTTTTTTAAAACAATGAGTTGCATTTTACTAGTTTCGTCCTTTGTTGATTTCAATTGTAATATGGACGACGATGTTGATGACTTTCCAATCCTATGAAATATAAGGTTTCATCAATCCAATGGGTTAAAGGAAAATAATGACTTGTGATCTTAAACTTGGATGGATTCATGAATTATTCATTTTTTAATATTTGAGAATGCATTTCACTCAAATTTTTGGTGAAATTTGGTGAAATGCGGAATCATGAATGATACCAAACTTTTCTTTGAATTCTCACTCTCAAGATCAAGATGAATAAATTCCTTGACACAACACAAAATTTATATGCCCAAAATCATTAATTGCAATCCATAAGCAAACTAATCAATCGATTAAATTGGAATTCAAAAGTAATAAAGTGTAATTCATGTGTCACTAAGGAATTATGATCATCAAGGCATTGAGTGCAAGACACATTCAAATGGGGCAAAAATGAGTAGCCTACACACATTATCATTCAATTATTTTTGCAATAAAAAGGATGAAAAATAAAATCAAATCAAATCAACACTTAAGCACTTTAATGGAAACCAAATAGACCCACAAAATTAAAGTCATATTTAGAGACCCACAAAGTTGAATTGAGTGAAACGAAAATTGACAAGACAACACAAAGTGTGCTTTTATAAGAAAAACCAAAATGTGTTGCCTTGGTGGGAATTTGGCATAGTCAAAAATCGTGTCGCCCATCAACCCATATAAATTGTCATTACCGCAATAAAGACACCACATGTGTTCATGAAAGGGATACCTAGTGGGTTTTTATAAATACGTGTTATTTGTCATGTATTCATAAAACAAGATTATCATCAATACACACAATACATTATCCTTGAGATACATTTGTTTACTCAAACTCACTAAACAATAGTATGTTGTATGATCACTTTCATAGTGATTAATAATTTTAAAAAAAATGTTTAGTTAGGAGAATAACTTTTTTCGGACATAGAAGTGATTGAGAATAACTTCAATTTTGTCGTAATTGAAATTCTCCCCCATCTTTATCCCTCCCGACTTCAATAAACTCGATCGATTTGAATAAAATACAGTAGTAATGTTATTTAATTTCCACGAATCCTGATCTTCCAAATTTCTCAAACTCCTAATTAAGTACACAATTTTACAGGATTAAATTAGTTAATTGTATTTTTTCTTCAATCAATGTATAAACTAAACCTGCATCGCGCACAATAAAACCCTTTATGTACTTAAGTGTAAGAATAAAAAATTCACCTGATGATGGAAATATTGGAAACTCACTAGGAGTGTGAACTGCACTAAAATAAGTTTTAGGCCATTTGGATTGACTTTGAACCAATCCAAATTATTTTATTTGGAATAAATATGGAACTTCCACCTTATTTTTTTATTTTTATTTTTCTCATTTGTCAAATCACACTTTCCTTGAATTCCTAGAGTTAATTAAAACGGAATACTTCTTCTCCCCAAAATGTTATTTGTTGATATTTTATTTGTTGATATTTGAGGATATGTTTCCAACATTGAGTGAGAAAAATAAATGAAAATAGGTTCCTTTTCTTTGTATCTTGTTGGAATATAATGAATAATGTTGGTACCAATTTAATTAAAATAGCAGCAACAGTAATTATCCATCAATCCGGTTTCTGTAATGGCATAACAATTGCCAGCAGGTGCAGACAGCGTTAAAAATGATGTGTAGCCCTTTGTAAAGTGATGTATAAGTCTTATAAAGTGATGTATAGATGATAGTTTGTTTTTTTTATTAGTTTTTTGTTCATAACCTCCATCCATCACTTTTTTATACTCACACATCATTTCATATACACATACTCATCACTTTTGAATGTGCCAGCACCTACAGGCCGCCAGCATCCAAACGATTTCCAATTACCCATGTAATAGTTGTAAAGTGATTAGATTATTCAGAAAAAAAGACTTATGTGTTCGGAAAGAAACAAATAATTCAAAGTTGAAATCAGACACACACGTGGGCTTCTTTATACACAGAAGCCCATATTTAGAAAACTTGGATTTGCTCTGAATGCCCAACACAGATTGTTCTTCGGCCAACTTTCAAGATTTTGTAGGCCCACATTTTTCTGTTTTTAAAACAAAGAATGAAACAAAAGAATAATTGTATTCTCTAAACTTAATTTTATACTACTACTTTCGCCAAAAAATATTACTACTACAATTTACTCCCTCCGTTTTTTTTTTCTTACACCATTGAGTGTTTTGCTACTATTCACATTCACACTTTGACTTAAAGTTTTATCATAGTTATACAAGTTAAAATATAGCCAAGTGGGACCTTGTTAGATTCGTCTTGTCTTGTAGTTTTTAAACACGGAACTTTTAGAATTTTTATTTATACCGAACATGAGTTATTAATGGTTTAAAATGTGGATTGGACTGCGTACTGGGTAAGTCCGTAGCAAGAATGAAAAAAGGAGGGAATATTTCATTTCATCTTTTTCAAAACAAAAATAAGAAATATAATATTCTCAAAACATATTTTTTATAAGTATTTTTTTTAAGGATAAGTAATAATCAAACGCCCTAGGGAGTGATCAAACTTTGACTTAGGGGTTCTATTCAAAAAATTAAGAAATTTGTGCCTGGATTTTAACTTTATTGTGCAGACTAAACTCATATTTTATACTATTTTAAGATGATTAGGACAAATGATATAAAGATTGAGTAAATTTAATTTGTGCTGGGTGCTTTTGACTTTTGGTTATGCCAAAAGCACTTTTGATGCAAAAGTGAGATATAATAGAGTAGCCTTTTGCATTTTTCTGGGCCAACAATAATAAAAGTACTGTTGGTCTGAAGATATTCAATTACCGAACAATTGACGGATGTAGTCTGAAGAAATATAAATGATGTCGATTGGTCTGTGATCTCTTGGTCTTGGTTTCATTTGGCTTCTAATTTAACACTATATCCGACAAAGATTTTCTTCTGGGAATTATGCACTGATTAATGCTATTTTGAACACCCTTTCCACTTAACTCATTTCCAAGAAATTAACAAAAGAACAAAAAGAATCCTTATTAATATCCTTATCCTTATTATAAATATTCAATTCAACAGTGCCTAGTACTTATACTCCCTCCGTCCTAGGCAACATGTCTTGTTTGATTTTTTGGCACTGTTCATTATTCAGCTTTGACTCAATTTTTTTTGTAAGTATATATTTCCTCCGTATTTTATTA
Source organism: Hygrophila difformis (assembly GCA_030278955.1). NCBI lineage: Eukaryota > Viridiplantae > Streptophyta > Magnoliopsida > Lamiales > Acanthaceae > Hygrophila > Hygrophila difformis. The sequence continues at coordinate 15,454,629 of JAOANR010000006.1, read as the reverse complement.
ATGTTAACGTTTTAATAGTAAACACTATTCATTGAGTAATTTTGATTCGATTTTTCACACATTTACATAAGATAAAACATATTTAAGTGAGATCTTGTTAGATTCGTCTAATCACATAGTTTTATAATATTAAAGTTTTATAATTTTTTATTTTATAAAATTTGAGATATTAGTCTTTAAACTATGTATTGGATTGCGTGAAAACAGATAATGTTAAAATTTTTTGAATATGGAGGGAGTGTTTGGAAAAGAATAGTCGAGTTAGGTCTTGTTAGAATCGTATGATCATGTAGTTTTGTAATATATATTTTACATAAATTTTTGTTGTACATATTTTGAGATATTAACGATTGAAAAATTGCATTGAATTATGTACAGAAGTCAAACAAAACAAGTTAAATGCGACAGAGGGAGTATATACTAGTACTTATGAAATATATATGGCTGTTAGATTATTAAATATTTTGTTTGTAAGTTTCGTCGGAGTTAACAATCATGCATTACGGATCCTAGCTAGCTAATTGGTGTAGGGTGTTAATAATTACTATTAACTTCTTTTAAGCACATGTTCAATTGATACAATTAAGGAATAAAATGGGAATAGAAAGGTCGATGGCATTTTGGTTACAACTCTTTTTTCTTTTGAAAAAATCCCAAACAAACAACAACAAATAATTGAAATGAGTTGGGAAAAAAAACCCAAACAAATATCCTCTAAATATAATGCAACCCCGTTACCACTATCATAAATTAAGTAACATAATTACCGGCATGCATGTTGATTAATTTATTTAAAAGTTTATGAATAAATAATACTTGTGACAATACATATGTCTCTTGCTAATGATAGAACAGCAGCTCCCATCTGACCCCAAATAATTATGACACTGATTAATTAATTAAATTATCCTGATAATTATTTCTCTAAAAAAGGGGATCCAACGAATAATTTAAACATACATTCCCACGCTCTTCTATTTTATTAATAATGCCATATTAATGTATATGTATAATAATAATTTCTTAAAACTAAAGTTTGTGTCTAATCCGACATATAGAGATTAGCTCAATTGTAAAATTACGTACGGAAAAAGTTGATGCAGCCATAATTGGTGTCGACAAATTAATGAAATCAAGATTGATAATATATACTACTATAGCTTAGTTATCAATTATTAGAACGTATATATAACACTTCTCAAATTATGTTGAAACATGTAAATATATGTAAAGCTTTTCTCAAATACACGCAAGTAACAAATATACTACTATAATTATATATGCAAATACTCAGTAATTACACTTAGGAATTTAGGATGTGTTTTCAGGAGGTATATCACATGTTTCAACTACGAGGTATGAATTAAAAAGTAATACCATAAATACTAAAATTACCACTGCTACTAATTTGAAATACTTATTAGAACTAGGTTTTGTTGGATGTAGTTCCAAACTTATGTTTGAACTTTATGTCAAAATTTTAGATAGGATTTCTGCTTGCCAACAAAATATTATCCAAAATATGGCGTATTTATTGATCGGAAGCTGATTCACGCGTGCGTCTGGAAGATCTTTCCCAGCGGTCTGATTTCGTATTCCAGCAGGGAAGGAGCTGCGGATTATGCTAAAAAGAGTTATCATTCCTTACTTACCAGGATGACCATGACTAATAAAGCTTTTCAACATGGTAACATATCCACCCTTCATTACCCATTCGATTCTTATTGCACCCTTGAACGATTTTCTAGAGGACGCAAATTCGTTCAACCATTCTATTGTTCACGAAAAAAATTCTTTTGCGAAGAGTTTGAGTGTGATCTGCAAATTCATTCGAGTGGTGCAACACCGAAATCTTCATTCATATCGTGTTCTTGATTAATTATTTGGTGAAGATTGTATGTACTCTTTCAATGGTAGACTTGGTGATTCGATCATATATATATATCAGCAAGTAAGCTGTTGAACCTTGGGTGGAGATTTCGACGAAAGAGATTTTCACACGTCCTTAGATTGAATTCCACAAAGTCCAATTAAAGAGATCATTCAAAGCCTAGCCTTTTGTTATTCCGTGCTTCAAAGTGAATTAAAAGGGGAGTCAAGATCACATGAGACTTCTCAAGGGAACTTAATTAGGACAAACGACTTTAAGGATTGAAGATAGAGCAGAAAAATCTACGCTACAACGAGGTTATAATTCATCAATCACCCGGTTGAGGGTTTACGTGGTTGGAGATTGACGACTCTTTGCTCAAGTTCGGGTTGGAACCCAATGTTTGAACTTAGTAAACAATCCTGGATTGGTATCCCCAAATGTAGACATGTGCCAAACTGGGTCAACAAACATGTTTGTTATTCTTTACGTTTCCGCATTATTTTCAGTTTAATTTGTTTATCGTTGAACTGTCAAACAGAGTTTAAAGTATATGCTTGAACTCAGTATTTGTTTTACCTCATAGCTCCTTCGCCATGAAAAATTCTTATATTTCTGTATTTCACACCATCCAATACATATTTTAACTAGTAATATCTCAATGAACAACGTTAACTATTAAATGTTAGAATTAAAAAAAGAACGGAAATAGTATTAACTTTCGTGTCAAAAAAACAGTAACAAGAGAATGAAAACGAAGAGGAGGGAGTATCCCGTTGTCAAAAGAAAAATTGAAAGAAGAAAATTTCCAACAACTTTCTGTACTTTAAATTGTTTAATGTTTTAAGTCAACAAGAAAATGACTACCACAAGAAAAAATAACTAAACTAATACGCAAAGCTTCTTTCTCAATTGCCCAAAGTTAATCTTCTCCCATCATTAAATTTCAAACTCAATATCATTTTTCTTTTGCTCACTTCATAACCACTTTTGCTAATAAACATTTTTTTAAAAGAAAATTAAATAATTAAAAATTTTAACCACCCAATATTATGTTTTATTTTTTTCAAGAATTAATTAAAACTTTAAAAACGATTCATGGAAACTTTTAAATTAAAACGTGCATGCATAATTCTGCTTTGGGGGAGACAACCCATCAATGCCCACCAAATGCTTGAGGGAATAGTTTGGCGTAGTCGCCAGAACGAATGGACTGATAATTCCCACCTTTCCGGTATATGCCAAAAGAAAAAAAATTAAAACATATGTACTCTCTCATGTCTTAGAAACAATTATTCTATTCATCAACATCAATTGATTTAAAGGATTACGAAGTTTTAGCTACTTAAGTAATTAATATCAGTATTCAATTAAGTGTAATTTTTATCAATTGAAAAAATGGAGAAAATACAATGTTTTTAATTGTATAGTATGCTGAAAGAATGAAATAGGAGTAGTATAAAAGATTGGTGTATTGTGTGTTTAAGGTCTTAATAGTACATATCATCCCTATCATTTAGTTTTTGGGTAATAATTGTTAGGTCCACGGATCCAAGCATGATGTATTCTTTATGCAGTGGTTCTGTGTAATGAGTTCACTCTATTACATTGAACACACAAATTAACCAGAACCAGAATACCAGTAAACTAAATAAACATGCACAGCGGAATAACGAACAAATAATCAACAAGCATAAAGAATAAATGAGACACAAGGAGTTGTTGACCCAGTTCAGCCTTCGGCCTACGTCTGGGGGATACCAATCCAGGAGGATATTTTACTATGTGTTTCAACTATGGTTTACAACCACACACATGAGCAAAATATGAACAATGCCTTCACTCCGAACTCCAAGTGGACAGTTGTAATGACCAAAAACCTCCAGCCTTTGGTGTAGAAAATTCCCTTCTACTTCAACTCTCAAAGCTTCCCTGCTTTGAGTTCCCCTTGAAGAAACCTGTGAAGCACTCCCTCCAATTTGAGAAGATATGATATTTGAAGAGTGATCTTCTGGTAAAGCCTTGGACTTATCCCTTTAAATGTATTGCCAAAACACTTAAAGGGTTCTGAACACAATCCTTACTGAGATGTGTCCAAGGCACTTCGATTTAGCAGCAACAAATCGATATCTTTGAACAAGGGGCTGCCAATCGAAGATCTTTCAACTCAAGATGAACACTTGGAGCTTGAGAGAGTTTTTCTGTATGTTAGATAGTTGATAAAATGAATCTCTGTCTTCAACTCTCCTGAAAAACTCTTTTAAACAAAAATCCCAACAGACAGATTTCAAAAAGTGACAAATTTGAAAAAGAGCTGTTGGGGATTTTCTTGGTTGAGTGTAACAGCTATATTTCTGATTTGACAGGAATTACCTGCAAGAAAAAGTTAGTCTATATCCTCTCTTATCAGAAAAGAGCCATTGAGAATATTGCCAGCTGGATCTCTGCAAAACTCTCCATATTTCAAATTTTGAGCACACTGCAGCAGAGGTGGTTCCATCGAGTAGGTTCGATCATCGGTTTTGAACTTCTGTCAAAACACAGAACCCAACAATCTCCCCCTTTTTGACAGGAAGTGAGCCAGCACACAAATCCAACCGATGATGAACTAAACAAGAATACAATCCCATTTATCCAACCACCGTTTACATTTCCCAAAAGGAATAAGCTCTTTACAAAATATGACAATGTCCACATAGAGCTTGTACATTCAAATCACAAGGGAAAATATCCAGCAAACAGTTCACACAAACCAGCAACCAAAAATCATCAGTTCAAAAACCATATAACGAAAAGAGATTAGAGTTAGAAAAATGTTACCAATCTCCAGAGGTGTTTAATTCAACACGTTGAATTTGATCTCTCCCCCTCTGGATCACCTTTAACTGTAAAAAAAAAAAAAAAAACATTTAACTCCCCCTCAATGTCACCTTCATCTGTGCTCATATATGCTCAACATTTGCACAATTGATTTCTCGACCAAGATATCAGATAATATTCTTTCTTGAATTAACTCATTGAGCCGGTCCAGTGAGCCTCTTTTGATCTCCCCCTAAGGATTATAATTCCTGCAACCCAAATCATTAGCAAATAAGCATATTGAACAAGTTTTGGGTTAGGAATTTGAACCGTTTACACAATGGGGGGATCCGATCGGCTTCATCCAGACCATGTTGCAAAGCCCAAGGTCTCTCCTTAATGATCCAACCTTGCTTGGTTCAAACCTTGATGTGAAACCCGTGGTTCCTTTGGCACGCCATTCTCTTCTTGGAATGCTCCTTTTTAGATCTTCATTCGGCCATATAATTGGTTTGCCGGATAGAGCATCTCTGGAAAGAATGTGGCAGGCTCCTGCTTTGTGACCATAATTGTGACAATACTCACATTCCAAGGGTACAGGAGGTGGAACACGTTGTCTGGTTATTCTCTTTGATCCTTTGACTTGATCAATGATCTCCTTTGTGCTTCTCATTGGAACTTCATCAGTAAGATTTCCACCTTTAACAAACTGCCTTTGATTCGAACTGGATTTCCCTCGATCATAGCCAATACCATGTCTGTCACCATGAGATTTTCCAGCAGAAATTATTTCATCAAGAGTTCATTTGCCTTTGTTAAGCTTGCTGATCAATTCTTCATCACTGGTTACTTTGGCATTCAACACTTGAACCTGTTCAGTGAGTGTGGTCACCTGTTCTTCGAGTTCAGTCTTCTGATTGAACATGACAGTGACCTACTCTGTAAGCTCTCCATTGGCAACTGTGAGCTCATGAACCTGTTTGGCAAGATTATCTCTTTTGTTGGACAACTCCACTAAACTTGGCTCCAAGATGTGTACAAGATTGCTCAGCTTATCTCTTTCATTGCAGGCATCTGTTAACTCTTCCTTTTGAGCAAAATATTTCACTTTGAGATCCTCAAATTCACTTTTCAATCTCCTGAATTCTTCTTCCATATCTTCCAACTTGTTATATATCTCATTATATTGATCATTTAGTGCTTCGAAACTCTCGTCTCCTTTCCTGTCAAAATTAGAAGAAGAACCATTTTGACAATATACAGAAGTGATACAAACAGGAAGGTTACCAATGTTGTCCGATTTAGAATCTGACTCAGAATCTGAGTCCCAAGAGCCAACAAATGCTACTCTTGTTACATCATCACGATCACTATCACTGGAGCTTGAATTCTCTTCATTTCTGTCACTCTTCCTCCTTTCTGGTCTTTTCATCGAAGAGTCTTCTCCATTATTCTTTCCACATTTTTTGAACATCTTATCCCTAAGGATCCTGGCAATGCATTTTGAGAGCTTGATCAGGTCCTCATCATCATCATCATCATCTGAACTCAAATCATCAGCAGAAGGTTCAATCTGAGATTTGGACTCCACCTTGAAAGCCACAGACTTCTCTATAAATTGTTTGCAGTGGTCCATCTCCCATGATTGTAAGATCCCCATTAGTTCATCAACAACTATGGTGGCATAGTTTTCTTGCAATTCAAGAGTAGCAATTTTGGCATTGAATCTATCAGGGAGAGTACCTACAATTTTTCGAACCATCTCCTGGGAGGAGTAGGTCTTACCAAGTTGTTGAGCCTGGTTGGTTAGCGTACGGATTCTACTAAAGTAACTATTGATAGACTCATGCTCATCCATGACAAGTTTATGAAATTGTGCTTCAATAGAAATGATTTTAGAAGTTCTAACAGGAGCCGAACCTTCATGAGAGTTTACCAGTATCTCCCATGCTTCATAAGCAGTGGTGCAGGTAGAGATCAAGCTATACTGGTCCTCGGTTACTGCACTGAAGATAGCATGCAGTGCCTTGGAGTTCATGTTACAGTTGATCCTATCCCCTGCAGTCTATTTCTTTTTGCCTTTGGGCTTGGCAACGCCATCAACAGTTACCGAAGGGGGTTCATAGTTTGTGAGCACAGCATCCCAAGCCCTATCATCGTCTGACATCAAAAAGGAGCGCATCCTGTTCTTCCAGAAGGAAAAGTTTGTCCCATCGAGCAGTGGGGGCATGTTGAATGACCATCCTTGACTCATCTTGCTGTTTGGATCTCTCTTGAAAGAGTGTGGCTCTGATACCACTTGTTAGGTCCACGGATCCAAGCAAGATGTATTCTTTATGCAGTGGTTCTGTGTAATGAGTTCACTCTATCACATTGAATACACAAATTAACCAGAACCAGAATACCAGTAAACTAGATAAATATGCACAGCGGAATAACGAAAAAATAATCAACAAGCATAAAGAATAAATGAGACACAAGGAGTTGTTGACCCAGTTCAGCCTTCGGCCTACGTCTGGGGGATACCAATCCAGGAGGATATTTTACTATGTGTTTCAACTATGGTTTACAACCACACACATGAGCAAAATATGAACAATGCCTTCACTCCGAACTCCAAGTGGACAGTTGTAATGACCAAAAACCTCCAGCCTTTGGTGTAGAAAATTCCCTTCTACTTCAACTCTCAAAGCTTCCCTGCTTTGAATTCCCCTTGAAGAAACCTGTGAAGCACTCCCTCCAATTTGAGAAGATATAATATTTGAAGAGTGATCTTCTGGTAAAGCCTTGGACTTATCCCTTTAAATGTATTGCCAAAACACTTAAAGGGTTCTGAACACAATCCTTACTGAGATGTGTCCAAGGCACTTCGATTTAGCAGCAACAAATCGATATCTTTGAACAAGGGGCTGCCAATCGAAGATCTTTCAACTCAAGATGAACACTTGGAGCTTGAGAGAGTTTTTCTGTATGTTAGATAGTTGATAAAATGAATCTCTGTCTTCAACTCTCCTGAAAAACTCTTTTAAACAAAAATCCCAACAGACAGATTTCAAAAAGTGACAAATTTGAAAAAGAGCTGTTGGGGATTTTCTTGGTTGAGTGTAACAGCTATATTTCTGATTTGACAGGAATTACTTGCAAGAAAAAGTTAGTCTATATCCTCCCTTATCAGAAAAGAGCCATTGAGAACATTGCCAGCTGGATCTCTGCAAAACTCTCCATATTTCAAATTTTGAGCACACTGCAGCAGAGGTGGTTCCATCGAGTAGGTTCGATCATCGGTTTTGAACTTCTGTCAAAACACAGAACCCAACAATAATTAACATTATACTTCCTCCGTTCCTAAATAAATGCAACATATCAACATTTCACGCAATCCAATGCATATTTTTAATCCGTAATAACTCAAATTCCACATAAGTAAAAATTATGAAAATTTGATATTCTAAATCTATGCGATTAGACGAATCCAACAAGATCTTACTTGACTATGTTTTATCTTATATAATTGTATTAAAAGTCGAGTCAAAGCTACTCAATGAACAGTGACAAAAGTCAAAACGTGCAAATAAAAAAGAACGGAGGTAGTATTTAAAAGTAGTGAGCGAATATACATAGTAGAATAATACAACAAAGGACACACACATCCATATGAACAGATGTTCATCCGAATTTCAATCAAATTAAAGTTTTAATTGATGGAAGGCTAAAGGCAAAGGCATATGTGCTGCTTATTATTAATTATAATTTTCCTCCCTTTAACCCTCTGTGTATAATAATGAAAAAAAAAAAAACTAAATCATGTAGAGAATATGGTTCACTTTTATGTACGTATCCTTGCATTATATAATCAAGCTCTTCATTGTAACAAAATTATAATTTATCAAAGAACTCAATTCTAAAGGTAAATTGCATAAATAAAACTCTAATTAATAAGAAAAGACTTTTTAGGTGAATAAGAAAAGACTTTTGATCAATTCTTTATAAACAATGAATTTTATAGTTTCACATAGAATCCATTCGTATAATTTTTCATAATTAAAAAGAATTACGATGCACTTCCTTATTCCTTTTGATTTTTTTTTAAAGAGAGAGAGAGAGAGAGAGAGAGAGAGAGAGAGATACAAATATTGTTTTCATGGGAATCCTCAGGTAATTGTCAAAGAACGACGTTCCGTCCAAAGTATAAATTCTTTGTACAAAGTTATCATCTTTTTTGTATTTATAGAATATTTTTGTTATATTTAACTTTCTAAATCTTTAGATTTTTATCTATTAATAATAAATAAGCCATTATTGTCGTCATTACAAACTTAATTAACCATTACATATGTAAGTTCATATACATACATTTTCTAAAAACTTTTTTTTTTTTTGCTTAGTTTGTTTTGGTTCTAAATAACTATTTTCTTACCCAATTAAGGATGTCTTAAGCTCCATAAGTGCCTTGTTTTTTCGCCTAAAAACACTCATCATCAGCTTTTCCTCTGTCCCAATTTATAAAAAAAGGCTAAAGTGGGAATAAAAAGAATACATATTGATTCAATAATAAATATTTACAGTTACACCAAAACACAGTTTTGAAAAGGTAAAAAAAGGCAGATCAAATCATCATCAGTCCTATTTTTTCTTTTTCCGGTGAATTATCGGGTATCTCCATGCCACATTGGACCAAGATTAATACCTCGAGAATCTGCATGGACAATTAAGGGCGTCTCTCCCAAAGCAGTTTTTTGCATACACAAGGCTCGAATCCGAGACCTTGCTTAAGCGACTGGAGCTAGCCCCAACATATACTAGGTCGAGCTAGGTTTAGGCTCGAACGGCCTAGGCCTGTGTTGATTTTTTACGGCCTGAGCCTGGCCTATTACCTATTACCTGTAATAGGCCTATAAGATAGGCCTAAGCCTGATCTATTTATTTAAATAGGCTTATTTTTAAGCCTTTTAAAAGTCTGATTAAGCTTATTTTAAAATTAATTTAAAATTATTTTATATATGTCCGGATGTAATCATAAGATTGGAAGACCTGAATTTGTGCACTTGGCAAATTGTTATCTACAACTATTTATATACGGGAAAAAACATATAAATATTTTAAAAATCTATATAAGATCAGATTAATAATTACTTCTACATACAATAATGATAATAGTACTATATATTCCTATATAGTAAACATAAATAGACTAATAATAATGTTAAATAGGCTTTTTATAAAGCCTGACCTTGACCTATTTAGCTAAATAGACTTTCAAAATAGTCTGAGCCCGACCTGTTTGTAAAAAAAGCCTGACCTGGCCTGGCCTTTGGTAGACGATGCCGTAGTCCCCTATCAAATAGCCTGGCCTATTCCCACCCCTAAGTCTACACATATACTTCTTACATTGTAATCATAAGACAAAAAGAAAAGTCGCAAATAAAAAAAAAAAATGGAAGATTGTTAGAAATTAACTGAGAAGATCCTCACCTTCCACGATGTGGGACCCATTCCGCCAACGGTTAAGATTTAATCGAACATTAAAGTCCCCAAACAAGGGCAACAAAATAACAAGGCTTAAACAAACCCTCCACAATACACAATTGATATCATTAAGTGGATATATCTTTACCATTCATGTGTATGATGGGTTTAATGGTGGCTATAAGGTCCCGGAGTACAGATCCATTTAATATGTGACCAGAGCATAGGATCTCTAGAACTCCCAAACAACCAAACCCCACAAGTATAAAATACTTCCTCTGTTGAAAAAGACATGATGAGGTTTTCTTCTCCACCTCTTCCTGAGAAAGCAAACACAGTTTTGAAAGCTTTGACAAGCTAGGCCACGTTTGGCTGCACAAAAGAGGAAATATGGGGAAAATTCTCTTCTTCTTTCTTCCCCCCTTTTGTTTTTTGATTTTATTAGAAGAGTAGTGAAGAGATTAATACCTGCCTCATCAGAAACTGATTTAATTTCTTTCTACCTCAAATCAGGATAAGTCTGTGTCATAATTTTTGTATGTCAAATTTGCTGCTGCTGCTGCTGCCTGGTTAAATTTTTTTTATTGGTAGACTTTCTTCTTCACCATCAGTACCAAATGATGGCTGGAAACCCTAATTGGTGGAGCATGAACAATAATGGCATGCTGCATCCACACGATCAATCCATATTTTCCGCAAATTCTTCAAACCCTAATCAGGAATTTCCAGTTAGGTCTTGGAGCCAATTGCTTCTGTATGTATAACCTCTCTCTCCCTAAACTAATTTATTAGGGCTTTTTTTGTTTGTTTGTTCTTTACTCTTTACTACTGTTTGAATCAATTTCAAAACCCTAGATTTCAAATAATAGTACATACACAAACCTATGTATATGAAATATACTTTTATACATATATATATGTATGTATGTAAGTATCTGAATAATTGTATGAGTTGTTGTTGGTCAGGGGAGGAATATCAGGTACAGAAGAGGAGCGGTACGGCGCGAATTTGTTCCAGCAACAGAAGAAATTGGAGAATTGGGAGGATCAAGTCCTGAATTTGAGCCCATCTTTTTCTAGGGTTCCTGGTGGGGATGTGAATCATGAGGTTCCCGCAGTAGCTCAATCCAGCTTCCCCCACGGCGGACGAGACGATGAATTTCAGGCCGCCGCTGGATCTTCCAATTGCTGGCCTCCTCCTCCGGCAGCCATGCCTGTCTCTTCCCCAACTTCTTGCATCACCAACAACGTCCTTAATTTCTCCTCTGCCAAGTCTGCCTGCGGCACCAAAAATCAGGAACATTCACCTGAGGTAATAAAGTTAAGATTTAAGGTCGAGATAAGAACAACCCTATTCTATTCCTACTATTTTTTTGTATTAACTAAAATCGAAAAAAGAGTGGTGGTTTTTTGGGTAATAATTGGTGGCTAAAGATTCATTATTACTAATTGAAACAAAAATTTTAAAAGTGGGGATTTCAATTGAATTTCTTGGCTTGCTAATGATTAAACATGCTTTAATTTACTTCACATGCCTAATTTTAACCCCCCTTTTTTTTTTCCTAAATCTATTTTTACTTAATATATTTGTTTTTTAATGAAAAAAATAAAAAAGTGCAACAGCAGCATGACTAGTGGTGGGGTATCTAAGAAGGCTAGGGTTCAACAGTCTTCTGCCCAACCAGCTTTGAAGGTCAGGAATATGTCCCTTTTTCCCTTTATTTTCAAAAATCAATTTATCTTTTCAAAGTTTTTAATTAGTAGTTAATTAATTACTTGATGCGATTTACAGGTGAGAAAAGAAAAATTAGGGGATAGAATAACAGCACTTCACCAACTGGTTTCTCCATTTGGGAAGGTACGTGACAGAAATTAAAATTACCATTTTATTTAAATGAAAGAACAATTAGGGCAGAAGCGAAGTCCCTTTTCATTTTCTAACATAAACCCCATTAATGAATTTACATTGAATATTAGGAATTAAGACAAAGCTGCATCTTTTTTATTCACTTTATTATCTGATCTATGAGCTAGCTTTCCTCTTTCTTTTCTTTATTTTTTTTTGGGATTAAAGAGGACTTTGTGAAAATGGCTTTGAGGGTCTATTCTTTTTCTCTTTTCATCCTTTTGCAGACTGACACAGCATCTGTCTTGTCAGAAGCCATTGGTTACATTAGATTCCTTCAGGGTCAAATTGAGGTAATTTTAATTACATTTGCTTCCTCCATGGCTCCAGCTCCTCACAAAAAAAATAAAAAAATAAAAAATAAATAAATAAAAGGATATAAATCGTGATTATGTGTATATGGTTTGGTGTGTATATCTTTTTGTTTCCCATCCATACGAAACTTATCAATTTGTTCCCATCTACGATTATAAATCTTTCGGTCGAGGAAATATTTTTGTTCAAGTTAACAAGTCGTATGAGGGGCTTAAAATACTAGGAATAATTTTTGGTGTAGATTCTCTTATAAGCCCCTTTCTGTTAAAAATACTTTATTCTGTGTATTTTAAAATCTATGTTTGGATAAAGTAGGATGCGTAAGAAATAGTGGTTAATTAAGTGTTCCATTAGTGCAGAATGAGAAGAGGTATGTAATATATACTCCATATTTTTAAATAAAAAAAAAATTATCAAATATAAAATTTATAAACGACGACCATTAAACAAATAAAAAGAACAAAAAGATGGTATCTAGTATTACTACAAGAAATTCAACGGAATGAGATAGGGAAAAAAAAAAAGCCGAATGTTTTCGTCTAAAATTTCATCGTCTACGCGCATTTGGGCGCCCCATGCGCCAGGAGGCGAATTTCATCGCCTTGCTTGCAAAATTTTTGTAGTGAATATATATTTCTTTTTATTTCTCTTAATAAAATACATAATTTCTCAGAGTAAGCTTTATGGAACGAATTATATATAATAGTAGTAGAACTATTAAATACTAGTACTATTTTATTTTACTGATCAACATTTTATCATTAAGACATTATTAGTGTCCTTTTTATTTCACTTGAAGATTAAGAAACACGTATATATATATATATATATATACTGTCTTACAACGTACTAGCTATAGTCTTGTTTCTCTAATCCCTCCAGAGTCCAGAGTAGCAGTTTGTCGCATTTTACAAACTGTGTAGTATTAATTTGATGAATTTGTTATTTTTGTTTCCATTTCATTTCATTTATTATTAAATTGATATAAGTATATGGTTGGGTGCAGGCACTGAGCTCTCCTTACATGCGCAATACAGCAACAGCAGCAAGTACAGGACACCACCACCAACATTCTGTAAATAAGTACCCATAATCTATGCATACATATACATACATATATATATATATATACAGTCAGAGTCACACATACATACATGCGCATTTATTACACATTTTCCAATGCTCGACCAAGATTTCGTTTTTCTTACACACATACACGTGCATTGGGAAATGGGAACCGAACCCCTTCCCAACATTATAGTAGTTCTTTAAGCTGAGAACATACATACATACATTATCCTCCTGACTGTCAGAATGTTTATTAAGGAGTATTCCTACTCTACTCCTTAATTACAATTTGAAAATGTTCAATAGAGTATAATAATAATAATAAAGGATATTCTTTTATTGGATCCATCAGATTCATTAAAAGAGGCAATCTCATCAATTGCCAATTAAAAGTTTTCTTTGTTAAGTTAAAGAAAGGAAAAAGTAATCTGTGTGGAGCATTTACAGCTTTTATTTCTAATTACTACTACATGTCTATTTTATTTCTAATTAGTTTGTATTTTTTTTTCTCTCTCTTTTTTAACTTTGGCAGTTCTTAAATGATGTTGGCTTGGAAAGAGGAGTTCTTAATCAGGTAATCAAGTTCACCTTTATGCAAAATTTATCCTTCATCGGCTTTAAAAACTCAGTATAGCTTTTAAAAGAATTAAATTATTAATTTTTATTTTCTTTTTGTTTCGAATAAATGTAGGGTAGGGATTCATCGGATGGTGAAATGTCAGATTTGAGAAGTAGAGGGCTGTGCTTGGTTCCCGTTTCGTGCACTCAACACATGGCCGGAGCCGACAGCGCCGTTGCCGGAAGTGCGGATTACTGCTGGGCTCCGGCAGCCCTAGGCGGCAGCGGGTTCTGATGATCACCGTTTTGGATGATGGGACGACTCGTAACATCAGAATCAGTCAGTGATGCAAATTCATATAAATATATAAAAAAAGAAAATTAAGAGATTAATGAGGGAGCTGACTGCTTGTGATGCTGCCTGACGACAGTATGTAACTCTCTTAATCTGTACTTATATATTGATTTCCATGTAATTTCTCTTAATCAGTTTTTAGAGGGAATTCGAATAACAGAGATAATTAATAAAAACACACATATATGCTCTCCCAGTTTTTTTTTTTTTTTTTTTTTTTTTACTTCACCACACAATTCAATACATATTCTTAACTTATGCAAAAAAAAATACATATTCTTAATTATTAATAACTCAAATTTTCTATACAAATATAAATTATAAAAATTTGATATTATAATTTGATATAAATTATAAGTTTAACTATATTTTACTATCTTATATAACTATGCTAAAAAGTTAAATTAAAGTTACTCAATGAACAATATCAATTAAAATTACTATCTTGACTCCAGTGGTCATCTCCCCTACCTCTCCCAACCTATAGGTTGGGAGTTCGATTCCCACCCGGCCCTCTATCCCTCCCCTTTATCCCCCTTTGTAATTTGTGTGGATTGGGCCCCACACACCTTTGCCGACACATAGGTGTCAATGTTTATCAAAAAAAAAAAAAAACTAAGCAAAAAGTAATATTATTAAAAAAATAAAAAACGGAAGTAGTATATATATGGTTGCTGTAACCAACGATGTCCTTCTCCAGTTCTTAGCTTTTTAAATTCTAAATACCAAATACTATTATTCAGAATTATTACAATTTAAATTATTTTTTATCATTAATTTAAAACTTTAGATTCTATTTATTTCTCAACATAGCCAAAGTTTGGGTGTGCTGATAACTAAATATACATATATGGGAATGGGGACTTACCCTAGGCAAGTCCGCCGACTCCCAACCTATAGGTTAGGGGTTTGAATCCGCACCCGAACCCCTGTCCATCCCCTTTATTTTCTTTGTAATTTGTGTGACATGGACTCCCACTACCCCTTTCATAAGCCTTTAATGGCTCCTCAAAAATATATATATATACTGTGCATATCTAAATTTATAATTTATAGGTTTTTAAAATAAACCATACATATATACTCCCTCCATTTTGAAATAGATATAACATTTGCATAGTTGTTACTATTCATTAAGTAATTTTAATTTAAATTTTAAACAGATTTGTACAAGATAAAACATAGTCAAGTTGGATCTTGTTAGATTCGTCTAATCGCGTAGTTTTAAAATATCATCTTTTTATAATTTTTTACTTTTAAAACAATTTGAGATATTAAGCGTTAAAAATGTACATTGGATAACGTGAAATGCATGACTGTTGCAATTTTTGAAATACGGAGGGAGTATATGTATATATTAAAATCAAAATAATGATAATAGCATATCCTTACTTGTGCATATATAATAATATTCCAATTGGTTGTGTCTAGTGTCCACTTCATTTTAGTCAATCACTAACACATGAAGTATGTGCGCTCTCGTCTATGTATATATTATAACCTAACATTAAAAAACTACGTACCAATTAACTAATAGTCCAACAATATATAGTCTAGGCTATATGGTCATGAACGGAGGGAATATCTATTTACCAATCCGGTTTCTGTAACGGCATAACAATTGTCAGCAGGTGCAGGCAACGCTAAAAATGATGTGTAGCCCTTTGTAAAGTGATATATAAGCTTTATAAAGTGATGGATAAATGGTAGTTTGTTTTTTTATTAGTTTTTGTTTCATAACCTCCATCCATCACTTTTTGATACTCACACATCATTTCATATACACATACCCATCACTTTTGAATGTGCCAGCACCTACAGGCCGCCAGCACCCAAACGATTTCCTCTATTTACCCCAATATAATTCTGTTAACTACTTAAGTAATCTTGGGTTCAAATTTTAGTAAATACAGAAAACAGCTTCAAGATATGTGTGTACCTACTAACACCACCAGCGTAGTTCATATATGATCTCTGTCAAACATATATCATAATATCAATGCATGCCTGCCTAGAGTAGTGCCTGAAATTTCTATATAAATAAATCTGCCACGCCATCTAGGATTGATCTTTAATTTATATATGTACCCGCGCGCATAAATTTAATTGGTATATATATATATATATATATATATATATATAATAATGCATGCATGCATGCTCCAAACGCCAATTTCTGACTAGCTTTATTTGTAGGATATATGTATATGAGGAGTATAGATATATTTATTGATACATCATACATGCATGAGATTACTGATAACAACTTAGTTATTTGAAGGGGAAAATGGAAAATTGTTCGATCCTAATCTTATGTTAAAAAATACTACTACTATTAGTATATGTGTGTGTATGTATGACCCAAAATTTACAAAAGAGTCGAACAAAAAGCTACATCTGTTTTTTTCATCAATATTGTTTTAATTTTGAATGATTAATTAATTGTAATTGTGAATAAGTAAAATTTATAAAAATCAGTATATTCTAAATTTACGTAATTAAACAAATCCAACATTTTACTACATATAAATGGCATCGGTTGGTGTTGGTGAGCAGAGGACAGCTATAATATTGTTGCCGCCAGTACAGTACAGTGTGATGGTTCCCCGCCCCTTTCTTTATTCCAATCCTGCCTTTTTTCCTTATGCTCTTTAATATACTCCCTCCGTTTTTATATAATTGAAACATTCCTACATTTCACGCAATCCAATACATATTTTTGACGCTCAATATCTTTAATTGTATAAAAATAAAAATTATAAAAATTTGATCATATAAATCTACGCGAATAGACGAATCCAACAAGATCTCACTTAACTATGTTTTATCTTATATAACTATGTTAAAAATTCGAATCAAAGTTACTTAATGAATAGTAAAAACTATGCCAATGTTTCATTTTTTTCAAAGGCAGAGGGAGTACTACTCATCCGTCCCATTAAAAGTGGTCACTATTCCCTTTTTGGGTGTCCCAATAAGGTTGGCCACTTTCCCTTTTAAGCAAGTTTGATTAACATAAGCATGATTAAAAACCCCACAATAATAACAATTGTACTTTCTGCACAAAATCTCTATATATGTTTAACCATTAATATCTCAAAATGAGTATAAATAAAAATTATATAAAATATATATTCTAAAATTTTACGATTAGACGATTCCAACAAGACCACACTTGGCTATTTTTTTCTTTCTATATCATTACGATAACATTAAGTCAAAGTTAAATAATAAATATGGTTAAAAGTCAAATGTAACCATTATAAATTAGATGGATGGATTAGTCAAATTTACTCACACTACTTTAACTACTAAATACCACAACCTAAATTCCCGTGCCCAAAAGAAAGTGACCACTTTTAATGAGACGGTGGGAGTATATAAGTATAACTATTTTTCTTTATTTTTTTTTGCCAAGTACTTCATCTGGCTTTTCTACGGACAATCTACAAATATACAAAAAAAAATATATTAAGTTTAAAAATATGCATAATGAATTGTGTACATGTATATATGTGTTTGACCGAGATAATGAATGCCATTATTCCGAGGGTTAAACACTACTAGGTCCTTGGGGTGCTCGGCTCATGATTAATCCTCCAGGCAAGATCTCTTTAACTTATAATTTTTATTTTATTTTATTTTATTTTTTATCGGCTGGATAAAGGGATTGTTGAAGCCTATATCATACAAATGACAAAGGGATGGGGCGGGTATTATATTATTATAGTACATGATAATAATTTTAAAATGAAATTATCGATCATTAATCTTTGAAATAAATATGTATATATATATAATATTCAAAACTATGAATTTTTAACTAATTTATATTTTTCTGACCCAAACCTGATGTCATAAATTCATCACCTCTATGTTCTATTTAAACAAAAATTATGATATCCCCTATTGGCCTTTTCTGTTGTTGAGGTGGGAGAGTTGGTTCTTTATTGGTTTTATATATGTGATTAAATATTAAGGATAATATAACCACTTTGTTTTCCACTTCCAAAAGAAAAAGGAGAGGGATTTTTATTTTGATTCAAGGCTATGGCCTTTGGGGTGCAGTGGCTACTAAAAGGTCAACACATCAATTAATCATCCATCCATCAAGTACATACTCACCATTTATGATTTATATAATTATATCTACACACACACACAAACATATGTATATGTGCGTGATGGCTAGCTAATTGCAATTGTCTGGTTTTGCTTTTCAAAAGTTTAAACTTTTGTACCTTTGTTGTGTAAAAGTATGAATATGACACCATTGCTAGGTATATAAACACAGATATATTGGGGTCACTAGCTATATATAATTGCTTATTGTATGGCAAATTATATTATTTTATTACTAAATAGTAAATATAGGGTTGAACTGTAATTTTTTTTAAAAAAAAAATTATTACAAGTTGAACTGTAATTTGATCATTGTTGAATGAATGTATTAATGCTCGTGTATCTTTCTGTTGAATGAGCCAAGTTTTATGGTAACATTCATTGACATTATTGCTAAATTACTGCAAACTAAACCTAATTAGTGGCAGGTTGAATTATTAAAATGACATTGTTTAATTCATCAAAAGCCCTGATTGAATGTTTAATATGCTATTATTAAAGTTTGTGATGCTGCATCGCTGAATTATTTATTTGGTTCTATCATTGATTTATACTGTGCGTCGGTTCGCAAAAACTTGTAGGACTTTCATGCTAAATTAAAATATGAATTTTTAGCACACATCAGCTATTATCAGTATCCTTATTGGACTATAAAAATAATAATAATAATAAATTAAATCCACCGGCCGGGTGCATAACTTTGATAAAATAAAAAAATAAAAAATAATAATAATAATAATATAAAAAAAAAAAACTTTTTTTGGTGAAACCAGGTATCCCAGGCCACATTGGACCCAAGACTAATCCCTCGAAGATCTGCAAGGGCAATTAAGGGCGCCTCTTTCAAAGCAGTTTTTTACATACACAGGGCTCGAACCGGAGAATTTTGATAAAAACTTAAGAAGGAAAATACATATTTTCAAAAGAATTAAGTTTTGGGAATATCAATAATTAAGTGCAAATTCACTTAATTTTGTAATTGCTTATTAAGAAATTAAAGACAACCATATTATATTATTGGCGAGGTTTGTATATATAGTTAGTCTATATATAAGGCCATCTCCAATGCACCTTGTAATTTGCAAATTTGTCGGGTGCAAAATGCAGGGTGGGGTTCCAACCCACTCTGCAAAAATGGGGGAAGCACCCCTCCATGTGGGAGGGTGCTACAGTGTTGTACCCAAATGGGCAAAACACTATTTATCACTGCATTTTTTTTCTTTTTTTTCTTTTGTAAATTTTCTGCATATTTCTTAAAAAATAATAAAAATAAAAATATTATTAATATTTTTGTATAAAAGAGTGTTGGTATTATTTATAAATTTAAAAAAAGTAATATAAAATAGAGTATATAGGGAATATGCCTTAATCCTGCAAAAATAGAGGGTTTGGTTGGAAATGAAATTACTATAACTATCCTAAAAAAATAGAGATTTGTACTGTACAGATGATATGGTTGGAGATGGTCTAAGGCATACAATTTTGAATAGCAAATGTTGTAAATTGGTAAGCCGATATAAAGAAGCATTCCATTTCTCATTACACAATTAACAAATTATACTGTAGAAAACTACTACACTTAAAATTATGTGCTGTACGTGAAAAAGGTAATAAAATGTCATTTGAAGATAGTATTACCCCCATCTAATGGGCGGGAATATGAAAAATGTGAATTAAATATGGATTACATTCTTCAAGCTCCTTAAACTACTTTAAGCATTACATGAATAGATGTATACATTGTACATACAATATGCCACTACCAATAATTTATACTTCCTCTATTTTTTTTAAGTGTAACACTTTCATTTTTTGGGTGTTTCATAATAAATGTTACAATACCATATATAAAATGCTTTTAAAGGTATAAAACTTCCACTAAAACAATTTTGTTCCTTGCATTAAATCTCGTGTCATTTCCTTATGTTACACTTATTTGGAAACGAATGGAGTATATAAATACAACTTAGTGGCTTGAAAAAATATTATACTATAAACAATAGTCTAAAAGGAGAAACACAATGAAAAATGAAAGATAAAAGACTTTCTACTCACGACTTTAATGTAATACATATGCAAATGAAGTACATGAAATTGCAGTTGCACACGGTAATTGATATTATATTGATTCATCTTAAATCCTTGAGAAATTAGAAATTTCACGAAGATGTAGATATTTCCAAATTAAATTAGAAAAATATAAGAAAATACTCTTGTGAATAAATCCATTGATAAATTAAAATTTAGAAATGATTATGCAAAAAAACTGTTAATGAATGTACCATCATCACGAATTTCATAATGATACGATTTTGTGGGATGTATGACCATAGTTTGATCAACTTATTGTCGTATTGCAATTTAACTAATTTAGTTAATTAATGTATCTAATACAAATATTTGTTATCCATTAATGAATATAATATGAATCTATAAATTTTTTATTAATTTTTTTTTTATCTTATTATATATAATTTCAACTAATAAAGTAATTTGTTAAGAATAATAACAAATATTGAACTATATTTAAAAAATAAATATAATATCAACCCATAAAGTTTTTGCTACATATTTGGTAGTATCTTTATCGATATCAATTAATGAAATTAAATTATCTAATGTGAATTTTCGCTCAAATTTGATTCTCCTAATGCTTTTATATACTTCATTTTTTGATAGTAAAATATGATCGATCTTTGTTACTGTTTATTATACAGTTTTGATTCATGTTTATACAACATCTATAGAAGAGAAAACATAGTCAAGTGAGATCTCGTTCGATTCGTCTCATCATGTAGTTTTAAAATATTAAACTTTTAGAATTTTTACTTGTACACATTTTGAGTTATTAAGTGTTAAAAATGTATATTGGATTGCGTGCAAAAAGTGAATAAAGAGGAAATATGTAGGTTACTGTTCATAAGGGGATTTTTGTGAGTGGAGATTAATAGATTACTGTTCATAAGGGATATTTTTTTTATATATTACTCCCTCCGTCCCACTAATAGTGTCTCATTTCTTTTGGGCACGGTATTTTATGTAGGGATATTTAATATTTAATGTAGGGATAGATTAGTGTTTAAAGTGGAGGTAAATTAGGAATTTATGTGATGTGATTGTAATGTATTTGAATTTTTAATTGATTTATTTATGTGTGATGTGATTGTAGTGGGTTTGGTAATTAAAATATTTAATATTTTCAAAATGGGAAATGTGACAATTATAGTGGGACGGATCAAAAAGAAAAATGAGACTCGAATTAATGGGATGGAGGGAGTATATAGATAGATAGATAGATGCATCCGCAACCAGGTATAGCAGCTTTTTATTGGTGGCAAATAAATACTAATTCCTCCGTTTCTTTTTAAGTGTAACACTTTTCTTTTTTGGGTGTTTCATAATAAATGTTATATTACCATATATGAAATGCTTTTAAAGGTAAAAAGCTTCCACTAAATCACTTTTGTTCCTTCCATTAAATCCCATGTCACACTTATTTAGAAACGGATGGAGTACATACTAAGGGAATCACAACAAGAAAAACTTGAATCGGCGACGGAAAATTTCTGTTGCTAAGGCCCTTATTTCTGTCGGCAGACGGATCCGCGACAGAATCCGCGACGGAATTGGTTCCGTTAGTAAAGTCCTTGTAGGAATTTCAACGACGACGGAAAATGAGGCGTCGCCGACCATGACGACGGAATTAGCGACGGAATATTTCCGTCGCCAATGTCCCCGACGGAATCCGCGACAGATTTTTCCGTAGCCGACGGCGACACTCTTTCCGTAGCCGATTCCGTAGCCGAAGTTGGCGACAGAAAATTGAGTCGCCATTTCCGTCGCAGATTTGGGGCCATTTTGAAATTTTTGGATTCTCACCTGCGACGGAAAATTCCGTCGCTGGTTCCGTCGCCGCATTGGTGCACTGACAGCCATTTGTTTTCTGTTATTTACCAAATAACCTGTATATTAAATCAATCACATATCTACACTAGAGTATTCACCATTCATCCAAAAACTCATATATAAGAACTCCAAATATGTGACTTAAATTAACATCCAAATATGTTCAAAATAACATAAGTCAACATACTTTAAATATACATTCAATGTAAATATTCTAAACACTATACAATGTATTGAAAATTCTTCAATCAAACATAAGCCATCTCATTGTTGGAGCCACTATTCAGTGCTCTTCTATAGTTTCTTGGAGCCACTATCCAGTCGTTTTGTCTCTTAAACTCTCTACTTATTCTCTTCAACCTGTATCAGCAACAACCATGATAATCAACATTTATATTCGATCAACATAATTATAATAGGGGCAAATCGATCATAACAGAGATCATACAAGAAATCAATCATATCCAATTATCAAGAAGAAAATTCAATCAACACATTACCGTGATAGCACTATTCTAACCCTTCCGGCCAAGTCGAATTGAATCTGACACTTGAATAACGCGATGTCTTATTCTAAAACATCAAGCAATAAATAAGACGGATTTGCATAGTTTACCAGCAAACTGAATGAGGCCAAACAATGTAGCTCCCAAGGATGCAATGAACCAAAGATCAAAGGCAACCTGGCGTCATTATAAACCAACTTTTTTTGTTAGAATTTAGCACAAATGACTACAATCATTTCAAATCAATAGCACAAATCAATGATTCATCCTTTGTCCAGACTCCAAAATGAACGAAGCATCTACAACACAACAATGGAATGGACTAAATTCAATGATAAATAAAGATTCTTGAATTCCCCAAAGCTGAGCAAGACAAGTTGAGATTATTCAAAATTTTATTGGCATGTCATGGAGAATACATATTCAGATCAAAAAGTATAAAAATAAATAACTATAATGCCATTCCAAAAAATTAGCTATACACATTGAGAACTTTACTTGATGGCACAGAAAATAAATAAGCTTATTATCAAGTGTTCCAATGGAAGTTAATGTTATGTGGATAAGGCAAAAGTATAATGTCAAATATGTAATCCAAAGTGCATCCAGCAAACAACATCTACACTACTAACACAAAAGAGAAAATAAAACACACTACTTCCATACCAGTTAAGGTCTCTTTGCAATGTCAAAAGCTATATCTTTTCAGATGGATCAAGAAGTTCATTTTGAAACCTGAAAAGGGCTCAAACCAGTCATATATGATCCATATAAACAGAGAAAAAATAAATTTATTATATAGATTAGTTATATGGTCCTCATGCAAGAAGAAGAAAAGAAAGCCTATATCGTGAATCTGAAATAAATTATCCAAAACCAAAATTTTCAAACCAAGTATAATCATTACTTCATTAAAAAAGTATTAATAATTGTATAAACAATTAGATCAGCTAATTGCTGGTATCTACTAGTAATGTATACATAACTTACAGGATTGTGAAGCCAACATCGTCTTCTGGTTCCAACGCTCGGGATTCCACCTGTTGATAAGCAACCATGAAGATGAAGTAACTGTCAGAGAGGTGGAAACAAAAACAAAACAACGAAATGCACAACAATCTTATATATCCTCCATGCATACTTCAGTTTTCTATACATTTTAATATCAAACAAGACCGAGCTTCAAACCCTGATGCATATTTAAGTTGGATTCACAAATGCAATTCCATAGAACTATATACAGATTCAAAAACCTGCCAATCATCTTTGCAAACACATTGTAGATAAAAATGTGCCGTATATGATTCTTAATCATATCGTGGTAGCAAGTGCTTAGGCCCTAGAAATTCTTTGTCCTGAACTTCATATCTGTAGCCATCAAACAAACCAAGCAGGGTGATGACAGAAATTGCAGTCAACGACCAGCTCTTCTCAAAGAAGAAAATAAATTAGGAATAAGAATTTTCTCATATGAAACTTCCTAGAGAATTTCTACATCGGAGGTGTTAATCTGAATGGGAGATGTTGATGCCTCTAAACGGATGCGTGCAGAAAAGAGAACAGTCCATGAAAGCTCGATTATATTTTTTTCTTAAAAAAAGAAACAAACAAAAATTTATATACCTCAACTGGAATGGTGCAAAAGCCTGCAATACTAGCCAAAGACAAAGACAGATAACTTCATCAACAAATAAAGATGAGTAAATTAATTAATTAGACAAAACCTTCTTTACAGTGCTCTCAATAAAGTCCAAAGCAGATACATGACCAGACTTCTTAGACAATTCACCTGTGAAACGCCCAATACCAGCTCCCAGCTCAAGAGCTAACTTCTCTTCATATGGTGGAAGCAGAGACAACACTTACATGAATTAATATGAAATAAAAGGCTCATATATTAAGAATTGTGACAAATCAACTCACTAATTTCCCCAATTGTACAGGAAACAAGAGGATTGAAGGAAATAGACGCATATGATGTCTTAGGAAAAGGGAACTCCTTCATTCTCAAAGATGGGCAAAATCAGATATCATAAATTTGAGAGGACGTGAAAAATCTATTATGATAAATATAAAAGCAACCTGTTTTACAAAACTTATTTCTGTATATTCCGGGTATGTATTCGACAACGACCAGTTAATTTTAGTCTGAAACAGCATACGAGCACTTTACAACGTATAAATTGCAGATCTGTGTGAAAGCAAGTTAAACTTCAAGCCAACAGAGAAGATTTCAGAGACTGCAATTCATTCATTTTCAAAATCACAAAACATAACCAAATCCAAAACACAAGAAGTGCAAAATTTAACCTAAATTAAACAGAAATTAAACATATGCAATGAAATCAAGCAGATTAATTACCTAGGGTTATCGAAAATGAAAAAATTTCCCCCACTTCCACGACACCAGCAGCGGTCTCACAACCGGCCAATATCCCACCCTTCTGCAACTCCGGCGGCTCGATGTGCACTGGCGACAACTAGGGCAGAGGAGTAGCGGGAACCGCGTTGAGACCGAGACAGCGAGGGACGAGGCAGAGCTGCGTGAGTCGAGGGGCGCCGGATGTGCAGCGTGGGCGAAGGTTTTGTGATGAAGATGCAGCTCCATGGTGGGTGGAAGGGAAACGCCGACGTGCGAGAGAGCGAGAGAGAGTGTGACTGTGGCTGCGCTGGAAGTGGAATTCTAACAGGGAAAGGGTTAAATGCCCTAAATTGATTGGCGACGGACACTTTCTGTTGCCGAGTCCGTCTCCATCGGCGACTGAACTGTATTATGTCACCGAAAGTGTCGCCAAATAGCTACTGTCTCTGTTCTGTCGCCAGATTCAGTCGCCGACTAATGGCGATTGTCTTTCCGTCGCCCATTCAGTCTCGAAGCCGACAGATTGCAATCCGTCGCCGATTTCCGTAGCCGATTCAAGTTTTTCTTGTAGTGAATGTTTGGGAGTCAGTGGATCCACTAGCAGATAGCAGATTCGGAGAGAGAATTATGAGAGAATATACTGTTCTAATCCGCTTTCCGCTGCTCAATCTACTGGCATCCAAACATCCTCTAAGTACTATTATTGATATGGCGAAAGAAAAGAAGACTATATATGAGCCCATTTATTACCATGCACAAAGTTGGCTACGATCCTTGCTGTTTTATGCTATGTTGGAGTGAAATTTATTCAACCAATGAATAAATAGGTCAAAGATGATTATGTAATAAGCTTCCTTTCTTCGAACTTGAAGAACGCCGCTTAGTGTACACCATTCATTGATCCATGTCAATCAGCTAGCTAGCTAAGCAATTTCTTCAGCTCCTTCTTGTTCACCTGAAACAATAAGAAAATCAAATTTCTACTATTGAGTAATAATAATGGGGTCATCAATATTTGACAAGGAAGCAAAGAGCTAATAATTAGATTGTGGAGGTCACCTTTCCCATGGCATTCCTTGGCAGTGACTCCCACACCAGTAGACGCGTTGGGATCTGATGATACAATAATAGTATGATGTAATAAGTCATAATAACGGCCATTCAAAGGGCTTTGTAAAATTCAAAGAAAATCGATCCATGATATTCTTATCATCATTACCTTATATGGTGCAAGCTTCTCTTTAGCCCACACAGAAAGTTCGTCCAAGCTCAGGGCAGGCTTTGACGCATCCTCTTGTTTTCTCTTGATCTCCGAATCAGGTACAACAATAGCACACACAGCTTCCCCATAATCCTTATCGGGCAAACCCAAAACACAGCACTCCGAAATAATTGGATGCTACAAAGAAACATTGCTTAAAACTTAAAAGAAAACAAAGAATGCCCTTAATTCAATACAAAGATCACAGTATGCACTGATTCTAACATATGTATTTGTGACAATGCTATGGTTTTGTCACTTGATCAATTTTCTTGAAGCTCATTAGTGACATAACTTGTAAGTTGTCGCTATTATACTTGTATGAATATGTTGGTTACTTCGTTAGCAACTTTGTAGATGCTACACCCAATTTATGCCAAAGTACAGTCATTTAAGTTCTTCTCCCTTCCTCAGACCATACTATGAAGGTCGCTTTTATCAGAGTTTTTTCGTCACCAAGTCTGGCAGTGACAATAAATATCTTATCCCTTGCAATGTTGTCACTAATTGATTGATTTTTTGTCGCATATGTAAACACACTGAATAAATCAAATATACATATAGATGGGAAGCCAACCTCCAAGAGGACCGCTTCGATTTCCAGAGCTGATAATTTATAGCCTCCAACTTTCATAATATCAGCATTTGTCCCTAATTAAGACAAGGCCAACAAATTTCAAAACAATTTTCAATATGGGCAATGCAACGCAATCATCATCCCCTTTTTTTGGTATCGTTTTTTAACACAATAGGAAGAACAAAGAATGAATGCATTGTAAAGGAACATAGACAAAATTTTATGAATGCAATACACGTTCGGGCAATGAAAGAAATGCTTACGTCCCAAAATGACATAGTATCCATCCTCATCTACTCTAGCAGCGTCTCCGGTTTTGAAGAATCCACCATCTATAAATGATTCCTTAGTAACCTGACAATTAATGTTAAGAATTCAAATAAGAAATCAGGTTGAGGCTTTTCAAATGCTTAGAAAACTTGAGAGGAAGAAAGCTACACCAATATTTATGTCAAAATACCTCAGGCAGCTTCCAGTATTCCTTAAACAATGAAGGACTCTTTATGCACACCTGATGCATCAGCATCACTGCTGCCGTCTTCTGCTAGGATCCTGGCCTATGGAAAACAAATAAATTATGTTAATCATATTGGACAAAATGTTGACTGATTGTATGTTTCACTGGGGGGAAATGAAAACCTGAACACCAGGAAGTGGCTTTCCAACAGTACCCCCCTTCCGTTTTCCATTCAAGGGATTGGATAGTGCCATTACAAACTGGGTAATCAAGCCATTAGCGAAAACAAGTGGAGATATCCATCAGTCCCTTCAATCAATATTGGCATGCAGGGCTGTTCGATTTAGATGCAGGCATCATACCTCAGTCATGCCATATCGCTCCAAAAGACGGTGCCCCGTGATTGCTTCCCATTGCTGCATGACAGGGAGAGGGAGAGCGGAAGAGCCGCACATCTGTCAAGGAATAAAAACTTTTCTTAATAATGATGCAGGTTTTGGTAACGAAATTAAAAGGGTTGAAGAACACAAAACAGAATACCATGAGTCGCAACTTTCGAGCAGCTGCAGCAGAAGCATGTTGTAATTCTGGATTCATAGCTTCATACCCTTGAATTAAACGAGTGTACATAGTTGGAACCTAGGAAAATGAAAGCAAGGGAATACTCTATTTCATCCTAGTAACCAAATTATCTATTTTCACCAGCTAATATCATTGGAAAAAGTAATGCATGTTGTTGCTTGTACTTTGAAAAATACATTTTTTAAATGATACAATCAAAGTGTAACTTACTCCAGTAAACACAGATACAGCACCATCTGCTTTAGTCGGACCGTCAGGGTAAGATTCACGCCATCTCTGCCAGATTCCTCTCACACTAAATTTTGGGATGAATTCAACCTTCAACATTAGAAAAATAAATGTTGAAATAATATATCCGACAGATAAAATCAAATAGGAACAGGATATTTTCAATTACTCAAGCATAAAATGCTTCACTAAAGATGTATGATAAAATGCAAGTTACCGTTGAACCAGCATAGAGAGGGGCAAAAAGGGCATTAAAAAGGCCATGCACGTGTATCGAGGAAGTTAAGACAACAAGAAATGAATTATATCAAAATATGTAGTTGATAAAACACAGAAGACGGAGTCTACAGGATTAGAATGATGATTGTCCACAGTAAAGGTACAACCAAGAAGCAACTTTAAGGATATGATGAAGAGGCAGGCAATGCAAGAAATGATCTGTAGATGTGTAGCCCCAAGCATCCATCAGCATTTGAACCTGAAACCACCACAATATTATAAATATCATCAACCATCAAATCTCTTTGATATGACAGAACTTTAAAAATGAATGCTTTTCTAAAATGACCTTGCCAACTCCAGTAGAAAGTGCAAACAAAACCATATCAGGTAAAGAATATAAGGTGTCAAGACTCGAAAGGAAACAAGTACCTGCGCTAAGATACCTTTATGCGTATGCACAACTCCTTTTGGTTTACCCGTAGTACCGCTGGTGTATATAATCAATGCAGGCTCATTTCCTGCATTGAAGCATTTAAATAATAAAGTAAAGAGAAGACATCTCCCATCTGAATAAATAGCAGACAAGATGCAAGGCCATAAGAATTTGAATGAAACACACCTATTATTGCAGGAGGATTTTCAGCTTTGGTTCTTATATCAGTTTCACTTATGTTGTTGTTTGAAACATGAGGAAGAAGAGATACTTGAGCAGAAGTCTTTGCTCCAACAGCTTTCATCAGATCATGATGTTCATGAGTTGAAAGAATCATAGTGATTTCCTACCCAAGAATAAGTAAGCGTATAACAGCTAAAACTGATAATCCAACATAGTTCTAATGAACTATGATTGTTATAAAAGACAAGAGTAATACAAACCCATGCCTAATCATCAATTAGAACACTTACCATTTTTAAAAATAAAATAAAATACGAAGTGTCTCAAATTATGTACTAAGCCAACATTCACAACCGAAAAGAATATGTATTTCACATGAAAGTAGGAAACAGGTATAAAAAAAGCAGCACGAGTTGGGAGTTAATAGAAAAACCGAATCATTCACAACATGCAATAGCTCTGCCTCAGGGTAGCTGAGAGCAAGTGGTACTGCAATGCCTCCACTGACCCATGTTCCAAGCATTCCAGCAACAAACTCAGGTGAGGGTTTAGCAACGATTCCAACCCTAGCTCCATTTAGATGTTTATTATCCCCAACACCATTACCCTTTAAATAGGCATAAGCATTGATATGTATTATTAGTATCTTTCTCTTTATTCTTCATTTGTTAAAATAGCTGAATTTTGAAAGCTCAATAACGATGTTACTTTTTCCAAACAGAGGAAGGAAATCACCAATATCTAACTTACAATGCTCGAATCAGCATCAATTAAAAATTTCGATATCTCCTTAGCAGTTGCGATCAACTGATTATAACTATAGCATTTCTTATCGACTCTTATTGCTATGCTTTCGGGAGATTTAGCTCCTCTGGAGGCAACTGATTTTACAAGTTCCATAGGTGCACTGCAATGCGTATCTGTGAATCAAATCAGCAGTCGAAAAGAGAGTTAACAGCAGAAAGGTAAAAAAGTCAGAAACTCCTAAGCATCCAAATAAATAAATCACAGAAAAACACTTAATTCTTTCCCTAAGCAATCCGATTTCTTCCCATGCCATTGCCTCAATTAGTTCAAAAAATTGAGTACCAAAACCCCTTTACCTGCTTACACTACAACTTGTCATCATGCAGTTAGTTTCAAGTCACCACAAGAACAACGGCCACAGCCTATAGAAAAGGCTATTGATTAAGTGCCCTACTTTCATACGACAGTTAACGGCTTCGCAATCCACTAAACTAAGCGCGATTACTATCAACACAATGCCTCAAAATTCAAACGCCCCAAATCATCAAAAAAATGCACAAAAATAAAATAACCCATTCAAGACTTTGATCTTATCAGGTATCACACAAAAGTTCAAAGAAAAAGAAAAAAACAGAACTTCGAACATCCTAGACTAGCAAATGAATCAAATAAGGCAACGAAACTTCACCGGTAGAAAATAAGCGACGCTGAGTCGAAGCTTTAACAGAAAAAGCAGATAGCGATCGAACGATCCGAACACTCGAGTAGGAAGAAGTAGGTTCCTGAACAGAAGGGCAAGAAGCAAAAAAGGAGACAAATTTGAGCTTCAGCATGTGGAATAGCGGACTTAAATACAATGGAATGGCTGTGTGGGGGCTCTCGCCGCAATCGTGGTTGGAAAGTAAGAGTTGGGGGTCCGGGCGGGGGCTCTTTCTGAAAGGGGGAGGGAGACTTTCTTTCGTTCTGTAGCGGCAAGAAAAAGGCGAAAACGGCACGTAAATGCAAAAAGAAATGGAGTCGAGAGTTTTGGCTTTTGAGGGAAAAGGGTAACACGGAATTGATAATAATCTGCTTGATCACGACAATAGTCTGCTTACTCACCCATAACAATGGATAGTAGTCTGCTTGATCACGACAAGACGAACTTGACAGATTATTGTTAAAGGTTTCAGACACTATAATTAACCACGCATTTTATTGTTGACACAATTTAAAAAATATTTAAATAGGAACATATCCCACATAAATTAAACAAAGTACCCAAGGAGGTTGAAAATTATGGGGTTGACGTTGAAAATGGATAAAGGGAATTTAGAATAAGGTTGAAAATCATGGGAATTGACAAGCCAATTCTCTGTCCCGATAAATACTCAAATTTTTTTTATAAAGATTGATATTCATGTGGCAAATGTTTATACTCAATTTTTAATAATACTAATACTTTAACTTAATTTTATTTAATTCCATAATTTTTTTGCATATATCATTTAATTCCATAATTTTAATACTACTATATAGATTTTATATAATCTTTATTTATATATTTTAAGGAATATTAACTATTAATAAACACCTTAAATTCAGTGTCCAAAATGCAAACCGGAAGGAGCAATTATCTTCATAGAAATTGGGGGTAAATACTAATACCTAATCATAGCAATCATAGAAAAAAGAACACATTACCTACGTTTTTTTTTCCTTTACTACATTAGGCAAATGACTAATATTTTAACTTAAAATTTTATTATAAACATTAGGCAAATGACTAATATTTTAACTTAAAATTTTATTATAGTTAGCAAAGTTAAAATATAGCCAAATGGAATCTTATTATATTCGTCTCGTATTGTAATTTTTAAATATCGAACTTTTAAAATTTTTACTTATACCGAACTTTAATTATTAATGGTTTAAAATATGCATTTGACTGTGCACTGGATAGGTCCATAGCAAAGATTAAAAAACATTGGAAGAGTGAGACAAAAAACCACTCTCTTTATTACATCACATATGAGTCTAAAGACAATTCCCCAACAAGCGTTGATTTGTCTCCTATGAGAGTTAAACATGAACTAAGAACAATACCTCATCTAGACTTGAAGATTGGTCCGGCAGCAGTTTAAAATTTGAATCAGATACTAATTTTGAATTCCTTTTTGATGGGAATATGTTGCAAATCACTGCAGCTTCGACTTCCACCATGAAGTTGTTCCTCGAGAAGGGGGCGGCATCATAATCTCCATCATGGTTTCCCTCTCTTTTATTGTTAATGGGACTCCTCTGAGGAGAGTTATGGCCATAATATGGACATTTCTCTTTCGCCTGTACCTGTTGAAAGCCCATACTCCTCCAGCCGCACCAGCAACCAGCAACTGTTTAATCAGTGAATCCAACATCAGCGCCAAGTAAGAGGAAGAAATAAGTAATTTATGGAATGCTTATGAAAACCATTTGACTCACAGGGGTCAGCCACAGAGCAGCAGTTTGCATATCAAATTTTGGTGTGTAAAGCACCGTCTCACCATAATCATCCTCCAGCTTCTTGAAGATCTCTTTGTCACTTTTCCCAGACCGGATTTCATCTCGAATTAACTTTAACAAGAAATCCAAGAGATCTCAATGTTGATACCAATAGAAGAAATATATAAATACTCACTCCGTCCCACCAAAATTGTTACACTTACCATATTTGTTTGTCCCACCCAAATCGTTACATTTCCATAAAATGGTATAAAAACTAGCCAACTACATTCTCTCTCATACCCACTGCTTAAAAACTAATACCACCCACCTCATTTACCGTGCCCAATTATATTTTCTCATACTCATAATTAGAAACTAATCCCACCCACCTTAATTCAGGGACAGAGGAAGTATAAAAGAAGAGTCATACTGAATAAGCAGCACGAATTGCTGAAGAATATTATGTTATGGTATGTTAGATTCAATGACTATACAATTAATATACTTTCTAATGAAATTTCCAACAATACGAGCAGATAAAAAGATCCTCAACCATGGTTGTCAGGAGGACCAACATGAAACCAAGGCACATAACATATTCAACGTTCGGTGAAAATTTATAGTACATAAAACATGTTTTTATGTTGTTAATAATTTTTTAATTGTAAAATGCAATCAAATTTTAAATAATCAAGAAATGATCTAGATAACTTTTAACTTTTACGTTGATAAGAGAAAAAATAGAAGTACCGATCACTATCCTTTATAAACTAGTAGATATTGGAGATAATAAAAGAATTTTGTAGAGCAAAGGAAGAAGGGGAAAAATTAAAGATTTTTAATTAAAATAACGGCATCCTTGCAATTGGACAAACTCTGTCCACAACCCTTTTATAAGTCAGTGAATGAACCAAGCTAAAGTACAAGAACAATGATGAACTAGTGCTCTGTGATGCATGAATGGTTGAATAAGCCACAATGTACCATGAACTGGCCTCAACGAGAAACCTATCAGAATACTTCCCAATTGCCTATGAGTTTTAACTCATCTACTTCCTATAAACATGATATCAATCTAAACAAGAAGCAAGCACCCTATCATGGATATTCAATCTGTAGCAAATACCATGATTGCAAACTCACAAGATTTAACCTATTATTAGGCTGCAAAGATAAAATGATGCACCTTACGAAGTAGAATTGCAATGTCAGCCTGTGAATCTTCAATGGACTGGCTACCACATTCAGTGCACCTCACATTGTGGCTTATATTCCGGGCTCTCGCCTCCACCAATCTTTCCTGCTTCACTTCATCATCGTTGCCCTCCATGGCCCCTTTTCTAAACTGCTCATAATGCCATGTAAAACTATAATAAACCACAATTTATATTTATTGCTTTAAAGGCAAAACATTTTAAGTATCTTAATTGTTGAAATTTCATGAGCGAACATCCATCATTGCATTTTAAGAGCAAGATATAGTCAAACAATACCATTCCCCTGAAATTAGATTTCCAAATTTCAATTTCATTTTTTTATCTATCCCTAAGCCTTGAATCCAATTATCGCCAATCCCCAGCACAAGCGACCACCAAACAACAAAGAAAAGAAGAATTCAAACCAGTAGTTAAAAAATTATGCATTAGTGTCAGCTAGGCATTTCATCGAACAATATGCGTGCACTCAATTCTCAACGCGGTGTAACTAATGACCGTGGTAAAATCTACTTAAGCTCCAATTTAAAAACATTGTTCCAATGTATATTCCTAATTACATCTGAATCTATTAAAAGGAAAATTGTCGCGGGTAGGACACACTTATACAGCGTTCATACCTGAAAAATTGGGCACACGGGATTCTAGAATTCGAGTTAGCGCTGCCGGTTATCAAACCGAACAAAGTTGGGAAGGCGAATGCGTTTTGAAGAACTCAATTATTACCAGAAATCGGCCGGCGAAACCGAGGAAGTGGCTGTACGAGTGTTGTTCGAGGCTACGAGCAAACACTCCCCATACAGGAATGGTTGGTTAAATAGGAAGTTTAGCAAATTATAGGGCTAAATAAGAAATTAGGCACTGGAATTTTGGTTTTGCAAAACTATCCTTCGTGGTATGAAAAACTTGCCATTTACTCCATTCAGTAGTCCGTACTCCGTAGTTCAGTACTTCCTATACACAACGACACGAATATAATAAGAATATAATAAGATTTTATTAGGCTATATTTTTATTTTTATAACTATAATAAACCTTTAAAACATGTAGCACTTATTCGCAAACAGAGGAAGTAATACACTACTACGGTGAAGTCATAATGTTTGCAATAAAAGTAAAAAATAAGATAATTAATAAATTATTGTCTATGGAGTACTACTAATTTAAATAAATTAAAATAGATTAATCCTGAGGCCATATCATAAATTCATAATGGTGGGGATGAGGACCTAGCCCAAGCGGTTAAGTCCCTTGACTTCCAACGGAAGGTTGGAGGTTCGATTCCCACCGGCCCCCTATCCCTCCCTTTATTTCCCCTTTGTAATTGTGTGGCATGGACTCCCACCACCCTTTTCCAGACCTTAAATGGCTCCTTAAAAAAAAAAAAATTCATAATGGTGCAATTTTATTCATTTGTTTGTTTTGGGTGAACATAATGTTGCGAACTTGCAATTATTGAAACATTCGATTCGATTGTGTAAATAAACTAGTACAGGAAAAATAATTGATGGATCCATTACTTAAAATGGTCCAAAGCAAAGGCTCGTGAAGGCAATAAACGTCCCCTTCAGAGTCCTGTTTTATGAACTCTTTTGTTCTATAACTGTGTCCTGTTAAAAAATACTACTACTATATTTTTCCCGACATGCAGTGGCGGATCACGCCTACGCTGGGTCGGGCTCCAGCCCCACCTCTTCTTTTTAAAAAAAAATATATATAGTATTTATTTATTTAAAATTGAGTAATTATTATATTAGTATATTATTAATTGGTTTTTAAACCCCTACCATAAATGAGTTTTTTTTAAAGCCTTGCAACTTAAAATTAATATCTTGTGAATGCCATCTAATTGAAGAGTTATTAATTTTTGTGTGAATGTGAAAGAGAAAAAAATGTTCATAACTTTGATATTTTTTGCCATTTCATGTGTGTTTTAGTGTGCCAAACAAGAAATCACATACTTCCTCCGTCCCATTTGAGAAGTCTCATACTCCCTATTTCTTTTGGACACGATATTTTAGGTAGAACGCGTTATCGTGTTAAAATGGAGTAAATAGTTGATGACTTGATGTTATGTTTATTTGAAGGAGCAAAAAAATTTTAAATAAGAAAATGTGTCAATTGTAATGGGACGGACCGAAATAGAAAGTGAACATTTGAAATGGGATGGGGGGCATATTTTTTTTTTTATTAAAGTAAATTTCAGCCCTACCACCTGCAAATTTCTGTGTCCGCCACTGCCGACATGGATTGAGAAAATAAATAAATGATGTTTCCTACAAGTTAGATTCTGAAGTTCTAAATGTTGAAAGACAGTTCATGAAAGAAGAGTGTAGAGCAGGCAAGATTATCAGCGGCATCCAAATACTCGTAGTACTATACAATATATCGGGAAGAAAAATGGTCACCCATAATTCATAAACATCTCTCGAGTATCGTTATATAATTTTCCTGAATGTCAAAACAAAATAGTGGAGTATATGAATATGAGTGGGTGATTGGGATTTGGGATACATCCACAATCATTAAATGGTGTGTAAAGTGTAAACATTAAAGAATAATAGTACTCTCCTAAAACTAAACTATGAAAATGAGGAAGTAAATTGGATTAATCAACAGCAACCAGTGACAATTCAATATCTTGGAGAGATTTTCCTTTTGTTTCCACCACATTTTTCCTCACGAAAGCCACTGCAACTAAACAGAAACCCCCAAACACTGAGTACAGTATCTTTGGCCCCAAATACTCCAGCAGTTGCAGAAACAATAACCCCACAAAGAAATTTATTGCCTGAAACAATACATATAGTATAAATATACTATAATGGATTATACATACTATATTCTATAGAAACAAGCACCGGATCGATTTGATTACCCAATGGACACCCATGCACCAAGCCATTGCCTTTGCCCTGATTGCCCCTGAAAATATCTCGGATAGCAGGAGCCCAGGCACCGGTCCAGCTCCCAGAGAAAATGCCAACACAAACCTGCATTTAGACAACCATTTTGAGCCTAGCTCTTAACTTAGCTAACTAAGTTGTTGGATATACAGTACAGACTGGTACTCACAGCAGCATCCCCCCAACTGATAGATACATCTTGCCGGAAAGAGTTAAAGCGTCGCTTCCTGCTATGGCTTGAAGGCTCATTGCACCTGCCTGGATCATTAAGTTTCTCATGAATGAGTTTATATTGGATTTTTCCGAAAAGGGGGACACTATATCAGCCAATCACAGTTGCAAGAAGGTTTCAAAGGTACAAGAACAAAATTACTTGCCATGCCCAAGAAACTCCAAACAAGAAGAGGCTTCCTTCCTAATTTATCCATCAGAATCATCGCAACAATCGATCCTGAGAAACAGTGGGAAATGAAATGCATCGTCAATCGTGACATTGGCAACACTAAAATATAGTATGTAC
The DNA here is from genome assembly GCA_030278955.1 of Hygrophila difformis. Lineage (NCBI taxonomy): Eukaryota > Viridiplantae > Streptophyta > Magnoliopsida > Lamiales > Acanthaceae > Hygrophila > Hygrophila difformis. The sequence continues at coordinate 15,417,603 of JAOANR010000006.1, read as the reverse complement.
ATAAATATATATACATGTACATATGGTATGTCACAATAGTTGCTTCACTTCATTTTCCATTTTGAGAATGTCATAATAATTGCACCATTCCCTGTTTGGAAATCCCACCCCCACCCCCCTCGCCATTTAAGAAATACTACATCCGTTTTGTTTTTGCTTTCGGATTACCTGATATGTTTACCAGCCCAACACATATGTTTCCGATGTCTGAAGATACACCAGCACTTTTAAATACAGCCGAAGAGAAGTAAAATACAGCATTAATGCCAGATAGTTGCTGCAATGCATACAGAACGGACCCAATGTACACCACTGCCACGAAAAATTAAAATAAAATTAGCATAATATGTATAAGATGGACCTAAAGTATGTAATGAAAAGCCTACCTGTATAATAACGGCCACGAAATAAATCCGAAAATCTAATTGTTTCCACTTCATCCCCTTTGTCTGATCTGAACAATTCTGCCACAGCGGGTTTAACATGTGGTGCTCCAAAAAGCCTCTCAAAGGCCACTTCAGTTTCGGGGATCCTTCCTTTCTGAGAAAACAAGAACTCTCATTGAGCCAAGAAAAGATAACAAAATGCCAAATGGGACAGCTGATCTGTTCCAGCATTAATATCTGAAATTGTAATAGAATACACAGATATTAAATTTTTTAATGGTAAGGAAGGAAAGCCACATGCCCACATCATCACATGTTTACCAATTTTACAGCATCCCTTAAAACTTTACACAAGAATAAACCGCATGATTCATGGGGCTGTTCGGTGGAACGGTTTTGGAATGGAAATCAGATGCGAACAAATTCCAATTCCCCAAATCTGCAGACTCCCATATCCAACACCTAATTAATTATTCACTTTTGTATTCTTTTTCCAAAAATGATTCCCAAATTTACGGGAATCAAATTGCTCACCAAAGAGCCAGATATCTCAAACCCTCTTAACAAACATTCTCTTAATATTTGTGAAGTGGGCATCCAAATCCAATGGAGAAAATGGAGTTGATGAATTTAATGTAGTAGATGAAGTTAGTGGAGTGGATGGATTTTGTGCCTATAAATACCAAGGCCACTCATTTGTAAGATCATCCCAACACAAGCAAAGGCAAGAAGCTTGCCTTTGATCTCTCTTCTCCTATTGTAGTTTTTAGCCTTTGTGAGTGTTTCTCATTGAGAGGGTTTTGTGGTATAGGATTATTTCCTATAACCTTTTTGTAATATTATTTCATTTCATAGTGAAATAATAGTTCGGTGGGGCCCGGAGGACGTAGGCATATTTGTGCCGAACCTCGTTAAATCTTGGTGTTCTCTTTATTATTTAATTAATAGCTCCATTATTCCACAACAATTGGTATCAGAGCCTTGTTTGCATAGTATGCTCTGTGGTCGCAGCTAAGCTGATCTTCCACATCAGAAAAGCATCTCGGTTGAGCTACCGTTTGTGAGCTATTAATTAAACTTTGAAGCAGAAATGGCGGATAGGTCCGGTGAAACGTCAACTTCAGATTCGAAGCCGTTGGTGACATCGTCATCACGGACGATGGTTTCAAATGCCAAATTTGACGTCGAAAAATTCGACGGTACCAATAATTTTGGTATGTGGCAGTGCGAGGTGTTGGACATCTTGTACCAGCAGGAGCTGGATGGGGCACTTGTAGAAACCAAACCAGATGGTGTTGATGATAAAGACTGGACGAGGATCAACCGTCTTGCGTGTGGTACAATTCGGCTATGTCTCTCAAAGGAGCAGAAGTATCCGCTTATGAGAGAGACGATGGCGCACAGACTGTGGAAAGAACTGGAAGATAAATTCATGAAAAAGAGCACGGAAAACAAGCTCTACATGAAGACGAAGCTGTATCGATTCCAGTATTTGCCCGGTACCACGATGAATGAACACATAACAAGATTCGATTCTTTGGTCACCGACTTATTGAATCTTGACGAGAAGATAGATGACGTCGACAAGGCGCTGATACTGTTAGCTTCGCTCCCCGATGAATACGAGCATATCATTGTTAGTATGCTGACTGGAAAAGAAACGATATCTTTTAAAGAAGTTGTCACTGCCTTGTATTCTAACGAGATCAGGAAGAAAGATAAGTTAGAACACAGAAGTTCGACTGGTGAAGCCCATATCGTTCGGGGCCGTAGCCAAAAGTACAAGTCGGACAGAAGAGGCAGATCCAAGTCAAGAAGCAGAGTGGCAAAAGACGAATGTATCCTTTGTCACGAGAAAGGACACTGGAAGAAAGACTGTCCTAAGTTGCAAAAGAAAAAGGGGAAAGCGGTTGCAGAGGCCTGTGTTGCTGATAGTGATGAGTCAGAGTTTTACTTAGCTTGTGCCTCATCGGTAACTAGCACTGACGGCTGGTTGCTAGACTCCGGATGCTCATTCCACATGTGTTCCAGGAAGGAGTGGTTTGTCAATTTTGAAAAAGTTGAAGGTGGAGTTGTCTACCTAGCCAACAACGGATATTGCCAGATAGCTGGAGTTGGCTCAGTATATCTGAAGAACCACGATGGAACAACCAAGGTGCTGACGGAAGTTCGGTACATACCGAAATTTGCCAAGAACCTCATATCAGTGGGAGCCTTGGAAGCCAAAGGCCACTCCATCAACATTCAGGATGGGATTATGAAAGTGATCTCGGGAGCACTTGTCATCATGAAAGGTATAAGGAAAAATAACTTATACCACTTCCAGGGCAATACAGTGGTTGGCATTGCAGCAGCAGTATCAGAAGCAGACAAGGAAGAGAAGATGACCAAGCTATGGCATATGAGGCTTGGGCATGCTGGGGAAAAATCCTTGCAGACTCTGGCAAAGCAAGGATTATTAAAGGGTGCAAAGACTTGCAAACTTGAATTTTGCGAGCAATGTGTTCTGGGAAAGCAAACGCGAGTGAAGTTCGGAACAGCAATCCATAACACTAAAGGCATTATGGATTACATTCACTCAGATGTGTGGGGACCTACCAAGACGGCTTCTTTGGGAGGAAACCATTATTTTGTAACGTTTGTTGATGACTTTTCCCGGAGAGTATGGGTGTATCCCATGCGAACAAAAAATGAAGCATTCGGGAAATTCCTCACTTGGAAGAACATGATGGAGAACCAGACCGGGAGGAAGATTAAAGTGCTTCGATCCGATAACGGCACAGAATATCGAAATGACCCTTTTTTCGACTTGTGCAAGAAGGAAGGTATTTCCCGACATTTCACTGTGCGGGACATGCCACAACAGAATGGTGTGGCTGAACGGATGAACCGAACATTGTTGGAGAAAGTTCGGTGTATGTTGTCCAATGCTAATTTGGGCAAGCAGTTCTGGGCTGAAGCGGTGACATATGCGAGCCATCTAATCAATCGACTACCATCAACTGCTCTTAAAGGCAAGACACCTTTGGAGGCATGGTTTGGCAAACCTGCAAATGATTATGATTCTTTACGTGTGTTCGGTTCCGCTGCTTATTATCACGTGAAAGAATCAAAGCTGGATCCGAGGGCGAGAAAAGCTGTTTTCGTAGGGATATCTTCTCGAGTCAAAGGATATCGCCTATGGTGCCCGGAGATGAAAAAGGTGATCTTTAGCAGGGATGTTACGTTCAACGAATCAATAATGTTGAATAAGGTAACCAAGCAGCAGACGGATAGTACTCCTCAGCAGGTGGAGCATTATCCTCAACAGGTGGAGTTTCAGACATCTACAACCAGAGAGGTAGATGGTCAACCAATAGAAAACGATGGTCCAAGTACCGAAGAAGAGCTCAGTGAAAGTGAGGTTTTAACCCAAGAACCTCAGGAGCAACAAGATTTACCAATTGCAATTAGGAGGCCAAGAAGAGAAATTCGGAGACCTGCTCGATTCGAAAGTATGCTGGCCTATGCACTTCCTGTTATTGAAGAAGGTATACCACAAACTTTTCTTGATGCAAAAATTAGTCCGGAGAAAGAAAAGTGGAAGAAAGCCATGGACGAGGAAATGCATTCCCTTGAAGCAAATCACACGTGGAAGCTAGCTAAACTCCCAAAGGGAAAGAAGGCAATTGGTTGCAAGTGGGTCTATGCTCAGAAAGAAGGATTTCCAGAAAAGAATGACGTGCGCTACAAGGCAAGATTGGTAGCCAAAGGCTATGCTCAAAAGGAGGGAATTGATTACAATGAGGTATTTTCCCCTGTTGTAAAACATTCCTCCATTCAAATTTTGTTGGCCTTGGTAGCACAGTTGGACTTGGAACTAGTTCAAATGGACGTAAAAACGGCATTCTTACATGGTGATTTGGAAGAGGAAATCTACATGACCCAACCAGAAGGATATAAAGTTGCTGGAAAAGAAGATTGGGTTTGCAGACTGAAAAAATCGCTTTATGGATTGAAACAATCACCAAGACAATGGTATAAGCGATTTGATCAATTCATGATGGGCCAGAAGTACACCAGGAGCAGTTTTGATCATTGTGTATATTTCCGTAAGCTACAAGATGGATCTTTCATTTATCTTCTTCTATATGTAGATGACATGTTAATTGCATCTAAAGATAGAGGAGAGATAAGCAGATTGAAGTCTCAACTCAGCAAGGAGTTTGAAATGAAAGATCTCGGTGAAGCAAAGAAAATTCTCGGTATGGAGATAACGAGAGACAGGAATAGGGGCACTCTGAGTTTGACTCAGAAGCAATATCTGAAGAAAGTATTGCAACGGTTTGGCATAACGAACAAAACCAAACCTGTAAGTACACCGTTTGCTCCTCATTTCAAACTTAGTGCTTCACAATGCCCGAAGACGAAAGAGGAACGAGAATACATGTCAAAGGTTCCTTATTCAAATGCGGTGGGTAGCTTGATGTATGCAATGGTGTGTACAAGGCCTGACATTTCACATGCAGTTGGAGTAGTGAGCAGGTACATGCATGATCCCGGTAAAGATCATTGGCAAGCCGTGAAATGGATTCTAAGGTATATCTTGAAAACCTTAGATATTGGGTTGATATTTGAGAAGACTAATGTTACTGGTCAGCATATAGTTGGGTACTGTGATTCAGATTATGCAGGAGATCTGGATAAACGTCGATCAACTACTGGATACGTATTTACTCTTGCAAACGCACCAGTTAGTTGGAAGTCTACCTTACAGTCAACCGTTGCTTTGTCAACAACGGAGGCAGAATACATGGCCATTACAGAAGCTGTTAAGGAAGCCATTTGGTTACAGGGATTGCTGGATGACTTAGGAGTTGGTCAGAAACATGTAACAGTGTTTTGTGATAGTCAAAGTGCCATTCATCTAGCAAAGAACCAGGTATATCATGCTAGAACCAAGCATATCGACGTGCGGTACCATTTTGTGCGGGAAATAATTGAAGAAGGTGGAGTCAAGGTACAAAAGATCAAGACCACCGAGAATCCCGCAGATATGTTGACGAAGGCTGTAACATGTATCAAGTTCGAATATTGTTTGAACTTGATTAATGTCTCAAGAATTTTAAGTTGGCGCTGAAAAGCGCATTTGGAGGTCCTACCGAATTTCGTGACGAGAGAACCTTGAAGGGGATAATGTGATTTGAGATGCACCAAGGTGGAGATTTGTGAAGTGGGCATCCAAATCCAATGGAGAAAATGGAGTTGATGAATTTAATGTAGTAGATGAAGTTAGTGGAGTGGATGGATTTTGTGCCTATAAATACCAAGGCCACTCATTTGTAAGATCATCCCAACACAAGCAAAGGCAAGAAGCTTGCCTTTGATCTCTCTTCTCCTATTGTAGTTTTTAGCCTTTGTGAGTGTTTCTCATTGAGAGGGTTTTGTGGTATAGGATTATTTCCTATAACCTTTTTGTAATATTATTTCATTTCATAGTGAAATAATAGTTCGGTGGGGCCCGGAGGACGTAGGCATATTTGTGCCGAACCTCGTTAAATCTTGGTGTTCTCTTTATTATTTAATTAATAGCTCCATTATTCCACAACAATATTTAATTGCTAAGGTAGATGAAAGATAAATTAAAGCAATGTATGGAAGCCAAAGGTGGAGAATCACCTTAAAAAGCCAGTGTGGGGACTCAGCCGAGAAGTGTATCAAAAAAGCTAATAATGCAGCTGGGATAGAAGATACCCAAAAGCATATCCTCCACCTGCATGCACCGTTCATGTGTATTATAGCAAGGGCGTGTTATGGTTTACGATCAACACCATCACCATTTTACTTATAAAATGTTGAAGCACTATCCAGTTAACTACTAATCTTAATATTATGCCTCTTACCAACCAGGAACTGTTTTGGCAGGAGCCCCAATGAAAAGTGTGGCCAATAGTCCGAGGCACGTTGCAATCTGGGTGAAGCTGCCATAAGTACCCCTCACAAAATCGGGTGAAACCTGGTTTAATGGATCGCATACATATGAGTTAAATAGTTCAAATGTAAGGTGTGGCTCACCACGGGCAGATCTATATATAACTTAGGGGTACACTTAAATTGATGAAACTGTTATTTTAAGGTAGAATTTTTTTTACATTTACCTATATTAGGCTTGATGACACCACCTAATTTTTATGGTGACACCCCAATCATTCATTTCAACCAAGTTTTCCTCTATATTTTTGTGTTGTAATTACTATCCCTAATTTAAATATAGCTTCTACTATTTTTTGGGACACCACTTAAAAAATTTTCTGGATCCGCCACTGTGGCTCACTAGCTTCAAAGATATGATAGACATTATAGTACCTCAGACACATATAGAGCTGCTACTGGAGGACCAAGTCCCATCCCGGTTCCAACAATGAACCTTCCAAGAAGCATACCATATAGACCAGTTGTTTGGGCACTGTGATGTAGAAGAAAAGATAGCATCAAGAACAAGGGAATCAAGAAGGAAAAACTCAGAAAAAGATCTATGCATTCGTGATTTATGAACTTAGATTTGTAATGGTTTCCTCCAAAGATTAATCAACGAATCTGAAAACAGGATTGATTACCTCATGCAAGCGCCAACAATCATCGCTAGAGCACATAGCTGGAATGATCTCTTTCGACCAAGTCCATCAGCTATTGAACCACTAAATATACAACCAAGAAATGCACCTCCTAAACATGTACTTACCACCAAACCTTTGGATCATAATAACACACTTATTAAACATGAACTTAGTAAATCAATAACTGAGCGAAGTAATACAATAATTTTCGAAAGTAGAAGCAAAGCACCTTCAGCCATAGTATCGCCACTGAAGCCTAGGTCCTGTGAGATGCTTTCTAACGTGTCGTTAACAACCCTGAATTATGGAAATGACACACATTACACTTCTCAATTTTCCACCATTTCAAGGAAGAAAAAAAAGACATTTAAGAGAATGGACAAACCCAAGATGATAACCAAATAAGAACGATGACATAGTTGCCACCAAGACATGTGGCAAGGGGCGCTTCCACGAAGGATTGCCAATATCCCTCCACACATCACTCTGGGATATCCCTGAAGGAACCAATACTACTACATAAATTTTTGCAATCAGGTTTCACATCACGAAAAAAACAAAAGGGGGCCAAGAATTATCGATCAATTCCCATAACGACATTTCCAAACATTCCCAACTCTTAGGAAAACCGGTCATTAAGAAATTTAACGGTGTAACTAGTGGAAATTCATTGAATGCATAAAACTCAAATCAAAGTAAAAATATGCAAAGAAGCAGAGTACCTAAAAGATCCTCCCTATCAGAGCCATTGAGATGATCTCTAGAAGCTACGCGCTTGTACATCGAGAAGTCCTCTACTTGGCGCCCACGCATTCCTCACTTAAAACTGCATACATATATATCCAATTGAAGCCTGCAATGTTCAACCACTTCAATGATATAACCGTATGCAATCATCAGCGATTCAATCAATACCAACATTTTCAAAATCCCTTTTTTTGTTCCCTAAATGGCATCCCCCGATTTTACAGCCAAAACAATCCTAAATCTCACACAAGCAAGAACCTTAAAAACCGCCATCTATCTCGGTTAAATCAAATCATATAAAACAAGCACTATCAGATTATCATCCGATCATCCAACGCGAATACAAAATCACAATTGGCACTCTCAACATCGTATCCCGAATCCAACATGCAGAATTGGTTCGCATTACACCACATACATAAAAAAAAAAAAAATCAAATATACCCACCTGACTGGAAAACTGAAAATCGAGGGTAGTGAGAAGAGGGGTTGGTTAACGGGGATGGATCGGAAGTTGTAGTTGATGTCTTGTTTTGTTTTGTTTATCCTGGGTTAAGAGTAATTAAGAATGGCGGTGTGTGGAAGCATGTGCGGTGGGGCGTACGATAGAAGAATGAATATGTAGAGAGATTATCACTGAGGAGAGTGAGATTTAAGGAAGGGAGACAAAAATATAGGGACGAAACCTCTAAGGCCGCGACACCTGTGCCTTGTTGTTGCAGGAGAGTGCCACCATCTGCTGTTTCTCGGTCCACCTGCACCGCTTCTTTTATTTATTTATGCTCATAAAGTCATACCGTCCTCCGCTGATTTTGGAACGTGAAATTATAAATTTCCTTTTATTTTATGTTTTTCAATCCACAGTACGATTAAATTAATCTTTAAAATTTTACCCAAAAAATTTAATCTTTAAAATAGTGGCTCAAAATTAAATTATTTTACGTAACTAAAAAATTAAATTATTTTACGTAACTAAATATATTTTCTTTAATGGAGCAAAAAGGAATTTATATTTAAATCACCTGTATTCAAAATGATTAGAGTTAATTTCATATTTTAAAAGAAGAAATTGAGGTTGATACCCTATTTACTCCTCCACAATAATCTAAATTTCTTATCTATCCTACTAATGTATATGTACATATAGTGATGATGATGAGATGAAAGTGAAATTGTGGAATGTGTATTTAATATAATTAAAAATAGCTCAATATATTAAAATTTCAAGTCTTAAGGGTGGGGAAATATTTTAAACACTGCAATTTTTTTTAGAAGCACTAACTTAGGGTTATGAGGTCTCCCGAGCGAGACAAAGCGGCGACGGGAGGTGACCATGCAAGACGTGATTTTTCTTCATTCAAGGCGGCGATGGAAGGCGTACATGATTCAGTGGAGGGCGAGACTATGAAGAGGGACTCGTTGGCAAAGCATCTAATTCGGAAAGAGTATGTTGGGGGGGACAAGCGCATCCCGAGTTTTATCGTCTCGGAACCCTTAGAGGAAGTCAGGAATGGAAAGAGGCGCTGGTGGTGAAGACGATGGGCTTGCAGGTTAATTACATCATTCTCAAGGAGAGGCTGGGTAGGTTGTGGAAGTGCGGCACGGCGTTCGTTTTGATTAACGTCGGATTCGGGTATTACGTGGTGAAATTCCAGAATCCGATTGATCGGGATCGCGTGATTACTGGGGGGCCTTGGATGTTGTTCGATCACTACCTGCCGATTATGAAGTGGCGACGTAATTTTGATCATGCCACGGAGGAGATCAAGAAGACCATGGTGTGGATCAGGTTGATGGGGTTGTCTATGCAACATTACAAGGAAGAGTTTCTACATGCCTTCGCCTCTGATATTGGGGAGGTGGTGAAGATCGACAAGAGCACCTTGGATCGGTTGAAGGGTTGTTTTGCTAGGGTTTGTGTCGAACTGGACTTAAACCAGCCGGTTTTGGCTAAATTCCTTGTGAATGGGAGATGGGTTCATGTGGATTACGAGGGTTTACACTTGATATGTCAAGAGTGCGGGCGTTATGGCCACGGGGAGCGTGAGTGTCAACATAAACCTCCAGTCCGTGGCGATACTGAGGACGAGCGGGAGAGGGCGAGAAAGGGGAAGGGGAAGATCCAGGATGAAGGAGAAGCCGGTGGTAGTGGGGTGGCTGAACCCGCCAACGAGGAGAAGTCCCCATCAGGTGATAAGGGAGTAGAGGTGGGGGAAGTATATGGCGACTGGATTACAGTTCAAAGGAGACGTAGGCGACCGAAGCAACCTGCAAGAAGGCCTACCGAGGGGGGCCAGTCAGCGACGGTTAAGCCTAGGGAAGAGGTGGCTCAATCGTCTGGGGTTAAGATGCCGGGTAGGAGGACGCCTCCGACTGATCACAAAGGTAGTACGGGCACCGTGCCTCCTGCTGGAAAGGATAGCAGTCCGGTTCCGGATAAAGGGAAACCGCCGGGTTTTTTAAGCATCATGGCGCCCCCTAAAGGGGCCAAAAGAACTAGGGTTGATGATGCTGCAACCCCTGCAGGGTCGGGTACAGGGGGTGTGCCTCCTCTATTGGCCATTGGATGGGGGGACACAGGTGGCGGGATGGACACTAGGAGCGATACAGACTCAAGGGATTAGTGTTGGGCGGATGCCGTCGAAGACGGGCCGCAATAAAGTGTTGGTGACCTCCTCTCCTAGTATTTTATGGATTTTAAAGATTTTAAATTAATGGCGTGGAATGTCCAAGGGCTGATGGGAGGAGATGCACAACGATGGTTGGGGAATTGCATTCGATCAAATAAGCCGGATATCCTATGTATTATAGAGTCCCAGGGTAAGTTTGATCGTGTCTGTATGGTGTTGTGGAGATTAGGGTATGAGCCTTTGCATATTCAGGAGACCGTGGGAAGAGCAGGCAGACTTTGGATAATGCGGGCTCGTACTTGTTTATGTCAGTGCACGGTGGTGGATGTTCGCCCTCATATGGTTAGTGTGGAGTTACGGCGTGGCGGGGTGGCATGGACTGTCACTTGCCATTATGGTAATCCGAATTATTATAGAAGGCGCATGGATTGGCAAAACCTGGAGGGGTTGGCGGCTGCGTTCCAGGGGCCGTGGTTGGTGATTGGTGATTGGAATGAGGTGGCTACGGAGGATGAGGTCAGCGGAGGTGTGTTCCTTCCAGATAGAGCTGAAGAGTTTTGGGGTGTCTTGCATGCATGTCAATTGCTGGACATTTCGACCACGGGGACTATGTTCACATGGGCCCGTCAGGTGGGGCTGGACAAGCGTATCCAGAAACGTTTGGATAGAGGAGTGGCCAACCTTGCTCGGCACAGTCTGTTTGAGGATGCTAAAATTCAACATCTTCCTAGGCTTGGTTCTGATCATTGTCCGTTGTTGTTGGAATGTTGCACTCCGATAGATCATACTCGGCCAGAGCCGTTTCGATGGGAGGCGGCGTGGGCGACGCATGCGGGGTATGGGGAAGTGGTCAAAAATGCTGTGAGGATTGGTCGGAGGCACCGATTCCGGAACTGTTGTCAGAAGCGGGCCGCATGTCGATGCGATTTAATCAAGAAGTTTTTGGTAACATAGTCGATCAGAAGCAACAGTTGTTGTGCCGGATTAAGGGTATCGAAAAAAATTTGGAACGGCGGGATTCGGCTTGGTTTTGTCGCTTAGAGAAAGAATTAAAGGGTTGGAAAATATTCTAATTCAAGAGGAACGGTTGTGGTACCAAAAGGCTAGGGACAAATGGATTCAGTTGGGTGATTGCAACACGACATATTTTCATGCACGAACTAAGATCAATCGGAAGTGAAATCGGATTTATGGGTTACAAGTGGAGGAGGGAACCTGGTCGACGGATCAGCAGGTCTTGCAGCTTCATGCCCATAACTATTTTCGAACCATGTTTGAAGGCCGGCAGGTGGACGGTGCGGTGGAGGCTTTGTCGTCATTAGGACCGATTGAGGAGTGTTGGCAGCATGCACTTGGTCGGGAATTGCAACGAGATGAGGTGGATACGGTAAAAAGCCAAATGAGATGTATTGGGAGATCGGATGTTTAAAATGGTGAAAGAGGCCTTTGAAAGACGAGAGCTGCCAGCGGACATCGCCCATGCGTTCTTGGTGCTTTTCCGAAAGTGGATATTCCACAAACTATCACTCAGTTCCGGGCGCTCACACTTTGTAATGTTTCCTTCAAATTTATTACTAAGGTAATTACGAATCGCCTTAGGCCGCTCTTGTGTGAATATGTTGGCCCTTTTCAGTCAGTTTTTTTAGTTCAGGAGTTGGTGTATTCTTATCAAAATAGGCGAACGAAGAACAAAGGGGTTTTGTTGAAAATTGATCTCGCCAAGGCCTATGACTCGGTTGATTGGAATTTTCTCGAGAATTGCTTGCTTGAGATGGAGTTGCCGCAAGGGTTACGCCAATTAATCATGGTATGTGTGCGTACATCTTCATTTTCTATTCTATGGAACGGGTCGCCCTTGGAAAAAATCATATCGGGTCGAGGGTTGCGTCAAGGGGACCCATTGTCCCCTTATTTGTTTGGAATTGTTATGGAAAAGTTATCTCGACTGGTCTTGGATACTGTGGAGAGTGGCGGTTGGCAGCCGCTAAGATGTGGTGCGGGAGGGTTTTCCGTTTCGCATGTTATGTATGCGGATGACCTTATTCTGTGATCGGCTTTGGAAGAAGAGAGTATTAAAGCCATTGGTAGGGTTATGGAACGGTTTGGACTCTGTTCCGGCCTAAGGATGAATTGTGCAAAGTCCATGGCTTTAGTATCTCATGACGCATCCGAGGAGGCGAAGGGGTGGATTGAGCAGCATCCGGGCATTCGGATTACCTCAGATCTGGAAAAGTACATCGGTTTCCCTGTGCTGCATGGCCGCATGCGTTTGGCGTATTTTGATGACGTTTTGAGGAGGATAGATGAGAGATTGTCGGGGTGGGCGGCTGCGCTTCTTAATCGCGCTGCTCGGGTAACCTTGGCGAGATCCGTTTTGTCCGCTCTTCCTACGTATTGCATGCAAGTGCATCAAGTTCCGATAGCAGTGTGCCAGCGTATTGATCAAAAGATTCGTAAATGGATTTGGAAGGGAGTGGCGGGGAAAGGTCTCCATCTTGTTAGTTGGGACAAGATTACGAGACCTAAAAAAGAAGGTGGCTTGGGGTTAAGGCAGGCTCGGCATATGAATTTAGCGCTATTAGGCAAGCAACTTAGCGAGTTTATGGTTGATAAAGATAACATGTGGGTCCAACTCTTGAGAAGTAAATATGGATGTGAAGTCGGCCATTTCCCTCGGCCACATGGGCAGGCTTCTTGGATCTGGTCGGCTATAATGCGACAGGTTGGGATCTTCCAAAATGGTTATGGGGTTCGCATGGGTAATGGGGAGTGTTCGTTTTGGTATGCTCCATGGTGGAAAGGGTCGTGTTTAGCTCATGCCATGCTGTTTGTGCATTATAACGACATTGCATTAAAAGTGAAGGATGTGGTTGTGGAGGGAAAATGGTGTTTGGAGGGTATCTACACTTGGATGCCGGAGGATATGAAGAATGCCATTCATGCGTCTGCTTGCCCCTTGTTAATTGAGGGTTCGAGAGATATCATGCATTAGCGGATGGAGGCTTCGGGAGTTTACAGTGTTAAGTCTGGCTATCTTTGGATTAGGGGCGAAAGCGATAATAATAGGGGATGTAGTTGGATGTGGAGAAATTCTATTCCGGAGAAGATCGGTCACCTTATCTGGCTTGTGGCTCATGATTCACTTCCAGTGAATAAGGTACGTTATCAGCGTCATATAGCGCAATCCCCTTTATGCACCTTATGTGGCGACTTTGAGGAGACATGGCAACATGCATTATTTGATTGTTATTGGTCCCGTCTCATTTGGGGATCGTTGGGTGTTCATGAGGTTGTGAGTATTCCTTCGCTGAACAAATAGGCTGTCAGGCATTGGTTTCAGTTTATGATGGACACTTGGAAGCATAAATTTGTTGCGGGAATTTGGACGATATGGCTTGAAAGAAATCGGTGGATTTTCCAAGGCAAATCTCGGCCTCATTGGAACTTGGTGGCAGCAGTCCATAGGTTGGAGGAGGCGTTAGTTCGATCGGCGCCTGGTAACGATCGTACGCATGACGCTGCCAGGGTGGTGCGATGGATGACCGGCGTGCATGAGGGTGTTATCGTTCACTCGGATGGGAGTAACATGGAGAGCTTAGGCCGTGGAGGTTATGCGGCCGTTTGTCGCCAGGTTGATGGAGCTTGGCGAGGGGTGTGGGCGGCCAGATTGGATCCAGGGACATTACGGAAGCTGAGTTATTCGGGGTGTTAAAGGGATTGGAATTAGTTGTTTCTTTGAAGGAGAGTAGTGTTTCTTGTTTTATGGATTCCATGGAGGCACTCAACATGATCCGAGGTCTGAGTAATCCCCTTCATAGGTGTTGGCCGCTCGTCCGAGCCATCCGGTCATGCTCTTCCAAGTTAGAGCATTGTTAGTTTCAACACATTTATCGTGAAGGGAATCGCGTGGCGGATGCCTTGGCTAAGAAGGCGTGTGGTGACGAGGCCTTCTTCACGACGTGGGCCTTTCCCCCGGATGACGTAATTTAGCTGCTACACGAGGACATGGTTGGCAATGGTGTCCTAAGGAGATGTCGAGCGGACGGATAGTGTTGGTTCTAGTTTGATTGTTACTTAGTCGGTTTTTGCTTGTGGTTTTTTCTTTTTTCTTTTTTATTTCTAGCCGCCGAATGAGGCATTGTTTACCCAAAAAAAAAGTCTTAAGGGTGGGGTACTCCAATTTTTTGAACCCCCATTTTTACTTTTATTCCTAAAATAAAAATGTTTAATTAAATATTTTTAAGATAATTTTTAACAATCTAAGGAAATTTAAAAATTTATTATACGTTGTTTCATAATATATTAAGATTTATAAATCAAATATTTTCTGTAATAATGATACTGATAAAATTTTACTATAAAAATTTAAAGATGAAATTAATAACTTGTTGAAGAGTGACTTGTGTTTATCTTATAATTTTTATCTGGCTATTTATACTATCACTCTATTAATTTGACCATTATTGCAATACTTTCTACTTTAGAAATTAATCCTTCCAAATATTTGTATATATTAAAAAAAATAATTTAATTGATAGATAATTAATTAAGAAGAATGTAAGTCTAATCGTTTTTTAGCACTCAGTTTCAATTCTTTTTATTTCCCTGGCTTTGGATTTTCCAAAAAATTCTTTTTATTTACTATCACAATGGGTGTGTTTGGTTGGCAGCGGATTGAGCAGCATATTAACAATAAGCAGATTTGACCATCATTTATGCTAGTTTGTAGTGTTTGGCAACCAGCAGTTTGGGGAAGCAGATTTGGCCAAATCTGCTAAATTCCGATCTACTCCATTTTGAAGCAGATTGTAAAATGCACTAAATAGGCTATCTGCTAATTGCTATATGCTAATTTACCAAACACTTTTAATAAAATATACTATTACTATCTGCTGGTCAAATCTACTCTTCATATCTCCTACTCGGATCTGCTGGTCAAATTTGCTATATGCTATTTTCAATCTGCTGTCTCCCAAACAGCCCCAATATATAACCCGATCTACAATAAAGATGTGGAGTATGTTTCTTTTATGGTGAATATATATGTATTGGAATTTACAGTAAAAAGAAATCTGAAGAATTCGACGGTAGTGAGTTTAATATGGGGAGGTGTCGCTTTCGGTTTGGTATTTTGTCCACTCAACAAAGCCATGTCATGTGGATACTCACACACGTGTTCAATAAAAATTAAACATATAAAAGAATTAAAAAAGAAGTAGTCATGTGAATACGTCTGGATTTCGTGCACGTGTACGTTGCGATGAGCCTTGTCCTTTTTCTACTTGTAGAACAAATTTCTTGTACACATGTGATATTATAGCATTGTCTGTCTGAAAAATATACTCCCCATTTTGAAAAATGTTAACCATAGTTGTTAAGATCCCGATCCTGATCTTAGGATCTTACGATTCTACGATCACACCTTTCTAAAACGATCCCGATCCTTGTAGGATCTTAAAATTCGTAAGATCTCGATCCTAATAGTAGAATGTTACGATCTTATGGTCATACTCCCTCAAACGCTTCTACGATCTTACGATCTTACCCTCTTAAACGCATAAAACTTTTTATAGTATTTTATGATTTGGGATCAAAATAACTTGTTTATTTTAATTTTAAACTTAAGAGCTTGTATTCCTTATGTATGATGTGTAAAAAAACATAATATGTATGTATGTGGAAATATTTTATGTTTAATTGTAATATTTTTATACTGTATTGTATTAATTAACTTACAAGATTCATAAACACACAAAATAATGCTTTTACTTGTTAGTATGCATAATTGAGTTTATCCATTATTGCAATTTCATAAGATCTTAGGATCCCGATTCGATCCTACGATCCCGATCTTGCAAAGAGAAAAACGATCCCATATAGGATCCCGATCTTAACAACCTTGATGTTAACGATAGTTAACACTATTCATCGAGTAATTTTAATTCAGTTTTTTAACACAGTTACATAAGATAAAACATAATCAAATGAGATCTTGTTAGATTCGTCTAATTACGTAGTTTTATAATATTAAAATTTTATAATTTTTTATTTTATAAAATTTAAGATATTACTCTTAAAAAATATATATTGGATTGCGTGAAAATAATGAATGTTAACATTTTTTAAATACGGATGAGGTACTTCCTAGGTCTTGTTAGATTGTTATGTTTGATTTTTTAGCATTATTTATTGTTTAAGTTTGATTTGAATTTTATCATAGTTATGTAAGGAAAAACATAGTCAAATGAGATCTTGTTAGATTCGTCTAATCGTGTAGTTTTAGACTATTAAATTTTTATAATTTTTTATTATACAAAATTTAATTTATTAACCGATAAAAATATGTATCGGCATACATATTAGGTAGTTTCATAATAATTATAATGAGACGGGTAGTACTTATTTTTTTTATTTGCACTTTTTTAAAGTTCTCCCCTCCCAAAATACGAAAAGCTTACTAAATTATGTAACCTTAAAAAAAAAAATATATTAATAAAATACGAAGGAAATATGCTATACGAAATTAGGAAAGGGTTTGTCGTACGTCGGTCGGTTGATTTGTTTTCCGTTGGGATGTCTCCACCAAATGTTAGGACAATCCATCAAATGAGTGATACGAAATCAATAATATATTATTTTGTGTGACATTATCCCTCCCCTTTATCCCAACCATAGGTTGGTGGTTCCATCCCCACCAGGTCCATTATTCCTCCCTTTATCCCCTTTGTAATTTGTGTGGTTTGGGCTCCCACACACCTTTGCCGACACATGAGTGTCACTGTTTATCCAAAAAAATAATATATTATTTTGATCTTATGAATAGTGATGGGCCATTAATGGCTTAAAAAATAATGAGTTTAATTTTTAGTTTTGAGATTTATTTGGGCTTTAAGGAAATTATAATTTATATTTTATTATTATTTTTTAATTTATAATTTAGTGCTTGTAATTTTAAAAAAATACATTTTTTTTGTAAATATTAATACTCATGTGTCGGCAAAGGTGTGCCATCAAAAAACACATTTTAATAAAATATATAGGAAATGATACATATTTATTGTCTAAAATGAAATAATGCGAACTGGAATTTTAAATTAATTAAAATGAAATATCATATTTTTTAAATTAAAAGTTAACTAAAAATAATTTGAAAGTTGTTTAAGAAAAACTATTTACATTGTGGGGCATGAACTCCTATCCCTCCCATTTGTTCATTTGTAATTTGTGTGACATAAGCTCCCACAATCCCCTTTCAGGATATAGACATTGAAACCAAAAAAAAAAAAATTACTTACATTTGAATAATGCACATATTGTTTAAACTATTAAGATTAGTAATCTAAATTTGAACAATTAGTATTTCATATTTAATTTGGTGAATTAATTATTGTTGAATAAAAAAAATACTACTATTAAGTTTCAATATTTTATTATTATTCAAACTATATTAATCCATCGTTATCATATTCCGCCCGAATGGGCTGGGAAATACTAGTTTATTTGATATTAATAACTCTCTTTAATCACTCAGTAAACAATCACATTTCACTTAGTATTCCACTGCTTAGTATTCGTCCAATCGACTGACTACGTTCATTTTTTATTTTACTTGTTTTACATCTTCACTTAAATTTATTCACTAATAAAGTCCTCCATTTCTTTAAATTTTCTTAAATTCAGTACTCAACTCAGTGCTAATTCTTGATGAAGTAAGATATGTCTGGGCCACTGACTTTTCTAATGTGGACTAAATTTCAAATATCTTGCGGCCCTAATGAACACTTTGTCATAGGGGAAAATTGCCTAATGGGCCACAAGTCCACAACAATTGTACTTTGTACTAGTTTTTTCCTTCCAATAATTTTTTTGTTGTTTCTTTCTTTTTCTTCCTTTTTTTTTCCTTCCACTTTTTGCATTTGTTTTTTCGGTGTAAAAGGAGAGCCGAAGCTTTTTTATTCGCTGTTTTGTTTTAAAACATGTAAAATTTGAAAAATGAATATATTAACAATTTGGCTTTATTGCCTCACTCTATGGTAAGACCATTATTGATACATGAAATTGTGCCCGACAAAATTTAAAGTTAGATAAATTTGTAAAATTTTCAAATTGAACCATTTATGGAATTTTAAAAGAAAAAAATATCAATGTAAATTTCTTTTTTTTTTTTTTTATACCGAGTATCCCAAGTCAAATTTAGCCAAATATTAATCCCGAAGATCTGGTGAATATTGAGACTAAAAATTCTTCTTTCTTAAAACAAGTTATCAACTGTGCGTTTGGTACTTCAATGTAAATTCTTCTTTCTTAACAAAAAATTTAAAAATAGGTAATATGTTTACATGAAGTTTCAGACTTTTGCCTTTATCTTTTTTTCTTTTGAAAGAGAAATTTGTTGCCCAATTATTATATTAAATAATATAATTCACTTGTAAAAGGAAAAACAATTAATAAATAGATTTTTCTAGAAACTACTTTGAAGATTTAAAATATGCGAATTTGATAAAACAACGCAACGCAATACTCGTGCGCTGCCGTGTACTTTTCACAAAACAAAAAAATAAAAAATTGTGATGTTTTATTTGAGGCTATTCGTTGTTTTGTTTGTTAGCATATTTGTTTTTTTATTGAGAAATCGAATTATTAAAAAACGTGTAAGGCTGAAAATGAATTACTCCCTCCGTGCTCCGTCGCATCAAACGTGTTATGTTTGACTTTTTGATACTACTGTTCATTGTTCAATTTTGACTCAATTTTATTACAAGTATGTATTTTTGAAAAAAAATAATCGAGTTGAGTCTTATTAGAATCGTGTGATCATGCAGTTTTATAATATATATTTTATATAATTTTTCATTATACAAAATAAATATTAACAGTTGAAAAAGTGCATTGAATTATGTGCAGAAGTCAAACAAAATAAGTTAAATGGGATGTGATCATGGGGGAGTACTAGACTAAAATAAAATAAAATATCCCAAGCTCATGACGCATGTATATTTAAATTTTTATTGGTGAGTGATGAATCGACTCACAAATATTGTGCGCGATAAAATATTTGTTTTTTTTTTTTCAAAAAAAACGAAGTTAAAGAACAGATAAATAAAAATCAAGAGCGTAAATAAATAACATGTAGAAAACTTGTGATAAAGAAACTAAAATAAAATCGATAATGGTTCAAACCCTCATTGTTCACTAAATCAAACTTTCATCTATATTTTGCCTTATTAGTTAGTATAGAATATCCAATCCGATTTCTGTAATGACATAACAATTATCAGCAGGTGCAGACAACGCTAAAAATGATGTGTAACCCTTTGTAAAGTAATGTATAAGCCTTATAAAGTGATGTATAGACGGTAGTTTATTTTTTATTAGTTTTTGGTTCATAACCTCCTTCCATCACTTTTTTATACTCACACATCATTTCATATACACATACCCATCACTTTTGAATGTGCCAGCACCTACAGGCCGCCATCACCCAAACGATTTCCTAGAATATCAAATACTTTTCCATGTTTTTAGGAACCGAAGTTAGATAAATGTGGGTGGGGAACTCATACCACAAAAATTACTATAAAAGAATAAATGGAAGGGATATAGGACTGGATGGAAAATCGAACCCCAAATCCAATGGGTGAAAGACATGAATTTGGTCACTTGGCAAATCCACACTAAATTACATGAAATAAGCGGATGGAATCTGTACCATGAGTACATATTACATTATTTATTTTTATTGTACATTATCAATGAGTACATTATAGCATTTTTATATTATATAAAAATAAGTGAATTGAATATAACTTTCATTACTATTTGTTTTTTTATGAACCATTGAAGGCCTGACAGGTGTGGTGGGAGTCCATGCCATAAAATTACATAGAAGAATAAAATGAAGGGATAGAGGTCCAGTGGGGAATCAAACCTCTAATATTCAATTGGAAGTCAAAAGACTTTATCGCTTGGACTAAGTTATCATCATTCCTTATTTATTTTAATTACCCTAACTTTTTTTCCTCGAGCAACTCAATAAATTACATGAAAATAGGTTCAATATCACCCGTGGTGTAAATGAATCCTGAACTCATTGCTGAAGACCCCACCATACAAAGTGGGAAAATTTTTAATTATGTACAACAGACAAATGCTGGTGGAAAATCCATTTTCAATTGTCCTTTTCTCTTATAGTACTTTTCTCTTTTAAAAAATAATAAAATAAAATAAAAAGCATGATCCAAGTATTCTAAAACATTTAAAATAGTAGCCTTTTTATATATGTGGCTGTCAGCTAACATTTTTGGAGTAATTGGAAAAAAAATGTTTCAATATTTTTATATAGGTTAGTTGCTGGCGGCTATTCTTCACAAGAAATAGGCTTTTTTAGTTTTTGTTTTCACTTTTCCTTAATTTTTTTTTCCTTAACATATGCTTGGTGTAATGTTTCTACTGGGGCTGGAAAAAAATACCAAATATACCATATACCACACATACCATACCAAAAAATTAACGAGAATACCAAAATTTTCGGTATACCATAATTTTCGGTCATACCGTACCGTAAGATTTCGGTACAGTAACGGTATACTTCCTCCGTCTCACTATTTTTGTTATGGACACACCCAGTACGTATGCCGATACACATTTTTAACGGTTAATAACTTAAATTGTGTACAACGAAAAGTTATAAAAAGTTAATTGTCTAAAACTACAAGATTAGACGAATCTAACAAAATCTCACTTGACTATATTTTTTCTTAGGGCATCTCCAATAGACAACACCAAACTCAAACCCATTTTACAGTAAATGTCACATCAAACAGTAATTCATCTCCAACCATTTACACTAAACTCAAACTTAAAAGAATATTCTATATTTATTCTTTTCCATACAAACTTATTTATCTTTTCAATCATACCCTTCATTTCTTATAAATTATACATTAACCCCACATAAATTCAATACAAATTCATCTACGTATTTCAATAATGTTGGAGGATCCGATGTTGATTTAGATGACTATTAACTTAATTTTCCGTTTGCATAGTTATTTAGTTGTTTAATATTTTACATTTTTTTTAAGTATTTGAGATGTGTTATGTTTAATTATATTTTCATATGGTAATGTAATTTTTTTAATGATTGCTAAGATTGTACCCAAATTTTAAAAATTTAGTTATCTTTATGTTTAAAATTTATTTTATAGAGAAACCTTAAAATTTCTAATCTAATTAAATATAAAATTAATTTAATAAAAAAAATTATATGAGTATAAAATTATGAAGCATAATACAAAATTAAATCAATATTCAACTTGCAACAATTGGAGGGATTAAATTGCAATTAATTTAATGCAAAAAGTGATATAGGTTTATGAATAGTAAATACTCAAATTTGAGTATTTACTATTCATAAAACTCAAAAAACTTAAAATAAGTTTGGTTTTAGGGTATTGTTGAAGAGAAGATGCCACCCCGTTTTGGCTTTTAGGGGACTATTGGAGATGGTCTTACATAGCTATGATAAAAACTCGAATCAAAGTTAAACAGTGAATAGTGCAAAAAAATCATCCGTAACAAAAATACTGATACGGAGGTAGTATATTTTTTGATATCGCGGTATACCGTTACCATACCGTACTTTGGTATATACCGCAGTATCGGTATGTCGGTATGTACCGATTGTTCGGTATGTCGGTATATACCTCAATATTGGTATGCCGGTATATAGCGAATGTTCGATACGTCGGTATATACCGCGATACCAGTATGTCAGTATGTAGCGAAGGTTCACTATGTCGGTATATACCGTGATACCGGTTTGTCGGTATGTACCGAAAGTTCGGTATATCGGTATATACCAAATTTACTGAAATATCGGTATGACAACGGTATGGAAATATTTCATACCAAAACTTTCGGTATATCGATCTTCGGAATACCGAAAGTTTCGGTACGGCATCGGTATGAAAATTTTCATACCATAAATTTTGGTACGGTATACGGTACGGCGAAATTTTTTCGGTATACCGTACCGACCCACTCCTACTTTCTACACACAAAATTCCACCAATTAAATAATTATTTTTATTATTATCTAACAATATTTTAAATTAATTTATATAAAAATATTTACCAAATTGCATACATTAATGTTAACTAATGAATTAATGTTGAGTAAGAATGAAAAAGCAACTCTGCATTGACAAAACTAAAATAAATTTATTTTAAAAGTATTCGTTAAATATTGGAGTATTTATTTGTTTATTCAAAAGTTAAATCCAAAATTCTAATTCAAAACTCCTAACACTTAAAATCATCTTAAATAACCTTTAAGTAAAAAATAGTCTTTACCATTGTTTTAAATTTAAACTCCCAACTCTAAATTATTTTCAAATCCAACCAACAAAGGGCAAACTTTTGAGTAAAAGGGAACAAGATTGCCTAGATATGGAAAAAGGTTGATGGCAATGAGGATATCTAGCATGAGCAGTATATACTAATACAGAAGTTTTTACAAATTTTAAAAATTATTTGAATAAATTTTTAAAGGATTTAATTTGTATTTACAGATGGGGTAGACGTAGTAAGCCACAGGTTTGTGGGATGTAGATGTGACCATAGTTTGCGGCATACCCACCCAGCCAAAGGTCGCCCTTCATTGCAAGGTCACATCAACCCTCTACTCACATTTTTTTTATTTATTATTTTTTTTTTTAGGAGTAGCAGCAAGAGAGAAATAGCAGTGATAAAGGGAAGGATAGGAGATCGGTAGGGAATCGAACTCCTCTAAACATAAGGTCGGAAGACATGAACTTGACCACTTGGACCCATCTATTCACATTTATCGAATAATTATTGGAGTAATAAACACCTTAATCCTAGTCACGGTTGAATGCCAATTTACGGCAATATCAAAATAGGGATTTGATTTTGGAGCTAAATCAGTTTGTGTTGAACTGTTGAAGGAGCACTTTGTATGTGCTTAGTATTTTTATATAACACAGATATCATTAACGGGACGTTTGGTTCGGAAGATCTGATATTCCCACTGTGAATTTTTTGTAGGGAATGAAACATGCCCATGTTTGGTTTGGGGCATGTTTCATGTGGGAATGTAACATTGGGTGTTTTAGGTGGGAATCACATTCCCACCTGGAGGGCATGTAATCTTAGATTACCACCTCCACTTTACATACTTTTATATTAATTTGACTTTTATACCCTCACTTTTTATATATTTTATTTTATAAATTTAAATATTTGTATTCTAAAAAATGATAAATATATGAAATTTAATTTTAAAAAATAAATTGAAAATTTTTAAATTATTTAAACATATTTTTAAATATATATATATTCTCATATTTTAATATATATTTTTATATATATTTTCATTTTAATATATTCTCATATTAAATAAGTAATTATCACACAATAAGTTACATATAAAGAATTTTCAATATTTTAAAAAATAAATCGGCTTAAATATTTTTATTGTGTAGCAAAATGATATATTTATAACATTCGTTCAATTGAAATTCAGGGACATTATGGTAAATTAATTAGAACTAGAAATATGAGATTCTCAATCTAACCAAACACAATAATCTTAAAACATAAAAAAATAAGATTCCCAGCAATCTCATATTCCCAGTAATCTTACATTCCCAGCAATCACATTCCCACTGGTAATCTAAGATCCCTCCAACCAAACGCACCGTAAATACTCAACACACACCTCATACCATCCAGCACACAAAATTGAAGTAGACGTAATGTTTCAAACTTTCAATGATCACCCAAGGTTATCAAAATCTATATCTTATGCAGGATCGTTTTTCCATTTGCAAGATCGAGATCGTAGGATCGTATTCAGATCTTAAGATCCTATGAAATTAGGGCAAAAAAATATATTCATATTGCATATTAGTAAATTACATTAATCAAATATCATCAGACAATAATCTGTTTAGCAAAAAAAGATAATAATTGAGCATTTAAGACATGATGCTTGAGCTGTGTTGGATTTGTCATTAGAATTTTTCTCATTTTCGTCAGTCTCAACCACTGTCTCATTGGATTAATCATCATCCATCTGCGTGGGGGTTTAGGACTAAGATCTCCATCAGCAGGGAGTGCTGGAAGGGATGCTACGGCAAGGGCGACGGTAGAGAGAGGAAGGGGATGTGAGGGCAACGATAAGAAGAGAAGGGGGATACGACTGCGACGTCAACAACAGGAAGATGACGGAGATACAACGACGACTGTTGGAAGATGAAGATGAAGAGGATGCGAGGAAGATAGAGATGCAAACAAAAATCCCTAGATCTGGATTTTGGAAAAGAATGGAGGACTGAAAAATAAAAAATTGAGATGAAAATAAGAGGGAGTGGGATCGGATCGTTCAAAGATTTTAAAATCTTGTATAGATCCTATAGATCTTATCCAGATCTCACCATAATTTAGATCCCATATAGATCTTGATCGTTTTGGCTTTGTGGGATTGTAGGATCGTAAGATCCTAACATCTAGATCTAGATTTTAATAACCTTAATCAACCCTTATCACTAGAGACCAGAGAGCCTCAACCTCATTTTGTTTAGCAAATTTTAAACTTTAGCTTACCTTATAATTTCATTATTTTATGTACACGTACCATATTTTATGAACTTTTTAAATTTATTTATAAAAGCACTAAACTATCTTATTATTTAGTAAATACTTCATCCATTTTTATTTGCTTGCTACATTCATAAATTTGTTACTATTTACACAAATATTTTGACTTCAATTTTATTATAGTTATACAAATTAAAATATAGTTCGTCTCGTCTTATAGGTTTTAAGTTTCGAACTTTTAGGATCTTTACTTGTAACGAACTTGAGTTATTAATGGTGTAAAATATGCATTAGACTGCACACTGAGTAGATCTTTAGCAATTAAAAAAAAAGAGGAAGTATATATATTTATATCAAAAACAATTAATACTAGTTTTTTTCGCCCGCTGCGCATGGACAGTGTCGGAATTACATGAGGGTTTGGGAGCCGTCCCCCGAGTTCGAAATTTGTCTATTAAGTTTTATATAGTTATGTTATTTTAATTTTTAGCTATATCAAAAATTCTTTTTATATAATTCCGTCCCCTCAAACTCAAACCTTGGCATTAATATTTTATACAGTTGTGTAAATTTAATTATATTAGAATCATTTTTCAATAATTTATGGGGAGGAAGAGGAAAAAGAATACAAAATGTTTCTTTGTTAGTGAGTTTTTTTAACATAAGGTTATATATTCTTTAAAGATATAGACTGAGATAGAGTTAGACAAAGAAAATGACATCATTACCAATCCAAAATAAATGAAAATCAATTGATAATTATTCTATAGAAATTAAAGATGAAATAAAGCAAAGTTATTTAGTCGCATCCTCGACCCCTGCCTCAGACATTCTGCGTCTGCCACTGCGCATGGTGTTAAACTTATATGCGCACGGGGTGTTGAACTCATATGAGTTTGTAAAATGAGAATATAATTTTTTGGATTACATGAGGTTAGGGATGAGAATAGGCCATGCTACCCAACACGAGCCTATGGCCTAGTTTATCTAAGACCATGTCAGACCAAATTTTTTTATAAATAGGCTAAGCTTAGGCTTTTCTGAAAGCCCATTTACCTAAATAGTTCCGGACCAAACTTAAAATAAAAAAAACCCTATTAGGTGTACAAGGTCGGGATAGCTATCATTATAATTTTTAGGTGAATACCGGGATTTTCCAGACCTCATTGGAACCAAGACTAATCCATCAAGAATCGGATGGGCATAATTATCATTATTATTAGTATGTTTATGTTTATTGCATATAAATATGTGGTATTATTGTTGTTATTTTATGTGAAAATAATTATTACTTTGATTTTATATTTTTTAAAATATTTATAAGTCTTTTACCCGTATATAAATAGTCATGGATAAAGACTTACCCAAATGCAAATTTATGTCTTTCAACATTATAATTACGTTTGGACATATATAAAATAATTTAAAGTTAATTTTAAAATAGGCTTAATCAGACTTTAAAATGCTTACAACCTAGCATATTTAATTTTAATAGGTCATGCTTAGGCTTATAAGATTGGCCATCTGTCCTTAATAAATCGACATAGGCCTAGGCCATTCAAACTTAACCCTAACATGGCCTATAGCTTATTTCTACCCCTATATGAGGTTTAAAGTCTTCTGTTTAAATGGTGATAGGAATGCATGCAAAAAAAAAAATCGATTAAACTATATGTTTGCATTATTAAGGTTCTAAAAATATCATTTTACTCCCCAATATGTTGTCTATTTTGACTATTATCCCTAAAATTTTTAAAGAATACTATCTATATATACGTTTTTTTGTTATCTTTTCATTTTCTTAAGGGAGAAAAAAAAAGAAATTTTCAAAAGATATACCCCAATTTAAAAAATTCTAAAATTAGTACCTAAACTAATTTTTTTGCAAAAAACAGACCCCAACTTTATAATATTAAAAAACAATCAATTTCTATATTTTCCTTGGAAATACTACCATAACACTAATCAATTTTTTAAATTATTTATTTTCGCCCTATTTTTTAGAAAAAAATATGATTTATTCTGGATTATTTAATATTGTGTAACACCTATAAATTTATATTTAATATCAAATATATATAATTTTTTAATAAATTGACTGATTATTACTCATTAAATATTTTTTAGCGTATCGATTTCTATTAATATTTTAGTTTCAAATTTTAATATAATTATAATAAAAATTCATTTAATAATATTATATATAAAGTTTATAATATATAATTTTAATTATATATTTAAAAAATATAAAATATAATTACGTAATTAATTTGTTTTCAATTTATATCTTTTTAAAATATATAGAAAGATTTTTTCAAGATCTTTTATATTAATATATAGATTTATTTTCTAAATATAGATGAAATCTTGGAAAGATATTTTTGAAGAATATTTAAAATAGATTAAATTAATTCAAGATTATTTTATACATGCCATATGTCAGCATCTGGTATTTTTGAGATGATGACGTGGCGTTTATGAGGTGTCATCATAGGAACCGTAGATATATTTATGATGTTTTATAATAATTTACAGATGTACCCTTGATATTTTTTTAATAAGATTTAAAATAAAAATATTAGATTTAATAAGGACAATATAGTCTGTACATGCCAAAAAGTATTCAGAATTTATTATATAAATAGATAATATTTAGTTTTTACCCTAAATTGTTTACCAAAAAAATTTACCCTAAATTACCCAATGCCAGTACATGATTGAGCTTTGAGCAGAAGGAGAATCACCCAATTATTTTCAATATTTAAAGCCATGAAACCATGTTGGTCGGATTTTACAATGCTCCCTCCACATACTACATGAATAGCCAGCCTCCTACAATAACATCCGAGCACCGGATCAATCCATACGGTCCATCCATGACCGAACGGCACAGATTCATCCGGTGTTTTAAGTCGGAGAGTCACCGTATCGCCAATCGAACGGTCAACTTCTTCCGGCAAAAGCACTCATGATATCTGACCACAGTGCGTTCCTTTTGTTTTACACACTTAATTGAACAGACCCCCACACCCCCACTGAGCCCCTATCCCCCACCACAGCCGTGGCCCCCCACAACCCAAACCCTGTCTTCTTCATACGACCACGCACGGGGGGCACATATATCAATTTTGTTTACTTCGCCACTGTGACCGATTGTGGGCGGTAGGTCGATCCATTCCTCCCTGAATTCGATGAAATTCGAGGGATTCCTAAATTGAGAACAAAGGAACTATCTTCGTCGTCGTCGTCAATCCATGAATTATGCGGCGATGAGCCTTGCAGAAATGTCGAATCCTCACGCTAGGGATTTCCTCTCCTCGTCGCCAGTTCTTTCCCTCTCGCTTGTACGCAGCAGCGGCACCTTCGATTTTCGTATCTTTTTTATTTTATTTTATCGTTTCGTGTAACATCTGGAATTAATTGTGTGTCTGTGTGTGTTTTTAATAGGCTGGTATCTTTGCTACGGCGGGAACCAGCGGGGGCGGAGAGCAGAGGGAGGGAACGGTGGATATAAGCAGCGAGAATTCCGGTGGTGGGAAGTCCGGGCGGTCCGACGACGAATATGAAGGCGAACAGCACAGTGTTGACGATGTTGAAGAGGAAGATGAAAACAATGGGGGGAATAAGAAGAGAAAGAAATATCACAGGCACACTCCTCAACAGATTCGAGAAATGGAGGCGTATGTTAATTTCTTCTCTTCTCCACCTATATATGCACGAAGACACGCACATATCCATAGATGTATGCGTAAAGAAGCTGGATTAGCCTGTTCATGGAGAATTGATAGATCTCTGGGCAGAATTAGTTGTTAATTAGTTTCATAGGCAGCTCCTGTTGAACTGTTGAACTGAACGGGAAGAAAAACCAGAAAGCCCGGTTTGAAGGGGCTCATATGCGGAACGTTTCTTAGCATCACTGTTAGGTCTTTTATTTAATGAACTCTCCCCGGGGGTAGAGGAAGACCGGGTTCCATCCCAGTTCTAAGCTGTCGGTAGATCGTACAAGAACTAAAACAACGATCGTCCGAGACTAAAACCCACCCTAAACTCCTAAATGCATAACTTCTAAGCTATGAAAAGGAGAGGTTGGATGACATAACCCCCTTACCGACATAAGGCTTCAAGCTAGAAGCACCAGTAATATATGATAATGTAGTCCAGATTAAGTTGTTCACAAGTCAACTGAGTTTAGCCATTTGTTAGAGCTCGCACTTGCAGGTTTCAATATCTCCATTGATTTCTTCTGACGTCTTTCTTAAATCTGGAGCTTGCTTCCGTTGTTTTGCACAGATATGCAAGTGGGCCTTTTGATTTGTTCCTTCGTGTTTCATTTTCGTGTGCTTTTTAGTTCTTTTGATAATTGAGCTCAATAAATGGTGAAATTGACTCAACTAATTAGATTCAGATTCATAGTTCTATGATCGTGGTTTAATCTGCAGGTTGTTTAAGGAGTCTCCTCATCCAGATGAGAAGCAAAGGCTGCAGCTGAGCAAGCAATTAGGCCTCCATCCTAGGCAAGTCAAATTCTGGTTTCAAAATCGTCGAACTCAAATAAAGGTGATAATTCTTTTGTTTTACCTATTTCGCATTTATTGAATAATGTTGCTCCGAGCAGTTAACTGCTGTTCTTCTGGAAATTTTGATAATGGTTGTAGCATTATTTAACTCAGGCAATACAAGAGCGCCATGAAAACTCTTTATTAAAAGCTGAAATAGATAAACTACGGGATGAGAATAAGGCTTTGAGGGACATTAAGGAGCAAACTTGTCCCGATTGTGGTCAACTTACCTCCAGCAAGGGTGCCAGTGCAGCCATGGATGAGAAAAGGCTGAGAAATGAAAATGCCAGGCTCAAAGCCGAGGTTTCCTTACAGACAGCCCAAAATGATCCTTTGTCTTTTCAAGAATGTTCCATTGACATTTAATCCATTGTTGTTATGTAGGTTGAGAAACTGAGGTCTGTTATTGGGAAATACTCTCATGGAACACCACCAATGAGTAATTCATACCCTGCAGGAACTGAACAAAAGAACAGAAGGTCCTGGGATTGGTACACTGGAAAATTTGGCCTTGAAAAATCACGTATAATGGATGCTGTGAATAAGGCAATGAATGAGCTGATAAAGATGTCCACACTTGCGGAACCGCTATGGATTCAAAGCTATGAGACAGAGCGTAAAATACTTAACTATGATGAGTACATTAAAGAGTTCGGTGTTGAAAATTTCAGCAGCATGCTGCCCAAGAAATCCATAGAGGTTTCAAGAGAGAGTGCAGTTATCTTTGTGGATCTTCCATGGTTAGTCCAGAAGTTCATGGATGTGGTGAGATTTTAATGCACATTATTGGAAGTAAGTTTATTTTGCAAGGAGTAACATAGGCATTTTCTTTTGATTGCAGAACCAATGGAAGGAACTGTTTCCTTGCCTGGTTTCAAGGGCTGCCACTGTAGATGTTATTCATGAAGGTGAAGGCTCCAATCGAGATGGCTCTGCTCAGTTGGTAAAACCTTCGATGTCATTCTATTCAAATTTACATGGCAAAATGATGTTATAACTTCAGCTTGTACCTCAGATGGTTGCAGAGATCCAATTGCTGACCCCATTGGTTCCTGCTAGGGAAGTATATTTTGTTAGATATTGCAAAAAAGTAAGCGAGGCTAAGTGGGCAATTGTTGATGTCTCTGTCGACAAGGTTGATGATAACATAGATGCATCGATGCAAAAATGCAGCAGGAGACCATCTGGGTGCATCATTGAGGACAACGCCAATGGTCACTGTAAGGTGTGTCGTAGGTTGAAGTTCTAGTCTGTTTGGAATGCATATGTTCTTGATTTTGGAGAAGCGTATTGGTTATATCGCTGGTTCTTTTTGTTGGTGTTCAGGTGACTTGGGTCGAACACTTTGAATGTCAGAAAAGCAGTGTGCATTCCCTATATCGAACCATGGTAAATAGTGGCCTGGCGTTCGGTGCAAAGCACTGGATTTCAACATTGCAACAGCAGTGTGAGCGGCTTGTGTTCCTTATGGCTACAAATGTTCCTACAAAGGATTCAAGTGGTAATGTCAAGACATATTCAACACAACTATATGTTCAAGTGAGTGAAACTATTTAAACTGGAACAGGCATCACTCCAGTGACTCCGCTTGCTGGGAGAAAAAGCATCCTGAACTTGGCACAAAGAATGACTAGAAGCTTTTGCAGAGCAGTGGGAGCATCCAGCCATAACTCCTGGAACAAGATCCTCAGCAAAAATGGGGAGGACATCAGGGTGGCTTCTAGGAAGAATCTCAGTGACCCCGGGGAGCCTGTTGGGACCATCTTGTCTGCATCTGTGTCTGTGTGGTTGCCCGTCTCCCACCATGCCCTGTTCGACTTCCTGAGAGATGAAAGTCGAAGAAATGAGGTCTTTTATTAAGCTAATTTCTCAACAGTAGTAAAATCACATAATCATACTGGATTCTGGAAGTAAGCTGCTGGGAAACTTCTTTCTAACTGTTTCTCTTGTGTCAATCCTCAGTGGGATCTCATGTCAAACCAAAGCACAGCACAATCCATTGTGAACCTGGCCAAAGGTCAAGACCAAGGGAATGCGGTTGCTGTCCTGGTAAAGCACGAAATGAATTCACCAACATCATCACAAACTCATTAATATCTTAAAATCCACTTCCTAACTGTATGCTCTATGTATTAAGGCCAAGAAAACTGGAGAAAACAACACATTGACACTACAAGATAGCTGCATGAACGCCTACGAAGCAATGGTGGTCTACGCCCCTGTAGACACCAACCAGATACAATCCGTAATGACAGGCAGCGACCCAAGCGATATTGCACTTCTACCCTCAGGGTTCTCGATTCTACCTGATGGGTTTGAATCCAGGCCATATGTGATCACCTCTAAGACAGAGGACAAGACCACCGGAGGAGGATCATTGCTTACCTTGACCCTCCAAATACTAATCAGCAATGGGCCGACAGAGAACCTGCCTGTGGATTCTATAGATTCGGTTAACACTCTGATCTCTTGCACTGTGCAGAACATAAAGAGAAGTTTGCAGTGTGAGGACTGATGACATTGTGGTGAATCCGTAGAAAAGTTACTGATATATTCGTGTTGCTTGATTAATTAAGTAGGAGGTCGTGATGTTTTTTTTTATAGTATTATGTTTTGCGAGCAGCCGAAGAATGTAAAAATTATGTATCCAGGCTAAATTAATTTTCACGCAAGTACTGTTAGGAGATTCAATTAGCACTTTGGCGGTGAAGATAATTTGAGTTCAATAGCTCAAAACTGAAGTCGATAATTTGAGTTCAATAGACTAGGTTGGAACTGGGAAGTATACTTGATCTCAAATTCAAATAAAGTTTGTGCCAACTCAGAAATTTCCATAATGTCGTAAAGGAGTCGAGTTCATTGGGAATTCACCTGATCAAAAGTTTGACCCCCAGTACATTGGAAGCTTCTATGGAGTACTAGCTAGCTTGATTTTGTAACCTATACTAGAAATTTTTCAATGATCTGTTGAAACTTTTGGGGAAGAAAATACTAGGAAAATTAATCCATATGATTTTTACGGCCAAAACCTCAAAATAGACTTGCTAAAATCTCAAGAAATGTTGAATTTAATAGGGCTAAAGGCTAATACAGAGTTACAGGCGTTGGTATATTTGTTTGGAAGAGCATTAAAAGCATTAAATCACTAAAAGCATGACGTTTACTTCCTAGGAGTACCATTTTCCACATTTTATTACATCAACGGACGGTAGATGCCGAATGTACCCACGTCATCGTGGCCGTCCATTCCTTCGCACGTGCTTAAATTTTACCCTTTCCTCCTCACCTCTCTACCAGCCACACAGGAAAGTTCAGTACTCCCCCAGTTTGTCCGCCACTCAACGGTAGCACCGCCGTCCGTCCCCAATCCCTTGAAATGGATGCGATAGGCGTCCTAATGATGTGTCCGATGAATAACTACCTGGAGCAAGAGCTTGACCGGCGCTTCAACCTCTTCCGCTACTGGATTCAGCCCCGGAAGCGCGAATTCCTCACTCAACATGCCGACTCAATCCGTGCCGTCGTGGGGAACGCCTCCGCGGGAGCCGATGCCGAGATGATCAACGCGCTGCCGAAATTGGAGATCGTGTCGAGTTATAGCGTGGGATTGGATAAAATTGACTTGAACAAGTGTAAGGAGAAGGGGATTAAGGTTACGTACACGCCCGATGTGCTGACAGAAGACACCGCGGATCTGGCTATTGGGTTGATGCTGGCTGTTCTGCGGAGAATTTGCCAGTGCGATAAATATGTGAGGAGTGGGTTGTGGAAATCTGGCGACTTCAAGTTGACTTCGAAGGTATATTGTTTTTGTTTTCAAATACTACTAAACTTTGTTCAATTCATTGTTTTGTGTTTTGAGAATATTTGTTTCTCTCATTAGCTCTTTAAGAAATTGGAAAATAGGATGTGTGATTTGGATCTCTGTTAGCAATGCTATGAAGGATTGTTTGTTAGTGATAGTTCTGAGTTTTTATCCTGTGTGTGTGTGTTTGTGTTTCATGGTGAATTTCATCATCGAGACTCGATACAACTGTACTAGGAATAGACAGACGATGTCTTCAGGTTGCCTGTTAAATTAACCCTCTTCAAAAGTATCACACTTTGGAAGATCAATGGTTCTTGATAAATTTAAACTTCATGATAAGAATGCTATTTTGTTTGTGGTCATTGCATTTGGTATGTTGGTCATGCCTGGGTTGCATATGTTCTTTTTCTAATATTTCTGTCCCTTTATTTCACTGTCTTATAATTTTTCTCGAGAAACAATCTCATCTGGTGTAATATGATCTGAGGGGCAAGCCCTCGGATGCTTCTTCAATCGTAGACATTAGTAATGTGCTTCTATCGATGCTTGTACTTGCCATGACTATAGTTTTCTTTTCTCATTGTGAAGTCATCAGTGACTACCTGATCGTATTATCAGCTAATCTTGTAAGGGCTTATGTGAACATCAAGCAAAGGTGGCACATCCTAAATATGTGGTTTGGTTATTAATTGCACAGAGCAACGTTATCATCGATTCTCCTTGGTAGTAGCTGCCAAATTTTCTGGTTCTTGTGCAAAAGTCAAGATCATGTGGGTCCATAAAGAGAGGCCTTTAGTGGTTGCCATGATGCTCTTTTTATTCATTTGTCATTTGCAGTCAAAGGAAATTGTTATGCTGCAAAACTAGTTTTATGTATTTTATATAGAAGAAATCATTATTCAACCCTAACATCTCATCCCTTGCTGTTGAACTAGGGAAATATTCAATTGGAAGCAAAAGTATGTTACAGGGTGCCAATGTATAATAGGAGTAGTATTTTAGTAGGACATGGTTGCCAACATCTTTTAGTTACTCGATCTATGTGAACAGTAGTTGATTGATGTGGCTTGTAATTATGATCCAGAGATAACAACTCAGAACTCAAAGGCTGCATTTGATGAAACTGATTATTTTTTTTAATACATTGCGCCCCTGTGTAGTTAAACTTCACTCTCTTGGTATATTCTTAATTTGGACCGTGATAAAACCATCATTTAGTTATTTTTTTTCACAATTTTGTGTATGATTGTATCCATTCAATTTAGTTGACGTATGTTTTGTGATAAAATGGTATTAATCAATTACGATTGATGTCGCTAAATATAAGTCCCAAATAAACAAAGTCTAGCTGTTTGCAAATTCCATTCCTTTTCTTCTCGTGCACTCTTAACTCATCTTACCCTTGCAGTTCAGCGGGAAGAGAGTGGGCATCATCGGGCTGGGTAGGATTGGCCTAGCAGTTGCCAAGAGAGCAGAGGCATTTGATTGCCCCATCAGCTACCACACAAGATCTGAGAAACCCAACATTGCCTACAAATACTACGGATCCGTAGTTGAACTAGCTAAGAACTGTGACATCCTGGTAATAGCATGCGCCCTAACTCCTGAAACCACACGCATTGTTAATCGAGAAGTGATGAACGCATTAGGCCCGAACGGAGTCCTCATAAACATCGGAAGAGGGCCCCATGTTGATGAACCCGAACTGGTCTCAGCCCTGGTGGAGGGCCGCCTGGGCGGAGCAGGGATTGATGTGTTCGAAAAGGAACCCCACGTACCTGAGCAACTATTCGGCCTCGAAAACGTTGTCCTGTTGCCTCATGTGGGTAGTGGCACAGTAGAAACAAGAAAGGCGATGGCTGATCTGGTTCTTGCCAATTTGGAGGCTCATTTTACCAATAAGCCCTTACTGACTCCTGTGGTTTGAATTTTAGTCTTGGATCATTCAAATCATTAGTGATTACACCATGTTGATCGCTGATGCCATATTTTTCTTAAGCCTTTGGGTAATTCGTGTTGTCTTCCTTGCCGTTTCATTGCGTTAGAATAAAGAACCCATATTCAAGTGAGTTATTTTCTCTATTTCTCTCTGGTTTGCAAGACATTGAAGATTTGAGCAGAGCCGGGAAAGCATTGCTGGCTGCTGCTGAAATTCTGGCGCAATTTTATTTGATCTACATGAGGCTGAATGTTTGGCTAAGATGAAGATATTATTGAAGGGTTGTGATGAGAATTCCCCTAGTGGAGTCTAATTGACCCTTATGGGTGAGTCACTATGCAATATGTTTGGCACAAGAAAAACAAATATGTTGATGACCATTTGGCCTGTCTGAACCAAAGACCTCCAGAGGAGAACTTGCATGTATGCCTACAATGAAAGCTCAAAACCCTTCATGAGTTGGGAATTTGGATAGGTCAGAGACCTTGTTTGGTTAAAAAATGCACTTATATGTATGAAGGGGAAATACAATTGCATTATTGCAATCCTTGATCTTCATTGTTTTGCATAGTGACAAAGCTTTCGTTTTTTCAGAAGCCCATTTGTATTAATTTTAACATATCCGAAAGCAAACCGGACAAGCCACTTAACTAACTGTCGGTGCCCTGTATCAAAATACATTGCATTGTATTCCTATTTTGAAAAACAAAAGCCCAAGCTGCCAGCCACCAGAATGATTTTCAGAGCAGGAAAATCATTGCCATATGTAGGTTGCAACCAGGCCAACTAGAATGAAAATACCAAACCTAATAATCAAGTTGGCAATGTGTCAGCTCGAATTTCATCACAGGCGTGATGGGAACCAATCAACAAACAGGAGATATAGACTTCAGCTATATCAACAATATATGATCCAGGAAAAACCAACCATTCAACGATACATGATACTTGCTCCAATTTGAGGGAGAAAAGGATGAAAGAGGAAAAATAGATGAAAGAGAATTTACAAGTGGAAGAAAGAAACTTAAACAGTACTAGCATTTTATTATTATTAGTTGATGAAAAGAGAATCTTTTAAAAAAATAATAGACCATTTATTACATAATAATTCGAAAAGAAAATATGTTAATTAAAAAAGAAAAAACACTTTATTAATCAATCATTTGATATTGACGAATCAAAAAGAATCATCTAAAACTTATCTTTGTATAACAACCGAGATAGGCGACAGCATTAACAAACAGTGTAACTCAAGTGAGATGAAACTTTTTTTAAAAAATATGATCCTTAATATATCAAGGTATATTATGTTATTAATGTAAAAAAAATCAAAAAAGCAGTAGGTAAAACAATCCTTAGCGGAGGATCCATTACAACATTTGTACAGAACACTTACATCACAGACATTAAGAAAGCAGAGTTCTAAAATGATCAAGAACTTCAAGAACTCAACAGGAAAAAAAAGTAAAGAAGTCCTATCTCAATGATCATCTCAAAGTGAAACAACTATACAGTACACATATGCCCATGAACAGGAAAATTAAAATGAAAAGATGCCCATCCACCAAACATATCTTGAATCCCAAACGATCATCAAAACCATCATCATCATCATTAAGAAGCGTCCGCAGCACCTTTGAAGATGAGAAAATTGAGAGTCTCCAGTGTGAAGTATATGAAACTCCCTTTAGTGTGGGTGAAGAAACACCCAAAGTTGGATCCCACCACACACTGCCATCCATTCCCATACCTCTTGTCAAATTCCTACATTCCCAAAACACAAAAACCAAAATTTTTTTATTTTTCAAGAAAACAACCCTAATTCTTAACATTAGCTCCCCAAAAATTAAAGGGTCACCAAAAACATCAAAATCTTGAAAATCTAATGGGGTCTTAAACAATTTAAATTGATTAGGTCTGACCTTCTTGATGTGGCCAGCCATGGATCTGCAGTCCAGGACATCATACAGATCCAGGGCCTGAGAAGCACAGGCCATTGCCTCAACCTGCATCTTCAGAGGCATGTCTGTGTCCTCTATCAGAGCTTTCCCTTCCAGCATTTTGTGTGGTTTTTCAGACACCCAAAGCCCGGAACTCAGATTGGGATTTTGATCCTTACCCTGTTTTTGCTAATAATAGAAGG
Organism: Hygrophila difformis; assembly: GCA_030278955.1. Taxonomy (NCBI): domain Eukaryota; kingdom Viridiplantae; phylum Streptophyta; class Magnoliopsida; order Lamiales; family Acanthaceae; genus Hygrophila; species Hygrophila difformis. The sequence goes on along the minus strand of JAOANR010000006.1, from coordinate 15,380,173 downwards.
GATGGGGGTAGACTAAGAAGAAGCTGGCTCTGCTCTCAATAGAATTTCATGGGTGAGTGTCCTCCATCTGTATTGGTGTCATTTGATATGTATTCTTGATCTGCCACATTAGAGGGATTTACTTTGTTTCTTTAATTTTTTTTCTTTGTCCTTTTTCTCCATCAATATAGGTCCTTTTTCTTGGCTTTTTCAATGAGGAAATTAGTAGTACAGTATTTATTATTCCTGGAGTCCGGCTCCTGGAGTGATCTAGGCCGTAGATTGTGGGGAGCATGTGTGACGCATGGTGGAGATTGTTTGGGCGTTGGAGTCCAATTGAATGGGTAAGGTTTGGAATTTCGGCAAAGGGATAACGATGTTAGGAAGATAAAGGCGTGGAGCGACTGCTGAGGCCCAAAATAATTTGGTCTTTTTATTTATTGGTATATCTCATTTTTTTTAAATTAATAATTAGATGGAAACACCCAACACGGAAGGGATTTTTAAAAGTATTTCCAATTCTGTAATTCTATCAAACAAAACTTTAGCCAACCCAACTTCAATCGAGAAAAAAGATATAAATATTAGTATCTAAATAAATCACTACACGGGACGTGTATGGTAAAATTATGTTAAACAATGTTATAGTGGGCTATTGTGTTGTAAAAATATGTCACTATAAGACTATTTAATTTATTTTTACCATTCACTACATTTAGCCTATTTTAATAATTGATATTTATATTTATTTTTTTTCCTGAACAACTTATACACAGACTAGAAAAAGGGATAGTGAGAGTCATGTCATATAAATTATAAAGGAAATAAAGGAAGGGATAGTGGGCTAGTGGGGAATCGAACTTCTAACCTTCAAATTGAAAGTCAATGAATTGAACCACTTAGGCTAAGTTCTCATCCCCTTATTTTAATACTCTCTCCGTCCCACGAAATTTGACACCTATTCCTTTTTTGGTATCCCATGAAGTTTGACAACTTTCCATTTTTAGATAAATTAAATTAATATAAGTTTGATTAGAATTTTAATTATTGTCAAATCACATTAAAAGTAATCACTTTTACTATTCTGCACAAATTCCAATACAAATTTACTTTTCTACACAAAGTCCCTCGTATTTCTTTAATTCTTAATATTTCAAAATTTGTATAGATAAAATTTGTATAAAATATATATTCTAAAACTACACGATTAGACAATTCTAACATGACCATAATTAATTATTTTTCTCTAATTACATCATTACGAAAATATTAAGTCAGAGTTAAATAACAAACAGTATCAAAATTTATTAGAATCTTAAATACAAACACTCACACCACTTTAACTATTAAACCCTACTGCCTAAATTACTGTGCCCAAAAGAAAGGTGTCAAACTTCACGGGACGGAGGGAGTATTAATTTCTGAGAAATTTTATTTTTGGCCAACCGAATTTTGCCTATTTTCAGTTTAATATTTGGGAGGTTTTTATTTTTGGTACCGTGAGATTAATTTTCCTCCAGGGATGAGGATTTAGCCCAAGTGGCTAAGTCCATTGATTTCCAATGGAAGGTTGGATATTCAATCCCCATCGGCCCCCAATCCCTCCCTTTTATTCTCTTTATAATTTGTGTGGCATGAGCTATCACCACCTTTTTCTTAGCCTGTATAGACTGTTCAGGAAAAAAAAAATCCTCCACTTTTGATTCCATCATTAATTTTTACTCAAAAACTAACTTTTAATGTTACTGGGGTCAAAATAACGTTTATCCAAAATTAGTTTTTTTTTTTTTTGTAAAAATTGCTAAGTGACCCCCAAAATTTATTTTGGAATACAATCCACCCACTAACAATGAATTTTCATAAAAAGATAATTTTGACCCCATTAACATCAAAGTTTTATTTTTTCTTTAAAAACCAACTACGAGACTAAAAAGTTACAAAAATAATAATTTAATTAGATCAAAGGTAAAAATTATGAAATGTAAAACTAAAAGTAAGCGAAATAATATTTTACGAGTCTAAAAAGTGAAAAATAAAAAATAAAAAATCTACCGAGATCAAAGGTAAAATATTCTGAAATGTATGACTGAAAGTAAGCGAAATAAAATTTTATGGGATCATAAAATAAAATTTTCCCACTACAATCAGCATATAGAGTTAATTGGTTAAGGGCTTTACGAATAATGCCAACTGGGATGAGAACTTAGCCCAAGTGCTTAAGTCCCTTGACTTTCAACGGAAGGTTGGAGGTTCGATTCCCACCGCCCCCTATCCTCCCATTTATTCCCCTTTTGTAATTGTGTAGCATGGGCTCCCACCATCCATTTCTCAGGCCTTCAATGACTCATCCAAAAAAAAAAAAAAACTCCAACTTAGACCAATTCTCATGGGACACGTTCAGTTAGTCAAGTTTTTTTTTTTTTATTTTTTTGCATTAAAGTTAGGGCATCTCCAATAGTCAACACCAAACTCAAACTCATTTTACAATAAATGTCACATCAAACAGTAATTCATCTCCAACCATTTACACTAAACTCAAACTTAAAAGAATATTCTCTATATATTCTTTTCCATACAAACTTATTTATCTTTTCAATCATACCCTTCATTTCTTATAAATTATACATTAACCTCACATAAATTCAATACAAATTTCAATAATGTTGGAGGATCCGATGTTGATTTAGATGACTATTAACTTAATTTTCCGTTTGCGTAGTTATTTTGTTGTTTAATATTGTACATTTTTTTAGTATTTGTATTATGTTTAATTATATTTTCATATGCTAATGTAATTTTTTTAATGATTGCTAAGATTGTACTAAAACTTTAAAAATTTAGTTATCTTTATGTTTAAAATTTATTTTATAAAGAAACCTTAAAATTTCTAATCTAATTAAATATAAAATTAATTTAATAAAAAAATTATATGAAGTATAAAATTATCAAGCATAATACAAAATTAGATTAATATTCAACTTGCAACAATTGGAGGGATGGAATTGCAATTAATTAAATTGCAAAAGGTGATATAGGTTTATGAATAGTAAATACTCAAATTTGAGTATTTACTATTCATAAAACTCAAAAAACCTGAAATAAGTTTGGTTTTAGGGTATTGTTGGAGAGAAGATGCCACCCCATTTTGGGTTTTAGGGGACCATTGGAGATGGTCTTAGTCAAGTTGAGATGCGTTAATGGGTTGGATTTTGGTATTTTTTTTATTTATTTTTTTTGGAGGGGGTGTGTGTGTGTGTGTGGAAGTATGCCTTAATTTGGATGTTTTTTCAAGTGTATGTAATTTTTTTTTTTAATTTAAAATATACTAGTAAAATGCTTCCTCATTTTTTTTTTCAATTTTTTTTTAACGTATTACATCAAAATGTTCTCTCAATGCTCATTGGAACGAGACCATTAAGTATTTCATTATTAACTGCAACCCATAATTTCTGTTTAAAAAAAATTAAAAAAAATATATTAATTAAATATGTAGTTCTGCAATAAATAAAAAATATAGTTCCTCAATTTTTTTAAATATCAATTAAGTATATAATTCTTCAACAAAATTTTATTTGACTATATTTTAGGCTGTACATGGCGGCTGACCTTGCTGGAGTTCATTTTCCACATGGTAGACTATTTTGTACTTGTTTATGTTCGCTCCCCCTTCCCTCTTTATGTAATTTTTTCATTTTTCTTCTTTGCCGATTCTCAGCGTAGCCTTATACCAAAAAAACACAACAATGAAAATTGAAATGAGATAAATCACTTTGAATGTTCGGTGGATACTCAATCACACTAAAAAAACACAGCAAGTACTACCAGTCAATAGAGTGCAGAAAATTGAGTAAGTGTGTAACGGTTTGTTTTTTGCTCAAAGCTTGAAGTCTTTGTTTCTTGTGTCAATGATTGTTGCTTTGAGGACTATTAAAAGAGTTATGAATAATACAGTCTTTTTTTCTCAAAAAAAAAATAGAGTGCAGAAAATTGATGCAACCAAAGGAATCCAACATAAAAATTAAACGTCTACTTATAAATTAAGCAATTATTATATGAAGTGGGAACTTCCAATCCATCACTTGCTGCTATAACAACCCTAAGGGTATATCATAATGTCCTTTATTCAAAATTAGAAGTATTATTTAGTAGTTCTCATGAAGTCTATTTCCCATTTAATTCAAAATTCCGTATCTCTTCACTTCACGGGAATATAATTCAATGAATAATATATATACAGAGGAAAAGAGAAAACCACAGAAAAGAAAAACATAATACATCAATAGAAGAAACGAGCAAAACCGACCTCAAAGAATTCGTAGACGGAAGAAGACTTAGCAGCGGAATAATAAATTTTTTCTGGAGACTTGAAGATACGTAGACTTGAAGAATTCGTAGACGACAGAAGAGTAAGCAGCGGAATTTGTAGACGACATAAGATACGTCATCATAGAGTTATAGAGAGTTGAGCATTGAAAATGATTTTAATGGGTTGATGTATCGTTTTAAAATTTTAAAGGGTATAAAAGATAATTTACTGTAAGATAAAATAAAAGATGCCAGTAATCTCAGAATACCTGGCCTCTACACGGGAATCACATTCTCATCAAAACACACCAACATTCCCACTTGAATGGTAATCTAAGATTCATTGGTAAAAGATTTCCCCAAACAAACAAAGGAATGCGACATTCGCTACTAAGGTTCCACTGGGTATTGAAGATTACCCCCAACTATACGCCCGTAAGTTTTCAGTCTTTGGACAACATTTTGTGTTTATAATATTGGGGATGTTTGGGAGCCAGCGGATTTGCTAGCAGATAACAGATTTGAAGAGAGAACTGTGAGACAATATGTTGTTTCAATTCGCTATATGCTCGTGAATATGCTGACGTCCAAACATGATCACTGGCAATGACTAGGGTTGAGTCTGTATTTATAGAAATGAAATCCCATGATGAAAAATGATGGGTATCTATAAAGTGTTGTCAATAACCATATAAGCGATTCAGGGTCAATAAGAGCCTGTTCTCCTGAATTTATTTTCAGAACTTATTACTTATTCTTATTAAAATCAGACCAGATCCAATCATATTAGACCAGAAACATTCATACCAGACCAGACCTTATAAAATTCAGATCATAACACCTTATTTCAAGCGAAGATAACATGGCCTAAGTCATGCGTATGACCTTGTAAGTGATGTGACATGCCTCTTCCTCCTAATTATGTCTAGAATTATATCTACGATCTTAAAAGTGATCGATGTCAACAACCATATAAGTGATGTCTATCCACTTATTCAAGCAAACCTAATCAATGTCATAATCTTTATCCATGCATCATTCACCATCTCCAGCTATGGGATACGTATATCTTGATTGGATAATACTGTTGCAAAATTAAAATTACAACGATTTCATACTATATGTAGTCATAAAAAATTTAAACTTAGGATGTGTGTGTTTACATGTCTTAACTAACACCATCTCTATCTTATTGTGTAAGAATGTAATGGCACTGTCACAAAATTGATGGGACCTGATGATGACAATTTGCCATGCATATTCAAAAGTGCACGATTATAAAACAGTGTGATGGATACAGTATATTAAAACTATACCCTTATGAAAATCTTAATCTTTTTTGTTCCCCATTATAATATACGTTCAAAAATTATTTAACCACCATGCATTTCTTTTCCAAATTAAATTTTATCTTGTTGTATTATATCATTGTAATATTATTAAAGTAAATATTCACTTATTTTTAAAATTTTATTTAATTATTTTTTACATTATATTTTTATTAAATTAATATATTTTGAAAATTGTTTAAAATGCATATTTAATTAATTCTATTAATATAAAAATGGCAATCTTTAAAAGTAAAATTTTTTATTTGTCTTTAATTCCTTGTGAATTGTAATTGCATAAAATTTAATTATGTATATTTATCGAACATTTGGTTCTGTCAAATTAAAAGAACGGGAAATGTCAAATAAAGGCCAGGTGTTCAAAATACTTCACATACAAGACCAGTATACCAAAGTACTTCTTCTAAGAGACCAGTCAATGCATATAAATTTACTTTTGAAAATAGAAAAGGTGAAAAGACAATGCTACCCTTGAAGCTTAAATTACTGGTGTAATCGAATGGAGGGTATAATGGGACTTTCAATTATTTTATGCTGCTGGCCTTTTTTAATAATAACCCCTTACAAGAATGCACATAAATTGATATAGCTAGCACGTGTGCTATATATGGAAAGATAAATCAAGCTTGCAAACGAGTAGCGCTTAGCCCAACCAAGTACGTGCCTAATACGTGCATTGCATTAGCTTGAAAAGCACTTTGTTTATTTATTTAAATATTTTTTCATATGACCATATACATATATACATATTTGTATATTTATGCCACTATCAAGGTGATGTGAAATAAATACTAATGAAGTTGGAAGAATGGGTCTACATGTGCCCATTATCTACTATTGGAGATTCTTCTTACAAATTCATTTATTTCCTCAGATGTAGACATTTACCAATCCTGCCTGGACTTTATCATATACTTCCTCCGTTCCTTTTTAATTGCCACGGACCCACATTTCACGCAATCCAATATACGTTTTCAATTCGTAATAACTCAAATTCCATATAAGTAAAAATTATGAAAATTTGATATTTTAAATCTATGCGATTAGACGAATCCAACAAGATCCCACTTGACTATATTTATCTTATATAATTGTATTAAAAAGTCGAGTCAAAGTTACTCAATGAACAGTGACAAAAGTCAATATGTGTCAAATAATTAGGAACGGAGGAAGTACTTCATATATATATACTTCTATATAATATAAAGTGTGTGAGAAATGATATATATTTATTTTATTTTGTGTGTGTAAGTGTCTAACAATAATCCAAAAATAAAGAAATCCTTTACGTGTATAAGTATTAATGATGAAGGAATATTCATGCACTTTTCTAAGTTTGTTCTTGATTCATTCACATTTCATTCCACCTTTCTTTTTAACTTTTCTGTAGATTCCAACTTCAACTCTGAACTAATTAACTTTCTTCCCTTCATTCAAATTCTTAATAAGAAAAAAATGAAAATATAAATCTGTATCCGAGAGGCTCAAATTATTGCAAATAACTATATCCACCCTTTATATTACTTCATCCGTCTCAATAGAAATGCTACGTTGGGCTTTTTGTTACTATTCATTGTTTAACTTTGATTCAAATTTTTATCATAGTTATGCAAGAAAAAACATAGTCAAGTGAGATTTTGTTAGATTCGTCTAATTTTGTAGTTTTAGAATATCAAATTTTTATAATTTTTAATTGTACACAATTTAAGTTATTGATCGTTAAAAATGTGCATTGGCAAACGTGTCCAGGCCCAACGTAGCGTTTTTAATGAGACGGGTAGTATTAAATAAATAAACATTTAGTAATCACAATTATATGCACATTCTCTCTTTTTTTTCTTTTTTTTGAAATTATTTTAAAACTTGTTATATTTTCTCTATTTCTTTTCCATGCCCACTATTAATAGCCATATCTAACGTCACACAATAGTTTTATTTCGTGGCTTCGGCTTCGCCAAAAACTAAACTAATTTAAATTGAACCTAACGAAATTCGAAGATTTTTTAAAGATAAAATTCGTCGAATTAATCTCAAATCTTTACACTTTGAATTATTATTTAACATATACCTTTATTTGCATATATTGATGATCATGATAATTTGATAAAAGTTGAATCTTCTTCTTCTTTTAAAAAAATGAAATGAAGCTGAAATATAAAAATTTTCAAATTTAAGTTCAATGTTGTTTTTTAATTATTTTTTTTATTTAAAAACAAACAAAAAGAAAATGAGTAAGGTAATTGAAAATTCGACGCTCAAGCTGTGGTTGGTGGGCTCAAATTTGGGCCTAAAATTATCGGCTTGTATTAATGTGGCCTCTAAAGAGTAATCCGTATTTGCAAAAATTATTTAGTCAATTCTCTTTAATTATACTTCTATCGTTTTAATTCTTATCAAATTTAGGTCCGCTCTCTAGAATTTATTTTCAGTACTTATTATTTATTTATATTAAAAGCAGATCAGATAAGAAATATTAAGATCGGACCAAATTAAATAAGATACCAGATCAGATTGAATCAAATCAGACCAGAAACATTAAGACCATACCAGACAAATTCAATCAAATCAGACTAGATCTTATAAAATTCAGATCAGAGAAGTCAAATTCAAACATAGAGAATAGGGCCTTACTCGCCAATGAAAAAAATAAAATCTAAATTCTTTAAATCTAATTTCTAAAGTCCAAACTTTAAAACTAAACCCTAAACTTTAAAAGTAAACCCTAAACCCTACACCATAAACCCAAAACCTGAAAACCTAAACCCTAAAAATCTAAATCCTCTTAATTCGAAACCCTAAACCCAGGCTC
>JAOANR010000006.1:15280928-15371231 GCA_030278955.1 Hygrophila difformis | reverse complement strand
CAGAACCGTGGAGGAAACCAAATCGAGCAACAAGGGCGCCTCAATGTGATTAACCAGGCGGACTTGCCAGAGCAACAAGCCGATGTCCTGCAAGGTACATTTTTAATACTTGGTGTACCTGTCCATATATTGTTTGATTCTGGTGCAAGTTGTTCGTTTATAGCATCACGGGTAGTTAAAAATCTACAACTCCCACTAGCTGAGTCTATCACACTAGGGGTTTCTCTAACATCAGGGGACGTAATTCCCTGTAAGAAACGATACAATGATGTTCCAATCACCATAGAAGGAGCAGTCTTTTCGTCGTCATTGGCAGAACTTGATCTAAAGGATTTCGACATTATCCTTGGAATGGATTGGCTAACACAATTCAAGGCAAGGATCGACTGTCAAAAGCAAAAGGTGGTCCTGCGAGGACCAAAGGGAGAGAAGGTGGCATACTATGTGAACCCGCATAAGCCGACTGCCAAGTGGGTGACAGCTCCACAACTGGGGACAATGCTACGCAAAGGATACCCGCTGTTTATGTGTCATGTGCACAACATGCAAGCTAAGGAAGAATGATTGGAGTCGATACCAGTGATCAAGGAATACCCGGACATCTTTCCTGAAGAGATACCAGGGATGCCACCTGTTCGAGATGTAGACTTCACAATTGATTTGGTGCCTGGAACTGAGCCAATCTCAAAAGCTCCATATCGATTAGCTCCGGCTGAGATGAAAGAATTGAAGGATCAATTAGAAGAGTTGCTGAATAAGGGATACATTCGGCCAAGCACTTCACCGTGGGGAGCTCCAGTGCTCTTTGTCAGAAAGAAAGATGGAGGGATGAGGCTATGCATTGATTATCGGGGATTAAACCAAGTCACAGTTAAAAATAAGTATCCTCTACCGCGGATTGACGACTTGTTCGACCAGCTAAAGGGTGCGAAGGTCTTTTCAAAAATTGATCTACGATCAGGGTATCACCAACTGCGAGTGGCAGAGAGAGATATACCTAAGACAGCTTTTCGTACAAGGTACGGCCACTATGAATTTACGGTGATGTCCTTCGGCTTGACGAACGCACCAGCAGCCTTTATGGGACTCATGAATAATGTCTTTCGGGAACTGTTGGACCAATGCGTAGTCATCTTCATTGATGATATCTTGATATACTCAAGGACTGCAGAGGAGCATGCGCAGCACTTACACAAAGTGTTGGAATTGTTGAGAAAGCACCAACTCTATGCTAAACTGTCGAAATGCGAGTTTTGGCTAGATAAAGTGGCATTCCTAGGTCACATTGTTTCAGCTGAAGGAGTATCAGTGGATCCGACAAAGGTAGCAGCAGTCGCTGAATGGCCTGTACCGAAGAGCCAAACGGAGATTCGAAGTTTTCTGGGTTTGGCAGGATATTATCGGAGGTTTATTAAGGACTTCTCTAAAATTGCTCGACCTTTGACTCAAATGCTAAAAAAGGGGTTGAGGTATCAATGGACGGAGCAGTGTGAACAAGCCTTTCAAGAGCTAAAGAAGTTGCTCACTTCAGCACATGTTCTCACTTTGCCAAACGACAAAGAAGACTTTGAGATATACAGCGATGCATCAAAATTTGGACTTGGTTGTGTTCTGATGCAACAACAGAAGGTCATAGCTTATGCCTCTCGACAATTGAGGCCACATGAAGAAAATTATCCTACACACGACTTGGAACTAGCTGTTGTGGTGTTCGCTTTAAAGATCTGGCGGCACTACCTATATGGACGAACATGTAGGATATTTACTGATCATAAGAGCTTGAAATACATCTTCACACAAAAAGAGCTGAATATGAGGCAAAGGCGGTGGCTTGAGCTCATTAAAGACTATGATCTAGATATTGCTTACCACGAAGGGAAGGCAAATGTGGTGGCTGATGCACTAAGTCGTAAGACGAAACACTTGGCAAGTACAAGAATATTGCCTTCAGAGATCTATATGGATATGGTTCGATTGGATATTGAGCTTGTTCATCAAGGAACAGTGTTGGCTATGTTGAACAACTTAACCATCAAACCAATACTATTCGATGAGATTCGTGAAGCTTAACCTGGTGATGTGAAACTTGAAAGAATCAAAGAAAAGATAACACAAGGCAAGGCTGATGAGTTCAAAATTCACGAAGATGGCAGTATTCGTTACCAAGGACGATGGTGCGTACCGAAACAGTGTCTGGAGTTGAAACAAATGATCATGGAGGAAGGGCACAAAACACCATATTCAGTGCACCCAGGAGAAGGCAAATTATACAAAGATCTTAAAGAAGTGTTCTGGTGGCCAAGAATGAAGCAAGAAGTAAGCGAGTTCGTATCAAAGTGCTTGACATGTCAGAAAGTAAAAGCTGAGCGTAAGAAGCCGTTGGGCTTTATGCAACCATTGGAGATTCCATCATGGAAATGGGAGAGCATCTCTATGGATTTCATATCGGGACTACCGAAGACATTGAGGGGTATGAACAAAATATGGGTAATTGTCGACCGACTCACTAAAGCTGCTATTTTTATACCCATCAAGGACACATGGACCATGGATCAACTAGCGAAGGCATATATTGATAATGTGGTGAGAAGGCATGGAATACCTCAAGACATCGTGTCTGATCGAGACAGTCGATTTGTCTCAAATTTCTGGACAAAGTTGCAAGAAGCTTTTGGGACTAAGCTAAAGATGAGCACTGCATTCCATCCCATGACAGACGGTCAAACTGAGAGGACAATACAAACACTGGAGGACATGTTACGCGCATGCGTCTTAGAGTTCAGGGGTAGCTGGGAAGATCGATTGCCTCTAATCGAGTTTTCCTATAATAATAGCTACCACTCAAGTATTGGAATGGCACCGTTTGAAGCATTATATGGACAGAGGTGTCGAAGCCCACTATGTTGGAGAGATAATACAGAGAAAGTGGTCGTAGGACCACAACTTATTGATGACTCAGTCGAAGCAATTAAAATCATCCAGCAGAAGATGAAAGCAGCTCAAGATCGACAAAAGAGCTATGCCGATCAACGACGCCAAATGGGTGAATTCGCGGTTGGTGATAAGGTCCTCTTAAAAATATCGCCGATGCGAGGAGTGATGCGCTTCGGAAAGCGTGGGAAGTTAAGCCCACGATATATTGGCCCTTGCGAGATTGTCGAGCGAGTATGAAATCTTGCATACCGACTTGCCTTACCGGTGGAGCTTGCACGAGTACATAATGTTTTTCATGTATCTCAATTGAAGAAATATCATCATGACCCCTCTCATATTCTTCAACCGGAAGTCATTGAGTTGGATGAAGACTTAACATACGAGGTACGTCCGATGCGCATCCTAGACACGAAGGAGAGATCAACAAGGAACCGAACAATTCGCATGGTTAAAAGTCCTATGGTCAAACCACGGCTATGAAGAAGCTACATGGGAGATAGAGGAAGATGTAAAAGCAAAATACCCAGAATTATTCATCGACGCCAGCGAACAAGTTATGTGAACATAATTATTTATCAAAGGTGTGGAGGACGAGACGACCTGACAATATAAGGTTAATATTTTATGACTAGCTTTCAATAACGACATATTCGTAACAAACTTCGAGGACGAATTTTTTCTTTAAGGTGGGTAGACTGTGATGACCACAAAAAAATAATAATAATAATAATAATAATAATGGGTCACTATCTTGAATACATTCAGACAAAACCTTGCATTATTTCCATACCCTACTCCAAACTCTCAGCTCAACCGCCCTATTCAATCTGTCCCCAACTCCCAACCCCCAACTCCAACACCCACCATATTAAATCTCTCATCTATCGTTTATAAAAATCTCTTCTCATCAGAAAAATCCCCACTGCTCATGCTCTCAATCCAGACGGTGGGTATTTCATTCTCTTTCAAATCCTCATAATTTTCCATGGTCTCGTCCTTATTGTTGTGTTTGTTTATTCATTTTATTTTTATCAGGAAGCTTTGGTAATTTTGATTCCAACAATCTGCTTGTTCCCCTTTTTCATTGTCAATTCTCAAATTGGTAAGTTAATCCTCTATTCTCCCACTGCACTCTCGTCTGTTGCTTATTTTCGTTTGAACAATTGAATCTTGATTGCTAGTGTCCATCTGTACTGCCTGTTTACCTTTCATTTTACCAAAGCAGCAGCCTTGTATGAGGGAAAGAAATTTGATCTATATCCTATGTCGCCCTTCCTTTAAAACTCCAATTTTTATTTATTTATTTATTTATTTTCTTCTTTCTGGACATACCTCTTGTCTCCGTCCTTTATTGGTTCTTGAAACTTTTGACAAATTTTATTAACACGAGTATTTTTCAATAAAAATATATCAGGATTGAAGTTATTAAATGAAAGAGTTATGATTGATGGAAAATGGGTTTAGGGATATATTAAGAGTATCACTTTTTATTACTCAGGTGGGATGCTTTAATTTCAAATGGCGCTGCAGTCTTCTCATGTCATGAAACTTTTGACAAGTCTCATGATACAACCGGGATAGATTGACCTTCAGCCTGTCACACTGAGGGTCCCCGGCATATGTACCATGATACTTCTCATGATTTCATGTCATGAGATTACCTACCATGAAACTTTCGGCAGATTCCCACTACATGAGTATTTTCTAAAAAATCACATTTTTATTTACTCGTGTTAAGAAACTGTGCCCCCGAAAGCGCACGGAGTCAAAAATTGCAGTATTTATAGTAAGTACCGGATCGTTCACTGGAGGATGTGCGATAGAAGCAGGGCCCACGCCATTTACTAAGATTTTCCACTCGGTTACTCGATTCAAGTTTGTGAAATGACTAACAACTACTTGACAGAATTTAAATTAGATTATGAAAGCAATTAAAATAAAGCAGATAAAATTATTCTAGAAAGCGAATTAAATTTAATCTAAGAAAGCAATAAAATTATTCTAGGAAAGCGGTTAAAATTATCTAAGAAAGCAGATTTAAATTGATACAGAAGGGACAGGGAGAAAATAATAAAGATTGGACAAGATTCAGATGAAACACAATTAAACTTCCATTTTGTTACACAGATCTTAGCTTGGGATAATCCTTCAGTTAGCTAATTCTCATGTTCTCTGTACCATGTTCCCTTTAACAGACAGGTACTTACAGTAAGAGTTCACATGCTCTTAAGGAAACAAATTCTAAGATACCACAGACTCATAAATGCCCTCACATGGCCATGCTGAGGCATATTATTCATCTGTGGTGGATAAGCAACACCTGACAAATCATTTATTGAAGTGTCAAGTACTGTTATCATTCCCCCATGTCACGCCCAAAGATTCTAATCAAGCCCTGAACTATCCCTTAACTCTCAGTCCTAGTAGCAGTTACACAACTCTCAATACAACCGAGTGACCTCTAAAGAAAGCAGTTAAAAGAAAGCGATAAAGAAAGCATTTAAAATCCTATCACTCGGAAGTTTTAAAAGTCTGACCCTGGTAGTAAAAGAAAGCCCCCAGTCAGAATGACCGGATGTGGATCAAGAATTCCCTATTCTCGGTGAACCGCTCGCAGTGTTCACTTCTCGTCGGGTGGTTATGAGATACAAACTAATGAAACGAACTAATAAATTAGTTCGTTCCGGATGCACTCACTCAGGACTCAAAAATAGGCTTTGGCAGAAGAAGATAGCAGTTAAAAGAATACTCAACCCTACCTTAGAAAATAACCACGGCCCGAATGTTGTTCCTCTAGTGTTATCTATCACACCTTGTCGGAATCCAAGTGGAATCTGACCCAGTGCAATATTTAATACAAGATTTCCAACAAACAGCAATTTTGGAAAATAATAAATCTGAAAATCATTCCCTATCAGGTACTAGACTCTCAATAAGAACACAGACCCTTTCAGTCTAGGTGAGACCTAATCGCTGACTCTGCTTCTAATTTCCCAAAATCAACCCCCAGTCGGATATGAATTAGTCATAACTGTCGAATTTATCCCTTACTCAGATCCGGATTTTATAAAGGAATTTTTGTTGGAAATTTATTATGAAACATCTGATTTAAATCAAGACTTCTATGTCCAAGGGAAGGATCCCAAAATAATATTGACCACAATATCTACATAATAATATCATGCATAAATTTATAGAGAAGTGTAAAAGTAAATAACCCAAAATATAAGGCGGGTTTAGACAGAAGTTGGAACACAAAGATGAAATAGCCGGAGATGAGAAGAATTTTGGCTAAAGAGAGTGCCAGAAATAACTAGGGTGATCTGGACTGCAAACATCTGCTATCCAGTTCCCAATTATTCCAGATGGAAAGATTTTAGACAGCAGAATAATCTTAAATGACAGTGGTCGCTATCATTCAGACCCTTACTGTCTGTGAATCAGAGAAAAGCCTACATGTTCTTTCACTGTCTTAATTACTAGACAACATTGACCTATGTCATCTAGTATTGGCACAGTTTGAGATTCGGGTTTGAAATTAAGATAAAGAAAAGAAAACTGTATCCGGATAGGGGTTAGCTGAGCAGCTATTATAATCCCGGATGGACGAACCGCCAAGGCTTCGACCGACCGCTATTCGGACCATGCAAAATAACATCTAATAATTAATATACAGACCACGAGCTAGTTATCCGTGTGGGAAGACCCGCCAACATTAATCTGATATATTCCTTATTAGCTGTTTCACACATCACGGGAAAAGACAAAATAAATAAAAGAAAAATATTTTTGGGTCATCTTGCATGAGAGACATTGGTTTCTCATGCAAGGTATGGAAATTAATCCATAATTACTCATTATGTCTAAATAATCACTCATTCCATAATTAATTAATTAATTACAGTCCGGATTATATACTTAGATCATTAGAGTTTAATCATTTGTAGAAGAATCTTTTAATGGGAAATTGAACAAAGTTCTTTATATCAAATTAATCATAGGTTGAGATCATTGGATTTCAACCTCAAAATATTAATATAAAGGTTCAATTAATTAATGGAGTGAGATGAAGAATAAAAATTTGACAAAAAGGTGCCACTTTGTCGCGATGCAGAGTTTGTGTCGCGGAGCATGGTTCCGCGACAAAGGTTTCGCGACAAAGGGGTGGGAAATAAGAGAAATGGGATTTTGAAAATTAGGGTTTGCTTTGTCGCTTAAGCAAAAATTTTGTCGCGGAACATGGTTCCGCGACAAAGAGGCATAGCGACAAAGAGGGTTGAAAATTGGTAAGGACATAATTCCTGGTCGCGGAACAAGGATTTTGTCGCGGTACGTGGTTCCGCGACAAAGGTTCCGCGCCAGAGTCCTCCCAGAATAAAATTACAAGTATTTGGGTCCTCGGTCGCTAATCAAGGATTTTGTCGCGGAACGTGGTTCCGCGACAAAGGTTCCGCGCCAGAGTCCTCCCAGAATAAAATTACAAGTATTTGGGTCCTCGGTCGCTAATCAAGGATTTTGTCGCGGAACGTGGTTCCGCGACAAGAGTTGCATCGCGACCAAGGGGTTTCAAAATAATGGCAAGGCATAATTTTCTGTCTCGGAATAAAATTTTGTCGCGGAACGTGGTTCCGCGACAAAAGCCATGCAGACAAAATGCAAGAATTTGGTCCTTTGTCGCTAAACATGGGTTTTGTCGCGGAACGTGGTTCCGCGACAAAGGTTGCATCGCGACAAAGGGTTTTAAAAATTTTTATAAAAATTTTGGCAGCATAACCCCTAATATTGCATTACATGGGTGTGCGTTGTGATCCGTGGGATCACAACGGGAAAATTACATTGCAACCCGTGGGGTTACAATGTGATGCGATACAATATAGGAATATGCAATTTTTATATAAATATGCAAAACACTTTGACACTATCCCTTTTTAGATCTAATGTACTAAAAATAAAAATGAAAATAAAACAAAATGAAAATACAAACTACCTAAAAACTAAACAGAACAAAAGAAAAGAACAAAAAAAAAGAAACATAAAGACTAATCCTAAAGCAACTATGCTAACAAAATAAAACCAAAAGTAAGACCTACACTAAATCTATCAAGGGATAATATCAAACACTCATGCATTCATTAAGCCTAATAAAGCATTAAACCTAACTAAAAATAATAAAAATGGTCAAGTGACCAAAAATGCAAAAATAAAGCAATAAATATTATGGAAATGATCCATAACAAATTTTTGGTGGAACATTTTCTCATATAATACAAAAACCAAAAAATGGGTTAAACACACCCATTGATTAAGTGTTTTCAACCCAAAAATACAAAATATAAAACTGGAAAAATAAAATAAAATGAACACTAGCTACACTTATTTATTACAAAGCATAAGTTAAACTAAGCTAAGATCTACTACATTGCATAAATAAAACTATCTACCTACACTAATTTGGAGAGCACAGTGGTGCCTCCAAAACAGTAAAATAAACTAAAGTGTAGCTAGGTTGCTGTTCAAGTGGGTGGGAGGATATATTTATAGAGGTGGAAAATTAGCCCTAGGCCCATTAGGCCCATCTGGTCGCTAAACAACTGTTTTGTCGCGGAACAAATTGGCTATAGGGACAGAACACTTTTTAGCTCCAAGATGGCGCCCAGGAGGGGCGGGAGCTCGAGATCCAGGGGAAAAGACAAACTTATCATGTATTGCGGGACTTGAGGTCCTGGGAGCTTGGAACAGATTGAGCATGTGGGAAAATAAAGTTTGGAGCTCACGTGACTTGTCCTTGTCTGGTCGCGGAATGCGTGTCTCTGTCGCGGTCCACTTTGTCGCGGAACCATGTTCCGCGACAAAATTATGTGCCTTGATTCTCCTCTCACAGTCTCGGAACAATATTTGGGCGCGAAGCATTTGGTCGCGGAACACTCTACCGCGACAAAGTGTCTATCGCGACCAACTGTTTAATTTCCTCTCTCTCTTCCTCATTTATTTCTTCTGTCTCGTCTCTCTTCTCTCTCTTTAATTTTCTTCTTTCAGTTCCAGTTTTCTTGTTCTTCATCTTTCTTTTTCAAATTTTTCTTCTAGCTTCTTCCTCTTTTCTTTTATTCTGTTCTTCCCAGTTTTCCTCTTTGTTCTTCATTTTTCCTTCTTTCTTCTTCGTTTCTTTTTTTCTTTCTCAGTTTTCTGTTTTCTTCCTTCTCTCTTTCTCTCCATCGATTTTCTTTTCTTCCCCCATCTTCATGTTTCCAGTTTCCCAATTTTTTGTTTGTTTTCTAAAATCTGAATTAGGGGTTGGTAAATGGAGATGAGGGGCTGCCGGAACAGGGGAGAGGCGGAGACGAGCGGAAGTCGCCGGAGATGGTCGATGCTGGCGACGGTAGTGGAGTGTTGGGGAAGATGGGATGGTGGCGGAAATAGGGCTCTCGGAAGCTTGCTGCGGTGGTGGCCGTTCAGGATGAGGAGTGGTGGTCGGCGGTGGCGCTCGAGGTAGCGGGGGCTGCGGTTGACTGGAAAATGGACGGTGGCGGTGAACTGCCGGAAGTCGGAATCTGGAGAAGGGGCGAAAATGATGGCTGTTGGAGGTAGGTGGGTGGCGGAGTTGAAATGGTGGTGGCTCGGTTGGGTGAAATAGAGGATGGTGGCTGCGGTGTTAGCCGGAATAGGGCGGCGGGTGTTGAAATGGAGATGGGTGGTGGTTGATGGTGGTGGTGAGGATGAGTTTGGTCGGAAAAAGGGGCTGTTTAGGGTGGTGGCTGAGATGGCGTGGCCGGCGGCGGCGGCGCCGCCGGCGGCAGGGTTGGGGGTTAGGGTTAGGGTAGGATTAGGGTTGAGTGATGTTGGGCTATGGATTTGGGCCTGTTTGGGTTTGAGACTGAAAATGTGATTGGGCCAATGAGTCTGGGCTTGGACAAAATTTTTAACTGCTGGGCTAAATCAAGTTGGACTGGACCAAATTAATTTAACTCACCTGCAATTAATTAAAATTAAAAGTGATTAGTGGACTCATTTAATTCTTAATTAAGACAGAAAATGGGAGTAGAAATAACTAAACATAAAAATTAAAAATATATACATCAAAATATAAACTAATATAAATATAATATTTATTCCACTTGATTATTTGGTTTGTGTTCTATTTAATGAATCCGTGTTCCACCGAATAGACAACACCAAACCAAAATTAATCAAGTGTATGGTTTTTAATATTTTTATCATGTTTTTGTATTTTTTAACATAAAATAATAAAAATAACAATATTTTTGTATTTTTCAATACCAGCTTATTATTTATACAAACTTGCATAAATCTGTCAAATTCAACTGCTTTCTTATTTAAATAAGACCGGAATGCGATCAAATGTCCGTATTAGACACGGAAATAGATTGAAAATAATGGTCAATTTTGGCCATTATCAACATCCTCACATTTAATACTGATCGTCCCCGAGCAGTCAGAGTCAGTGCTCCCAAGAGCATAGACGCTGCATATTCAATCTATTTTCGTGGCTTCAAAAATTTCATTCTTTTTAGATTGGGATAAGACAATCGAAAACTACAAGTATTAAATTCCCTTGATTGTAGTGTTTAATAAAATGATACTTCTCACTTAATCAGGCTTACAAATCAGTCATTATTGATAATTTTTCATGAACATCATGTTTAGAAAAATTCATTGATTTAATTCTAGAATTAAAGTATGACATGAACATAATTAAAAGCAGAGCCTCACATATAGTAGAGACGGAAATTTCTCTCACTCTCAAAAAGGGGTTTTTATCAATGAGCACTCATAATCAAATTTAATTAAATTATCCCATATGCTTGCAATTGGACCAACTCGCCACCGGCTCATTTCTTTAAATCGAGATCATGAGGTCTTATTCAAGGGTTATAACGGGGCATACGGTTGTAACATTTGGTAGGAACGGGAATTATTGGGCTAAGAAGTGGCAAGAATTAATTCTATCATAACTTGGCATATATAATTAAAATTCATGATCATCAATGTTTATTCTTCTCTTTTTTTTTTTTTTTTTGTGGTTTTCTTTTTCTATTGCATGACATTAGACTATGTCTAATTTGCTTTGTCAATTGCAATTTATTTGTGTTGAATTGAATTGAATTCAACATTTTTCTTTTTCTTCTTTCTTTTTTTTTCTGTTGAATGGAACTCAACAATTTTTTTTTTGATCGGATTTTTGAATGCCGATTGAAATTTTGTTGATGATCAAAAATTATAATGCCTTGATAAAATTTGTTCTTACACACTTGGGTTTGAATTTCTTGGTCTTTTTATAAGGCTAGGAATAATATAGAGGGCTTCAAAGAAAAATTAGGTTTAAAGGCTCAAAGTGGTTAATCCTAAAGGGAAAATATTTTTGGGTTTGGATTTCAAGAGAAGGCCAAAATTTGGGTTTTTCTAAGTGCCTCGATCATATGCTCGATTTTTGGAATATGGCATAGTCTTGAATCGGTCCTAATCGCAAGTTCTAGTTTCCTTTAATCAAAAATGATTTTCACACGTCAAAGAAAAGAATGAGTAAAAATGACTCATGGCTCAAATCTCACATGGAATGGTTCATTCATGTCATACAATATTCTTGAATTTAATCTTTGAGAAATTCTTACACTCTATTCAATTAAATTCTCAACATGAGGACTTATTACCCAACAAGATGATTATATCATTAAATTTTTATAGCTCAAAACCTCAAAAATTCATATCATGCATGTCTTCAATTATATTATCCCAATTTAAAAGTTTGAAAATTTAATCATAAACCAAAATCAAATATGTGAATTCTTAGACAGAGTTATGCATGCTTTGCACTGGATATAAAATAATAAAAAAATAAAAAGAAAAGTAACACACTTTTTTTTTTTTTGGTGAAGAATCAACATCCTCACATTTTGAGCCTTGCTCGAAATGTGAGTAAATCAATTCCTACTTAAACAAATTATCAAAATCAAAATAAAATAAGAGAGGAGGGAGGGAGGGGGAAAATATTAACATAAAAGATAGAAAAATAATTCCGATAGCCTTTTTCGTCAACCCAATTAAATGTTCGACGGTTTTGGCTATGTGTGATCGTTTGGTTCGTCGAACAAGGCGATTGTTCGATGCCCAATACTTAAGAAAAATTCTGATTTTCATCAAAATTGTTCAATCACATTTTTGCATTTTATAAAATTTAATCTACTATATTTGCTTGCATAAATTAGGTTGGATTAATTCTGTTCTTATAAAAGTTATTCCGGATTTTAAATTGCTTTAAATTCCAGGAATACTTTCAATTAATCACAGAATCGATCCAACCGGGAACCTGTTTTGGAGCTTTAAATTTCTTTTTGGTAGTTCCACAAATTCCTGCAAAACAAACACAGAAGAAGTTATCGGGTTTTCTCAAAAATATCAACATCCTCACATTTAGAGTCTTAGTACTCTAAATGTGAGTTAATTGATTAATACCCGAATTATTTAATGATATGCACAAGAGATATAAATATAAATATAGATATATGTATACATATAATTTTGACTTGCAGAAAATTAGGTTGGATTAATTCCGTGCTTGCGAAAATTATTCCGGATTTTAAATTTCTGTGAATTCCGGATATAATCTTCGGTCAATTACAGAACTAATCCAACCGGGAACCTCTTTAGATGCTCAGTCGGGACAGGGGCGACGGAAAGTGAGATGATGGCCGTGGCTTGTCCGATGGTGGTGAGCAATTGGTAGTCCGAAGATCTGCTGCTCCATTTGTTGTTTCACCAGTGATGAGGGTTTCCTCAGCGCAGTGGTGGTGTTGAGGTGGATGAGCGATGGAGCAGCGGTTGAGCTTCGTGGTCCGGATGTGGTGGAGATGACAAACACGTGAGTCTCACGTGTTGTGCAATTTACAATTGCCAATTAGTGTAGCTCCACTGCTACACTTCTCCATTTTTCTTTGATTTTTCGTTTAATTATCCTAGATTTTGCAATTGGCGAAGTGTAATTAAACGAAAAATCAAAGTAGTGTAGCCCCAATGCTACACTTCCACATTTAACTCCGTACACCATTTTGGTGGCTCCATGATTCCTGCAAGCAACAATACCCAATTGGTTAGGTTTTCCCCTCAAATCAACATCCTCACATTTAGAGTCTTAATACTCTATATGTTTAGTTGATTTGAGGGTACTTCTCTGTTATGAAATAAATACACTAAACTAACACTAAACTAACTATGAGTAATCAGGAGTGTAATTCTCTTAATAAACGACGCTGCATCCTCCCCGGCAACGGCGCCATGAAACTTTTGACAAATTTCATTAACACGAGTATTTTTCAATAAAAATATATCAGGATTGAAGTTATTAAATGAAAGAGTTATGATTGATGGAAAATGGGTTTAGGGATATATTAAGAGTATCACTTTTTATTACTCAGGTGGGATGCTTTAATTTCAAATGGCGCTGCAGTCTTCTCATGTCATGAAACTTTTGACAAGTCTCATGATACAACCGGGACAGATTGACCTTCAGCCTGTCACACTGAGGGTCCCCGGCATATGTACCATGATACTTCTCATGATTTCATGTCATGAGATTACCTACCATGAAACTTTCGGCAGATTCCCACTACATGAGTATTTTCTGAAAAATCACATTTTTATTTACTCGTGTTAAGAAACTGTGCCCCCGAAAGCGCACGGAGTCAAAAATTGCAGTATTTATAGTAAGTACCGGATCGTTCACTGGAGGATGTGCGATAGAAGCAGGGCCCACGCCATTTACTAAGATTTTCCACTCGGTTACTCGATTCAAGTTTGTGAAATGACTAACAACTACTTGACAGAATTTAAATTAGATTATGAAAGCAATTAAAATAAAGCAGATAAAATTATTCTAGAAAGCGAATTAAATTTAATCTAAGAAAGCAATAAAATTATTCTAGGAAAGCGGTTAAAATTATCTAAAAAAGCAGATTTAAATTGAGACAGAAGGGACAGGGAGAAAATAATAAAGATTGGACAAGATTCAGATGAAACACAATTAAACTTCCATTTTGTTACACAGATCTTAGCTTGGGATAATCCTTCAGTTAGCTAATTCTCATGTTCTCTGTACCATGTTCCCTTTAACAGACAGGTACTTACAGTAAGAGTTCACATGCTCTTAAGGAAACAAATTCTAAGATACCACAGACTCATAAATGCCCTCACATGGCCATGCTGAGGCATATTATTCATCTGTGGTGGATAAGCAACACCTGACAAATCATTTATTGAAGTGTCAAGTACTGTTATCATTCCCCCATGTCACGCCCAAAGATTCTAATCAAGCCCTGAACTATCCCTTAACTCTCAGTCCTAGTAGCAGTTACACAACTCTCAATACAACCGAGTGACCTCTAAAGAAAGCAGTTAAAAGAAAGCGATAAAGAAAGCATTTAAAATCCTATCACTCGGAAGTTTTAAAAGTCTGACCCTGGTAGTAAAAGAAAGCCCCCAGTCAGAATGACCGGATGTGGATCAAGAATTCCCTATTCTCGGTGAACCGCTCGCAGTGTTCACTTCTCGTCGGGTGGTTATGAGATACAAACTAATGAAACGAACTAATAAATTAGTTCGTTCCGGATGCACTCACTCAGGACTCAAAAATAGGCTTTGGCAGAAGAAGATAGCAGTTAAAAGAATACTCAACCCTACCTTAGAAAATAACCACGGCCCGAATGTTGTTCCTCTAGTGTTATCTATCACACCTTGTCGGAATCCAAGTGGAATCTGACCCAGTGCAATATTTAATACAAGATTTCCAACAAACAGCAATTTTGGAAAATAATAAATCTGAAAATCATTCCCTATCAGGTACTAGACTCTCAATAAGAACACAGACCCTTTCAGTCTAGGTGAGACCTAATCGCTGACTCTGCTTCTAATTTCCCAAAATCAACCCCCAGTCGGATATGAATTAGTCATAACTGTCGAATTTATCCCTTACTCAGATCCGGATTTTATAAAGGAATTTTTGTTGGAAATTTATTATGAAACATCTGATTTAAATCAAGACTTCTATGTCCAAGGGAAGGATCCCAAAATAATATTGACCACAATATCTACATAATAATATCATGCATAAATTTATAGAGAAGTGTAAAAGTAAATAACCCAAAATATAAGGCGGGTTTAGACAGAAGTTGGAACACAAAGATGAAATAGCCGGAGATGAGAAGAATTTTGGCTAAAGAGAGTGCCAGAAATAACTAGGGTGATCTGGACTGCAAACATCTGCTATCCAGTTCCCAATTATTCCAGATGGAAAGATTTTAGACAGCAGAATAATCTTAAATGACAGTGGTCGCTATCATTCAGACCCTTACTGTCTGTGAATCAGAGAAAAGCCTACATGTTCTTTCACTGTCTTAATTACTAGACAACATTGACCTATGTCATCTAGTGTTGGCACAGTTTGAGATTCGGGTTTGAAATTAAGATAAAGAAAAGAAAACTGTATCCGGATAGGGGTTAGCTGAGCAGCTATTATAATCCCGGATGGACGAACCGCCAAGGCTTCGACCGACCGCTATTCGGACCATGCAAAATAACATCTAATAATTAATATACAGACCACGAGCTAGTTATCCGTGTGGGAAGACCCGCCAACATTAATCTGATATATTCCTTATTAGCTGTTTCACACATCACGGGAAAAGACAAAATAAATAAAAGAAAAATATTTTTGGGTCATCTTGCATGAGAGACATTGGTTTCTCATGCAAGGTATGGAAATTAATCCATAATTACTCATTATGTCTAAATAATCACTCATTCCATAATTAATTAATTAATTACAGTCCGGATTATATACTTAGATCATTAGAGTTTAATCATTTGTAGAAGAATCTTTTAATGGGAAATTGAACAAAGTTCTTTAAATCAAATTAATCATGGGTTGAGATCATTGGATTTCAACCTCAAAATATTAATATAAAGGTTCAATTAATTAATGGAGTGAGATGAAGAATAAAAATTTGGCAAAAAGGTGCCACTTTGTCGCGATGCAGAGTTTGTGTCGCGGAGCATGGTTCCGCGACAAAGGTTTCGCGACAAAGGGGTGGGAAATAAGAGAAATGAGATTTTGAAAATTAGGGTTTGCTTTGTCGCTTAAGCAAAAATTTTGTCGCGGAACATGGTTCCGCGACAAAGAGGCATAGCGACAAAGAGGGTTGAAAATTGGTAAGGACATAATTCCTGGTCGCGGAACAAGGATTTTGTCGCGGTACGTGGTTCCGCGACAAAGGTTCCGCGCCAGAGTCCTCCCAGAATAAAATTACAAGTATTTGGGTCCTCGGTCGCTAATCAAGGATTTTGTCGCGGAACGTGGTTCCGCGACAAAGGTTCCGCGCCAGAGTCCTCCCAGAATAAAATTACAAGTATTTGGGTCCTCGGTCGCTAATCAAGGATTTTGTCGCGGAACGTGGTTCCGCGACAAGAGTTGCATCGCGACCAAGGGGTTTCAAAATAATGGCAAGGCATAATTTTCTGTCTCGGAATAAAATTTTGTCGCGGAACGTGGTTCCACGACAAGGGTGCTCCACGACAAAAGCCATGCAGACAAAATGCAAGAATTTGGTCCTTTGTCGCTAAACATGGGTTTTGTCGCGGAACGTGGTTCCGCGACAAAGGGTTTTAAAAATTTTTATAAAAATTTTGGCAGCATAACCCCTAATATTGCATTACATGGGTGTGCGTTGTGATCCGTGGGATCACAACGGGAAAATTACATTGCAACCCGTGGGGTTACAATGTGATGCAATACAATATAGGAATATGCAATTTTTATATAAATATGCATAAACACTTTGACACTATCCCTTTTTAGATCTAATGTACTAAAAATAAAAATAAAAATAAAACAAAATGAAAATACAAACTACCTAAAAACTAAACAGAACAAAAGAAAAGAACAAAAAAAAAGAAACATAAAGACTAATCCTAAAGCAACTATGCTAACAAAATAAAACCAAAAGTAAGACCTACACTAAATCTATCAAGGGATAATATCAAACACTCATGCATTCATTAAGCCTAATAAAGCATTAAACCTAACTAAAAATAATAAAAATGGTCAAGTGACCAAAAATGCAAAAATAAAGCAATAAATATTATGGAAATGATCCATAACAAATTTTTGGTGGAACATTTTCTCATATAACACAAAAACCAAAAAATGGGTTAAACACACCCATTGATTAAGTGTTTTCAACCCAAAAATACAAAATATAAAACTGGAAAAATAAAATAAAATGAACACTAGCTACACTTATTTATTACAAAGCATAAGTTAAACTAAGCTAAGATCTACTACATTGCATAAATAAAACTATCTACCTATACTAATTTGGAGAGCACAGTGGTGCCTCCAAAACAGTAAAATAAACTAAAGTGTAGCTAGGTTGCTGTTCAAGTGGGTGGGAGGATATATTTATAGAGGTGGAAAATTAGCCCTAGGCCCATTAGGCCCATCTGGTCGCTAAACAACTGTTTTGTCGCGGAACAAATTGGCTATAGGGACAAAACACTTTTTAGCTCCAAGATGGCGCCCAGGAGGGGCGGGAGCTCGAGATCCAGGGGAAAAGACAAACTTATCATGTATTGCGGGACTTGAGGTCCTGGGAGCTTGGAACAGATTGAGCATGTGGGAAAATAAAGTTTGGAGCTCACGTGACTTGTCCTTGTCTGGTCGCGGAATGCGTGTCTCTGTAGCGGTCCACTTTGTCGCGGAACCATGTTCCGCGACAAAATTATGTGCCTTGATTCTCCTCTCACAGTCTCGGAACAATATTTGGGCGCGGAGCATTTGGTCGCGGAACACTCTACCGCGACAAAGTGTCTATCGCGACCAACTGTTTAATTTCCTCTCTCTCTTCCTCATTTATTTCTTCTGTCTCGTCTCTCTTCTCTCTCTTTAATTTTCTTCTTTCAGTTCCAGTTTTCTTGTTTTCATCTTTCTTTTTCAAATTTTTCTTCTAGCTTCTTCCTCTTTTCTTTTATTCTGTTCTTCCCAGTTTTCCTCTTTGTTCTTCATTTTTCCTTCTTTCTTCTTCGTTTCTTTTTTTCTTTCTCAGTTTTCTGTTTTATTCCTTCTCTCTTTCTCTCCATCGATTTTCTTTTCTTCCCCCATCTTCATGTTTCCAGTTTCCCAATTTTTTGTTTGTTTTCTAAAATCTGAATTAGGGGTTGGTAAATGGAGATGAGGGGCTGCCGGAACAGGGGAGAGGCGGAGACGAGCGGAAGTCGCCGGAGATGGTCGATGCTGGCGACGGTAGTGGAGTGTTGGGGAAGATGGGATGGTGGCGGAAATAGGGCTCTCGGAAGCTTGCTGCGGTGGTGGCCGTTCAGGATGAGGAGTGGTGGTCGGCGGTGGCGCTCGAGGTAGCGGGGGCTGCGGTTGACTGGAAAATGGACGGTGGCGGTGAACTGCCGGAAGTCGGAATCTGGAGAAGGGGCGAAAATGATGGCTGTTGGAGGTAGGTGGGTGGCGGAGTTGAAATGGTGGTGGCTCGGTTGGGTGAAATAGAGGATGGTGGCTGCGGTATTAGCCGGAATAGGGCGGCGGGTGTTGAAATGGAGATGGGTGGTGGTTGATGGTGGTGGTGAGGATGAGTTTGGTCGGAAAAAGGGGCTGTTTAGGGTGGTGGCTGAGATGGCATGGCCGGCGGCGGCGGCGCCGCCGGCGGCAGGGTTGGGGGTTAGGGTTAGGGTAGGATTAGGGTTGAGTGATGTTGGGCTATGGATTTGGGCCTGTTTGGGTTTGAGACTGAAAATGTGATTGGGCCAATGAGTGCTGGGCTTGGACAAAATTTTTAACTGCTGGGCTAAATCAAGTTGGACTGGACCAAATTAATTTAACTCACCTGCAATTAATTAAAATAAAAAGTGATTAGTGGACTCATTTAATTCTTAATTAAGACAGAAAATGGGAGTAGAAATAACTAAACATAAAAATTAAAAATATATACATCAAAATATAAACTAATATAAATATAATATTTATTCCACTTGATTATTTGGTTTGTGTTCTATTTAATGAATCCGTGTTCCACCGAATAGACAACACCAAACCAAAATTAATCAAGTGTATGGTTTTTAATATTTTTATCATGTTTTTGTATTTTTTAACATAAAATAATAAAAATAACAATATTTTTGTATTTTTCAATACCAGCTTATTATTTATACAAACTTGCATAAATCTGTCAAATTCAACTGCTTTCTTATTTAAATAAGACCGGAATGCGATCAAATGTCCGTATTAGACACGGAAATAGATTGAAAATAATGGTCAATTTTGGCCATTATCAGTTCTGTTACTTCATTTTGCTTCTGTCTTTTACAGTCGTCGTCGGCTTCATTTTCAGTCCACTCTCAACTAATTGCCAGACCCCGATTTCATGTCAATTTGTATGTAAGATTGGAACTGTAGGTGTCGGCCCTTTTTTTTCTCTCTTTCTCATTCACTGTTGCCTTATCAAACACTAGTTTTGCTTCCTCTTCAGTAGAAATATGTATGTATACAACTCTCTCTCTCTGTGGGTAACTTTATGAGTGTCCAGATCAGAGCATAACCCATTTCAAGCCAAAATAATGAGTCAAGTAGTGTGTGTAATCGGTGGGACCCATGAACTTGATTTTGTCTTGTTCTATTCTCATTTTTTTTCCCATACGAACCAGAGTAGTGGAGTTGGACAAATATATATAGTCTATATCACTAGTCTGTCTGTAGTCCTATGTGGGTTCGGTTGATGAAAATTTATTGAATTGGTTGCCTTACGTTGATGGTAATTAATTGCGTTTTCAATTATTGTCAAGTTCGGTCATACAAGTTGGTCTCATATGTTTATGAGATTCTAATTTTGAGATGGTAAAACTAATAATGGCTATTTATGTTTCGGGAGAATTGTTGGTATGGTAATTATGTGCTTAGCTCTATGATTCAATTTTGGTAAAATCTATGTTTAATAAAACCAATGCATGACGTATGGTTATTTGGATGTCGGATATCAGATATTGGATGAGGGTAATTGTCCCTCCTATGGGTAGAGCCTGCATGTGTCTATAACCCTAGACAGTCGGAGTACTAGTCTAGGACACCGGTGTTAGTAGTTATAGAGTCCTCTGCATGGCGAGAGATGATATATGTGATTATGGACTATGGATTATGGATCATGGATTACGGTGCATTGGATTGGTTTCATTTGACATATGTGTTATCTATATTATAAATTTTGGGGTTTAAATTCAGTAAATTATCATTATTGCTATATAATTAGTCCTTCGTATCGTTGAGTCAACCCTAAGTCTCCAGCATGTGTAGGATAGGTGATTGACTTACTCAGCAATGCTGACTTTGTTGCCTTCACTTCTTTTCAGGTTAGGTGATTGATCGTGGCATGCCATTTGCATCTGGGATTGGGATATTTGAAAATAAGTTTTTTTTTTTATGTCGAACTATTTTACTCCGACCCTGCGAGGTCAAATTGGTACTTTAAATATTTATTTGCATCTTTATCCTAAACTTATAAATTTTAATATTGTACGTACAATATGGTTTTAAAAATTTTAATGTTATGGTTGTTAATTGTGGTGTTAAAAGTAGTTTAAAATTTTAAAGCCTTAGCATTTTCTATTTAAGCTTGCTTGGAAGTGAGCTTGGATAGAAAATGTGGCGGTAACATCCCTACTTCCGCCGTCTTTCAAATGGGGTGTTACACAGATATTTTGTACGCACAGCTCAAGAGTCAAATGAACTGTTCGACTCAATCAAAGAACACACAAATTGTATGTATGTACTGCAGTCTGATCAAGTTCACAGTCTTAAACAGATATTGCAAGCAAAAACAGTGATATTTGTCCCAATTTTGAAGTGGAAAAATAAAGCTCACAAGAAAATGCACTCGAGAATTAAAAACCCAATTTACTCAAATGACTTCTCGGGCTATGTTTCACAAAATGCCAGTCACGATATCCACTTTATTGCACAAGTACTCAAGTGGCTTCTCGGGCTAGGTTTCAAATTGTGCCAGTCCGATATTCACTTTATTGTAAATTCATTCAAAACACTCAAATATGTAAAAGGAGAAAATAATACTGGAGATGGAATTGCACCACAACACTTGAAAATTTTAGTGCCAATCGATGCGGTTTTGATGGAGGCAATGCGGTTTATACCGCCTCAATGCCTTGGTCGAATTCTGTTCTTGTGTAAGGCAATGCGGTTTAGGGTCTTGAATGCGGTTTATTTCGCACCCATAGACCGCATTGATGAGTGTTCCAGACTTAGGGAATTTTCTTGCCCAATTGGAGGTTGATGCGGTTTATTTGTATGGGATGCGATTTAATAGACCGCACCAACTTGAGGAAACCGCATTGAGGAGAGAGAATTTCTTGGCCTACAATTCTTGACTTTGCTCCTCCTTTTTCGGTTGGATGTATGGTACTTCCATGTAGAATTGAATGCAACAGATTTCTTACAATATCCTCACACTAAACAAGGTTGCCGAATTTGTATATGATTGGACATTTAATGATCACGACTACACATACTAGCCATTTCCATGCAAGATCAAAACTATGATATTACATCAAGTTTGCCAATAACACTTTGGATATTAGATGAACACACCAAGACACGGTATGAACACTTCAACCCACAAAAGTAATGCCTCACACTCCCAATCCACAAAACCCTTCACTATTTGCTCTTAATAACCTTGTTTAATCCAACAAACTCAAATAATCATGAAAGCACACTCATACATGAGATTAGGATAACAAGACTAACATCAACAACAAACAAGATATGGAGAAAACGGTATGGCCGAGAGCTACAGAGGCACAAGTATTTTTAGGGTTTTCTAGATTTTTCAAGCAAGAAGAAATACCACATAAAATATGGAAATATGGAGAATAATCCTATTGCACTAACAAGTTTGGCTCTGATACCAAATTTCTATATATGCCGTAGATCGAAACTTGATTAGTGGCAATATCCGGAATAATGTTGACTGAATTTTAGGGTTAGGTAAATGTTGATTAGATGGATAGGGAAATGGAAGATGATGAAGAACAAGAACACACACAAAGATAGATATAACAAGAGATGATGAAACTAAATTATGAGATAAAGATTAAGAAAGCTTATGAATGAATGGGACCCGAACTTGCCAAGGGAAGTGAGATTAACTCAAGACAAATGGCTTCCTTCAAGTGCATCATTCATTGACAATCCATCCAGCAAGCTTCCAACTTGATGGCGTGAGGGAAATGAACATAAGTTCAAGACAAACACGGATGTGGGAGAACACTTTTGAAATAGTGCTTTCGGTTATGAACTTTGAAAATGTGAGAATGGATTTCAATATTAAGCAAAGTTGTTTACAAATGAAGGGGGAGGACATATTTATAGGCCAAACCCCTTGGAAAACAAAAGAAATGAAAAATACATCAAAAATGGGCCAAATGCGGTTTAGGGGAGGGTGATGCGGTTTATACCGCATCGATGCGATATAAACCGCATTGAAGGCAAAAGACCGCATTAGAGTCTCGGAACCTATCTATTACAAAGGAAAATAGGTCAATGCGGTTTATGTCGGCAATTCGGTTTATACCGAATTGGACATCAAAACCGAATTGAACACTTACAAATAATAATACAAATAATAAACTAGGACGATGCGGTTTAGTGAGGCAATTCGATTTATACCGAATTGAACACCGAATCGGCATTGGAAACTTAGAATAATAATAATAATAATAATAATAATAATAATAATAATAATAATAATAATAATAATAATAATAATAATAATAATAACTGATGCGGATTAAGCAATCCGGTTTATGGGAATACCGAATTGAGGGAACTAGGAAAAATGCTAAGGCATGGAGAGCGAAGCGGTATTAAACCGCATTGAGGTCGATGCGGTTTATACCGCATCGATGCGGTTTAAACCGCATTGGCTATTTCGAATTGGCTATTCCGCATTGACTCCAATGCCTTAGTCAAATTTCGCATGCTCTTATTTTCTACACTATTACAAAATATATTATCCGACGTCCGGTGGTGGTTCCGGCTGAACTCCGGCCACTTTTCGGACGAGCTCCTTTTTGGGCCTCTTTATGCTTTGTTGGGCTTTCTTTGTGCATCCTAAGGCCTTCTTCCATCTTTATTTAAGTCCGATGTGGGGAATCCATGTTAATGGATTCCGGGCTTGTCCGGCCTTGATCTATCCGAATCATTATTTGCAGTTTTTGGGCTTTTTTGGGTTCCAAGTTATCTGTTTCCTGCAAGAAGAATTTATACAGTGCATCAGAAAATTTCTTGGCCTTTTGTTTGGATACTGGGCCCTCGGGGATTATCGGAATAATTAATTCGTTGGTTCTGGCGACTATGCTACTCTGTCCGGCTCTATTTTTTGGGATTGGAACTTCGGCAGGAGTATGAGTCGATACTTAAACAAGAAGAATTATTCTGGCACCAAATAGCTAGAGAGAAATGGATTCGGTGTGAGGATAGGAACACCACCTACTTCCACAGCCGTGTCAAGTGGCGACGACATAGGGAGCGAATTCATGGCATGTTCTAGCCTAATGGTACTTGGTGTGAGGATGCAACTGATCTTGGCCTCCATGCTCGTAGCTACTTCCAGAACTTATTTCATAATACTCCGGATGAGAGTAACCCCACCACAGTTTCATTGCCTCCTCTGCCCCCTGGTCTCGGGAGGATCAGGACCACCTACAGATCTTGCCTACCATTGAAGATGTGAATGATGTAATGACAACAGTCAATGGTTATTCGGCCCCGGGACTGGATGGTTTCCCAGAATCTTCCTATAAACATTACTGGGATATTGTTGGGCCCTCCGTCTACGACTTTGTGTCTGGAGCTTTTGCAATGTGTACTACTCCCCCTGAGGTTACACATGAGCATATCTGTCTTATACCTAAGGTGCAAAACCCCACTAATTTTAAACAACTTCGGCCGATCACCTTATGTAACATGATATATAAGATTCTCACCAAGGTTATTGTCTCCCGCCTTCGGCCTATTCTTCAGACTTCCATCTCTTCCCACCAGGCTGCATTCTTACCTGACAGGGGCCCTACTGACAATGCAATTGCTCTTCAAGAGTTGCTCAGCCACATGACAGGATCTCGGCCGGCCTTAAGCTCTGCCATTTTCAAAATTGACATTGCAAAAGCTTTCGACAATGTTCAATAGAGCTTTCTTGATCTCTGTTTAAGGGAGTTAAACCTGCCGTTGTCCCTTATCCGTCTTATCATGCATTGTGTCACATCCCCCTCATTCTCCATTCTGTGGAATGGCCAAGCGCTCCGACCTTTTTCTCCAGGGAAAGGTTTGCGGCAAGGGGACCCCCTTTCCCCATATTTGTTCTTGGTGGTTATGGAAAAGCTCTCACTTCTAATCCAGTCCTTGGTGTCTTGCGGTGAATGGAAGGCCATCAAGTTGTCACGAACAGGGATTGGTGTCTCACACCTTCTCTTTGCCGATGATCTCATCCTTTGCTCCATGCTTGATCAAGGAAGCCTGCTCACGATGAAGAAAGCTCTGACTGATTTTGCTACTGCATCCGGCCTCTTGCCTAATATTCTCAAATCCACTGTCCTCACTTCTCAGAACACGAGTGAACAAACCAAACAATGGATTTCTGATTCGCTGCAATTTCCAGTGGTTGACTCCTTTGATAAGTACTTGGTTTTCCTCTTCTTTTGGGAAAACACAGAATTCGGGATTTTGCCTTTATTCTTGACCGGATGGATGCTCGACTTGAGAGTTGGGCTTGCAAGACTCTCAATAAAGCAGACAGACTAACTTTATGCAGGTCAGTCATAGCCTCTATCCCAACCTATGTTATGCAAATTCATTGTTTGCCGGAAGGAATATGCACTGCCATCGATAGAAAGATCAGTTGCTTCCTCTAGAAAGACAACACCGGGAAAGGAACGCACCTTGTCAGTTGGGATAAGGTTGCTCGTCCAAAGTGTCAGGGGGTCTCGGTCTCAGAAAGGCACGGCACATGAATGTTTCTTTATTGGGAAAACATT
Organism: Hygrophila difformis; assembly: GCA_030278955.1. Lineage (NCBI taxonomy): Eukaryota > Viridiplantae > Streptophyta > Magnoliopsida > Lamiales > Acanthaceae > Hygrophila > Hygrophila difformis. The sequence goes on along the minus strand of JAOANR010000006.1, from coordinate 15,346,187 downwards.
CGCCTTCTAAGTTGTGGGTCAAACTTCTTGGAGGTGGCTCTTTCACTCCATTATTTCCTTCTACTGATACTAGCTATAGCCGCTCCAATCTCACTAGATTAATGAAGAAGATTATTCCACTACTCAAGGGAGGTTTTTCTCTTCGTCTTGGTTTTGGAAGAGTCTCCTTACGGTTTTCAAATTGGTGGCAAGGGAAGCAACTTGGCCCCCAACTTCCCTACGTTGCTACTCAAGACTTGGATCTTTGTGTAAAAGATATTATTGTTGACGGAAAATGGGAATGGTTTGATCTCTACACACTAATCCCACCTGATCTTAAGAAGCAAATTAACGCCACTGTCCCCCCAACTTCATGATTCTCTACCGGATTTATGGGTCTGGACAACTAGCTCTAATGGCATCTACACAGCCTGAGCCGCCTACCATTTTCTTGCTAACACCGGGGATCCCGTTCCAGGTTGGAAGTGGCTATGGAAGATCTCCCTCCCTGAAAAAGTTTGTTTATTCCTATGGCTTGTGAGCCACGGATCTCTTCCAGTAAATGCTACACGGTTCCATCGAGGTATGGCCTCCTGTCCTTTGTGTGTCCTTTGCGGGGATATGCCAGAAGATTGGTCTCATTGTCTCTTCTACTGTAATTGGGTATCTCAAATCTGGACATCGCTCAACATTTATATTCCCAGTGATTTTGCAGGGATCTCGAAAGAGGATACTAAACTCTTCCTCCAAGGGATGTATCACGTCTATGGCCCCATCTTTGTCGCTGCCATTTGGAAAATCTGGTTGGAGAGAAACGCCCGTATTTTCCAAGGTAAGCAGAAGCCTCTATGGCTCCTTAAATGGGAGATTTTGCTTCTCTCAACGGAGCTGCATAACGCCAGTAAGAGCCCTGGGCCAAGGGTTGCACAAATCCGTTGGGTGCATTGGAATAACCTGGAGAAACAAGGTACTATTATTCATGTTGATGGCAGTTCAATTGGGAATCCTGGCAGGATTTGGTTTTGTTGTTAGAAATGATGACGGGCAATGGCTTGGTGGAGGATGTGGCCATCTTGGTATGGCCACCAATGACATTGCAGAGGTCTATGCTCTATACTATGGTCTCCAATACGCTAGCCAAATGGGGCACAGACATATCACTTGCTACTCGGACTCGCTTATGACTATTGGATCCTTGGACAATTGGGATAAGTTTCACCCCTCTGCGGCCATTCTGAAGCAGATACAAGATCTCAGGAACTCCTTTGATGTGTGTCATATTCACCATATTCTCCGGGAAGGGAATAAAGTTGCTGACATCCTAGCTAAGCATGGAGCTTCGATTGACAACTTCTACACTACCTGGGCCTTTCCCCCGGACTTTGTCAAAGGGGATCTCGCTGCGGATGCCGCCGGCGTTGTGTCCCCCTGCTACTAGCTTGTTTTTCCATTCCATGTTTTCCTAGACTAGCCTTTTTATTTCTATTTTTTCTCTTTGTTCTCTGGCTTCGGCTTTACCAAAAAAAAAAAAAAACGGAGTAAGTACTCTGTCTATTATCACTTAATTGCTCTATTTACATAGTTTTAACTATGTATGTAGTAACTTTAATCTTTTTTTAAATATATTTATATAAAAATATATAGTCAAATGATAATTTGTTAGATTTATCTAATTACATAATTTGTAAATATTAAATTTTTATAATTTTTACTTACACTAAAAAATTATTGCATTAGTTTAATGGCTTCTCAAAAAAAAATAACCCATATGTACCAAACGCCTGTTGACCTGAGTGATATGAAGCTCTGACAGTTTAAGTAAAGGTCTCGGGTTCTAGGAGAATTCTGTGCTCTGGAGATACCGGTACACACAAAAAGAAAATAACCCAGATGTCGAAACGGAAATATTTTTCCAAACGGATATTTGAACAGAAGTTCTAGTAGTATAAATTACTCCGTATAAACAATGAATGATGCCATCAATTCCATACATTTGATCCATTAATGGGGGCGGTTCCGTAACTTCGTCGTTGCAATGAAACCATCTTCAATGAGTCGCTGGGCCCACAACCGTGTCCATACGCCACGAGTCAAACAGCTGGGAGCCTGGGGCACTGCCAAATTACCAAATTAGACAGCGTCGCCGTCAAAACCCTGTTCCTTAATTCGTCAGTTACTTCTTCGTAACAAACCTCAGCGAATAAATATTTGATTATTTACTTACACCCAACGAAGGAAAATAACCTTAATACCAAACCTACCCAGCCATGGAGTAATTTTCCGATTCTTAGAGGGAGGCTGCGAGAGGGGGAAATGCGCCCCAGTTGATTTGAAAACCCGATGGATTTTGAATCGGATAATTGCTCCGTGCTTCCTGCTGCCGCATCGAATATTCTGTTTTGTTCGAATGTTTGATGCGTTGATTGGGAATTTTCTTTTTATGTTTTCTTTTTTGGGATGATTTTTTCGTTGGAGTGATCTTGTGAGGAATTTTTGATTTCTGGAGGATTCGATTACGGAAATTTGGGGTTTGTGACTGTTTTGGGGGTTTTTGGTTGATTGAATTGTGGATGAGTGGGCAGGGCTGTTGTGGAGGCGTGAATTAATTTTTGGAGTTGGGGAGATGAGTGGGAACGAGAGGCAATCGGTTAGCGTTCGAGACCTAGTGGAGGAAGCTAAGAAACGAGTTGTTTTACTGGCCGTATGCGTCGTTGGACTGTCCTACCTCATGTCATGTGAGTTAATCGTTGTTCAAAGTTTTCTTATTTTTCTTAATTTATTTACTATTCACAACTTTTAGGAAAGTATTCGGGTTTGGTTGTTTTGTTGGCATTTACATACTTATTCCGAGTTCTGTGTGTCGTACATTTCCGACCAACAAGATAGAGGCCATTTTTAAATTTTGATTTGTATGTGATTTTATACAGTTCTGAATGTTGCAAGAGGATTCTGAACTAATGCTTCTAGACTAGATTTATTTTCCCTTTTCCTTTGTCTCTTATTTTTGGGTTCTCTAAGCGATCATAAGGTTAGGAAATTGGGATATCCCTGAAGTCGCCATTCTCGGTTATTGACAGACCTGTACTCGTTAGTCTATAGACGCACAAAGTTGAATCTACATTTATTCACATTCCTTCCCTGTGAAGGACGCGTTCAAGTTTTGGTTAGTCCATTTTGTATCAGTCTTATTAGGGTGGATTCCGTTATGATATGATATTTTTGTGCAGATCATGCATGCAAAATAAATTGGGCTGCTTACTTTGTAATCAATTTTTTTGGTACCTTACATTGTTGTTTTCTCATTTTTTATTTGAAAATGTAATCCCATATTATGGTATCTTTTTCAGTAGTGTGCAAAGCTAGATTGCAGTGGTTTTTGTTTGAACAACTTACGTCTTAGATGTGGTTTTGATAGTGGGTTCACTGTGATGAACTCTTTCTGTGATGTCACATGTATATGAGAAGGGTACAATGAAAAATAATTGGTTTGAGAGACTTCAGACTTTAATCCCGATTTTTCACAAAAAAAAAGGTTTTCTAGTTTACTTTTTTTTGGTTGGCATATTATTCAGCATAATATTAAAGTGACACTAACATGGAGCAGCACCAAGGTCCGATGCTGCTTTTGATTCTGTAGACACATGTGACACACCCCTACTGGGCGATTAGCATATATTGCCATGATTAAAAGCTAATTTGCTTCTTGCGAAAATGATACAGTAGTACTCAATTTTGTCATTTCATTAAATGATATATAAGATTTGCTGCCAACATGTTTACACTATATACGAGCATTTGACTTGCTGCATATGTCTCAGTGATAAGTGTGCTTAAAACCATGATAGATAACGTCAGTGACATTGGGGAGAGATTATTGGGACATTCATTAAGAGCCCTGTTGGTGGCCTTAAGGGTGAAGCCGTGAAGGTGGACCCAGTCACCCAGCTACTTGAACAAGTTTGAACTTTGAACTACTTATCTTCGCAACCCAAGTTCTATTTAATAACTCTCTTTCAAAGCCTGTAAATCTAATTTACTAGGCTAGGGTTAATAACATCATTTACTAATTTATTTTGAGACATAGGTTGCACACTTGCATTCTTATAGTTGTTTCGGATTTTGTCAGTTGAATAGAGTTTGAGAACACTTTACTCATTTTCAGTCCTAATTTATTTGGTTTTTTCTCTGTTCATGAACGTAATTGGGTAAATCGACACCTGTCTGATCCCATTGGGAAATATAATTAATATGACAAATGTTTGAAAAGGGAAGATTTTAGTTCTAGTAATTGCACTTAAAATCTGTCCATTTTACCTCTATATACTGTCAGACATCCTTTGTTCATTAGTATTGTTATAAATTTTGAATTCTAGCTCACATAGAATGTATGCTTATTCAATTTGTCATCCGATTTGTAATGTTCCGAATGGTGTTGGCTATCTATTTACTAAAACTTCAGAATATAATGGTCAGCCAAAGAAAAAGACCGAGCATCCAGCTGCTGTAATTTGTGAACATCTTTGCTTTCGGCACAAACCTTTTTAGCATTTGACTTATGTTTTTCTTCTTCAGTGACAAGTTCATCAGTTCTAGTCAACTTGCCTGGTGCTCTAATCTTAATAGTCGTAATCCGCTACATGGCTCTGGATTTCGATATGCGAAGGAAAGCCATGAATTACATCGGCAAACAAACATCTGCAAACAGTTCTGTTGGAAAGCCTTTTAAGCCTCTCAATGTTCTGCCTGAAAGGTCTGACTGGAAGCTTAAGGTGAATTCTCCTGTTGTTGAGGATGCAATCGATCATTTCACTCAACATATTGTCTCTGAGTGGGTGACAAATCTGTGGTACTCACGCATAACACCTGATAGACAAGTCCCAGAGGAGCTTGTGTTGATCATAAATGGTGTAATTGGCGAAATTTCGGGTCGCATGAGAACTGTAAACCTCATTGATCTGTTAACAAGGTTTCCATCTCCAGATATTATAATGATCAGTTTCTTATTTACTGAAAAAGGACCTTAAAGATATATTTCATAATATTGTTCAGGGATATTATCAATATTTTCTGCAACCGGCTGGAGCTCTTTCGTTCAAGTAAGACAATGATTGAAAAGCGTCAATCAAGATTTTTAACCATTGAAGAACGAGATGCTGAATTAAAATCTGTTCTGGTGGCTGAGAACAAATTGCATCCTATTACTTTTTCTTCTGAGTCTGAGCATAAGGTCACCCCCACGCGTTTGACTATTGCCAGAAACAAATGTGTAATTTTTCTGATGGATAAGCATCATATTCATAATTTTGTATTGCTGCAGGTTCTTCAGCATGTTATGGACGGCCTTGTTTTACTAACGTTTAACCCAGAAGATATGCAATGTTCTCTATTTCGCTACATTATCAGGGAACTCCTTGCGTGTGTGGTTATACGACCAGTGCTGAATCTAGCAAACCCAAGGTGATAATATTTTCCATTGTCATGATTTCTTAATATGCATTCTCTCTGTTCTTTATGCATGCCAAGTTTGGTTTCAGGTTTATTAATGAGAGAATTGAATCCGTAGTTATTTCTGCTAGAAGAACTGATAAAGGAAGTAGTGCAAGAAACACAGATTCGGAGTCTAAAACAAACTCATCCCCAACAATTTCATCTGAGCTTTCTTTGCCTTTTCCGGATCCTTCCATTAGGGGTGTTGAGTTGGTACAAATGAAGAAGGTTCAAAACAGTAAAACAGATAAGAATCTAGCTTCAGATAAGACAAATAGTGAAATTCTTTCAAAGGATCCATTGCTTTCCATGGATACACGGTCTACCCGTTCTTGGAGTGCTTTGCCAGATAATCATGGCATTGAAGTAAAAGGCCTTCATCAACATCGCTCTGGAGGGGAATGGGGAGATAAACTAGATGAAATTTCACGAAGAAAGACTGAAGCCCTGGCTCCGGAGCATTTTGATAATATGTGGACAAAGGGAAGAGATTACAAAAGGAATGATGATGCTAATCGTTTGGCTGATCCTGCAAATGGTAACTCATTGATGGGAGCATCTATTACAGTGGAGCAGTCAAAGGTTCTTTCTGAACAGAAGCAAAAACAGTGGGACACAGTTGCTGGTGGCATGAAGAAAGATAATTCTAGTTCTGGATGTAATAAAGGCGCAAACAAAGACAATACTGGCACACAGCACCACACATCACATGCGAGTGGGATGACACTCTTTTGCAAAGAGGAGGATCTTCATAGTCTATGTTCTGATGAGGATGAATCCTGGAGCAGTGATTATACTGAGGATGATGACTCCAGCAGCGCCATGGGTCTTGACACACCTGGGGTCAAAGTTTGGGATGGGAAAAATAAGAGAAATTTCAGTCACATTCACCACCCCCTTGAAACTTTTGATAAACACAAGAATAGGAACACAAGAAGTCAAATACATTCTAAAAGATTGCATAGAACAAAGTCTGCTAAGAAAAGATCTAAATCTAGTAGTAGTCACAATGGCCATGTCTGGCAAGAGGTTGATAGAACAAGCTTTTTGTTAGGTGATGGGCAGGAGGTATTAAATTCTCCCAAAATGGTTGCTAGATCAGGAGACTCTAGTGAAGATTCCGAATCTGAGTTTCTGGGCAGAATTTCTAGTGGAGCTGCAACTTCATCATCTATGTCCTTGGCTTCATTACCTGAAATTCAGAGTCTGGCTGCCAGTTCAGCAAAAACTTCAATAATTGCTGATTCTTTTTTCCAACTAAGATGTGAGGTTGTTCAATCATGCTTTAATATTTTTCCCTAGCTTCTTGCATCCCGATGCTCAATGTATATTTAAGAATCTAACCCAAAAAAAAAAAACAGGTATCAGGTGCCAATATCGTGAAGAGTGGGTCCAAAACATTTGCTGTGTATTGCATAGCTGTGACAGACTTAAACAATCACAGTTGGTCTATCAAAAGAAGGTACTCACATAACTGAAAACTTTCTAAGTTAATCTTCTATTTGTGCTTGTGCATGTTTCGTGGTTGCTCTTTATATATATATATATATATATATATATATATAACTTTGATTGTTACTTTGTTTGGGTTGCCATCCCCTTACAATTAATGTTTCAAGTATTGGCAAGTTGCAACGAATTTCTCATGTTAGGGACTACCGGACTAGAAAGTGGTTGGGGTGTGGTTTGCCCATGTATTTTCCCTTCATAACTATCTGTCCACCATCTAATAATTTTTATGTATTTACAGATTTCAACATTTTGTGGAGTTACACAGGCGTCTTAAGGAATTTCCTGAATATAATCTTCATCTGCCACCAAAGCATTTCCTGTCAACTGGTCTAGATGTGTACGTCATCCAAGAGCGATGCAAATTGCTTGATCAGTATTTGAAGGTTGCTCTAATTCAAAAAAGATATTAATATCTCATCTCTTGACCTTTCTGCATGCTATGTTATATCTTACCTGTGCCCCCCTACCATGCATGCGGTTTCTGGATTCATATATTGACACTTACTATTTTGGATTTTCTGTGAATTAGGGAAAGCAGAACTAGAAGCAGAATGCAACTCAATCAAAAAGTCCTTTCTTCTTTTAATCTTTTGGTGGGTTGGATGGGGTGCTATGGGTTGGTGTTTGTGCGATTTGGGATGGGGTATTTCTTTATTATTTGAAAGTAGCTGCAAAGTACTGAAACTAAAGCAGAAAAATGTTTCATGCAATTAAAGGAAATTGTGGTTGCGTTTTACCGGAAATGTGGGGTTGGCAGGCATTTTAGTCAAACTGGATAACTGTTTGTGTACTGATTTGGCTAAAGAAGTTTTTGTTTTCTTAACTAAATGAACATAATTTGGCTTAGCTGTTGGCACAGAGCTTATGCGTATGACACTGGGCTTATAATTTGTGAAGACTCAATGATGTTTGAGAGTCCAGACATAAATTTAATATCTAAAAAATTGGGAAATATTAATAGTATGTGTTAGCTAACTAAGGTGAAGCCCAATGATCTTATAATTATCCAAGTCATATTTATCTTATTATCATAATCTTTACAGCATACCAAAACTTTTCTTGGTTCTAACTCCAGTTACCTATACATGATAATTACTTTTGCTATCAACTTTTGACCTTTAATTGATATTTCTGAGAGCATGGCTAGATAGTTTATGAATTAAAATCTGTATGTCATGTAATATGGTTAGTAAATAAAAACATCTCCCAACCCTTCCAAGTAGTTTTATAATTTGACAATCTTGACTTATTCCCTGGATAACTGTTGATTTCAGTCCATACAATAATTTCTGTGTATTGTTATAGTATTTTTGCTGTATATGGTGGTTAACTTTCTATGTTTTATTTCCATCAGAAACTTCTGCAGCTTCCAAATGTTTCCTGCTCTATTGAAGTTTGGGATTTCCTCAGTGTTGATTCCCAGGTCTAACATTTTTTCGCTTGCATACGATATTTGAAGTTTTATAGTATATAATATGTCTTCTGTTACATTTCTTGCCTTCTAACTGTTTACATCCCCACATTGCAGATGTATGTGTTTTCAGATTCATTATCCATAGTTGACACTCTTTCAGGTGAATATTTGTAAGCGGAAAATTTCCTCTCTCACTCAAGATTTTTCTGAGTTTGAAACTTGTTCTTATTGTCAGTGGACCTTGATGAATCCTTACGAGAAAAGGCTAAGGAATATCGGGGTAATTTGGGCTCAACATTTGATCCATTGTCCTCCAAAAAAGATAATTTCAGTTTCGGAAACCAGAATTCTGCATCACGAATCAAAGGCGATCATGTTGTTGATGAGTCAATATTGAAGGCAAAAGGTCAAGGGCCTTCCAGAAAGCCAGAGAAAGAAATCAAATCCAATGGTGGCTCAGAAAACATAGAGCGAAGGAATGTACAGTTGCCTACAAACTCGGAAAGGGCTGTGAACAAAGACCTACAAGAATCACATTCTGTTGCAACTGAAGATACCTCTGATCCAACCCTTCCCAGTGAGGTCATATTTTCTTCGCTTTTAACTCTTTACTACTGTGTTTTTGGATGCACCTATCAACCATAATTTTTTGCTTGAATCCTGGTAATTGATTAACTTTCTCATGGTTTTTGTCAACAATCTTATTGTGGTTTATTTTTTCCTTTTTTTCACACAGTGGGTACCGCCAAGTCTAAGCATTCCCATATTGGATTTGGTCGATGTTGTGTTGCAGCTTAAAGATGGTGGATGGATCAGGTATTATTTGTTTAAATCTTAAGGACATTTAGATTGGGTTAGCTTGTGCAAACTTCACTGTATTGGAGTCGTTTACAGGAGAAAAGCTTTTTGGGTGGCCAAACAAGTTTTACAATTGGGAATGGGTGATGCCTTTGATGATTGGTTGATTGAGAAAATCCAGCATCTGCGCAGGGGGGCTGTGGTTGCTTCTGGCATCAATCGATTGGAGCAGGTAATTTATTCTCTCTTAATTCTTAAAATCATTAAATTGATCAAAGCTTGAGGGTTTGGCATTTGATTTTCCAAATGGGATTTTTATGTTTCAACTTTTAAGTGCAGATTACACACTTTTTAAGTTAAATGGGCATTGACAAATGCTTCACATGTTCTTTGTGACAATTCTTAGTCTCTAGTAAATTTTAACGACCATTATAATCTGGTATACACAGATACTATGGCCTGATGGTATATTCATAACTAAGCACCCAAGGCGGCAGCAACCACCACCTCCCAATAACCCAGCCAATAGTCCTCCTGGAGACAAACCTCCCACTCGACAATCTCAACTGAAAGCAGATGCTCCAACATTTGAGGAGATTCAACAGCGGGAAGCGGAACGGCGAGCCAATTTTGTTTATGAACTGATGATTGGTAATAACTCTTTTGTGGTCAATCAGATTAATATAATTGTTTTTTGCGAGCTTTGGTTGGAAGCTATTCCTCTAGTTTTATTAGAGATTTTATTATTGTAATGACTTCTGCAGATAAAGCGCCCGCTGCTATAGTAGGCCTTGTTGGGAGGAAGGAATATGAACAATGTGCAAAGGATCTGTACTACTTCATTCAGGTATCTTCATCTTAAAACTCTCAGTTGGCTACTCACTCTTGTTTATTGTGTGCCCACTGTGGTGCATTGTGCATTCTGCTGATCTGCTCTTGGTTTGATGTCTGGGATTGACCACTTTGAAAAGTATTCACGTATAGATATTTTCTCAAGATCCTGCCTGTACATCAATGAAGAACATGATAACCTAAACCTTTTCTTAGAGTTGTTGGTGCTGTTGGAAGTATCAATTAGAAAACCTTAATGTGCTGCGCATCTTGATTAGTTTGTTTTGTTTTTGCTCTGTTTTTTGATATTTTTATTAAGCAACAGATCTTTATTGTAGAATCATCTTTAATTTGTAGCAGCACGATATCAGAGGCCCGGAACAATTGTTGGCCATTAGAGTTTACACTTAACAGAATCGTTTGATTTTAATTTGGTTTTCTTCAGTTCTCACGTCCTTTTATTTCATTTCCTTTTCTTTTTCTTTAACCTTTTCTCCTTCCTGCATATTTATTATCATAATAATTTTAAACTATATTTATATTTTAACAAAGTAAATAAAATACGCTATTAAATTTCTATATGTATAATTTATGGACGATGTCAGATGAAACTGAATTATTGTGAATCATCTTGTCATTCAATGTTTAGGCATGCCATCTTTATCAGTGTTATTGATGTATCTAACTATCTATTATGGTTTAACTTTCTTATGGAAAAATGTAGGCTCTTAATCATGCTTAGCTTTACTTAAATTGACCATAACTTTAATGTCATTGGCTGACATTTGCTGCATTTTTCACAAGTAGATATTACATTAGCTAACAGAATCTATGTTATTGTCTGTATCTGCAGTCATCTGTTTTCATGAAGCAACTAGCTTTTGACCTCGTAGAGCTACTGCTTGTATCCGCTTTTCCAGAGCTTGATCATACTTTTAAAGAGTTGGTTCAGGACAAACAGAAGTTTGGTGTACCCAGACCAAGCTAGGGTAGGAAGATTGAAAAGTAAAAACTGAAAAAAAAAAAAAAAAAAAAAAAGGAAAGAAAAGAAAAGAAAGAAGAAGAAAGGCGTGTTTTTTTTTTTCTGTTTTGAAGAGTTGAAATGCGAGAGATGCCATGGATCTGCGTATACGGATCTGCTTTGAGTACATATAGATTGCAGGTTTGCTTCAGGTATATATAGCCCACTCCATTGAAACACTGCGAGTACTTGTGTTTCTACAATTCATATTCGCTGGTTTATGCCTCATTTTATTATTATGAGGATTTTTTGAAAGAAGGATCCCGAATTAGTTAATAGTTACGTCACTGTGAAACCTCCATGCAGGCAAATATGTCTGCTTGGAGTTCATGGGTGAATAAAAAAAGAAAGGCAGAGTAAAAAAAAAAAAAAAGGGAAATGTTGCAATGAGTTGTATACTGTATAAATGAGAATTCGAATTGTGCATGCTGATGGTTTATTGAGCCAATGAAAGCCGATTATAAATCCATCTTAGAGTATGTATGACACGGATTTGGAATGTCAAATATGCGAAGAAATTGGTATTGTTGAGGGTTAGGCTTTTTGAATTTGCTCCTTTTTGTGTCGAAATACTGACACCGAAAGAGAATGTGTTTTGTATGTGCAAATAAATAGTATTTTATAAGATATAGAAGTATATTTTAAAAACTAAGTAATTAGACCATATAATCCCTCCGGTTTTTAAAAATATTAACGTTTGCATGGTAAACACTATTTATTGAGTAACTGTGATTTAACTTTTTAACACAGTTACATAAGATAAATATAGTTAAGTGAGATCTTATAAGATTCGTCTAATCATGTAGTTTTATACCAATATAGTTTTATAATTTTTTATTTTATAAAATTTGAGATATTACTCTTTAAAAATGCGTATTGGATTGCCTGAAAACAAGAAATGTTAATATTTTTTGAATACAGAGAAAGTATATACTTCTTCCATTTTTGAAATATCGAAATCGTTTGGAAATTAGGTACTGTTCATACATGCATTTGGACTTAAAGTTTTATCATAGTTATACAAGTTAAAATATATTCAAATGAGATCTTGTTAAATTCGTCTTGTCAAATAGTTTTTAAATATTGAGCTTTTAGAATTTTTACTTGTACCAAACTTGAGTTATTAATGATTTAAAATGTGCATTGAACTGCGTGCACTATTGGTAAAAAATGGAGGGAGTATTTTTTAATACTAATTGCTATCATTAAGTCAAAGCTGATAATGAATTAATACAAAATGTTAACACTAGTTATTTTTGGGGTACATACTGGTTCTCAAATATCTTGTTCTGAATATGATATTTTGTGAATATTCAAATGGAATTTGATTGGTTCAACCAATGCATTAGCAATCCATCACATGTAATTAGGGGTGCGCATCAGGTTAGATTTGTCGGGTTCGGGTAATGGCTATCACCCCCTTGCTCAAGATTAGAGCTGTAAAATAAACAAACAATTTGCGAACAAAACTCGGTTCGATTCGTGTTCATTCGTTAACTGTTCGTATGTAAAGCTTAACGAGCCGAGCTCGATCATGAACACGAGCTCGTTTGCTTAACGAACAAACACGAGCTTTGTTCGCGAACAGCTCGAAAGTGTTCGTATATGTTCGTTAACGTGGTAATTTTATAATTTTATATGTTCGTATATATTCGTTTTAAAATTTCAATATTGTGGCAAAAAAACATCTAACCCTTGATTGAATGAATGATTTCTAATTTTGGTAAATTTTTAATTGAGCCGAACAAGCTCAAACGAGCCGAGCTGAACAAAAGAGAATGTTGGCTCGATTGAACTAAACGAGCCGAGCCGAACTCGAATTCGAGCTCACGAACTTTTTCATGACCCGAGCTCAAACACGATTTCAAGCTCGACTTCCTTAACGAACGAACACGAACCGAGCTCGAATGCTTAACGAGCCGAGCTCAAACACGCAAAGCTCGACTCGGTTCTGCTCGTTTACAACTCTACTTAAGATATAGAGTCTCATATCAGTCATGTCAACTGCGGTACAAAAATAAATAAATTATAACCGTACCCAATTATCTCATAAATAAATCAATTAAAATTTTCAATAAGTAATTAATACAACAACAATAATACCATTTTTAACAAATAAATAAATAAATTAAAACCACATTACATAAGCAAGCAAATTGGAGTTAATAACATAAATAAAAAATTCGTCTTTGGGTAACATTTAACCTATGCACCCACAAACATTAACATTTCAAATATTGACATTCTCGTACATATTAAGAGTAAGATGAGAGATGTAAAATTCTGCGTGTGTTGGAAGAGGATGAGAGCAGAAAATGGAACCCAAGTATCCAATCTCTTACCTTGCTTCATTCCAAGTAAAGTCAAACAAAAATGCAGACCAGCCTTTTAAACAAAAGAGTGACGATAAGTTCGGAATCAAAGACAGATAGAGCATAGATTATCCCCCGACATAAACAACGTGAAAGATTTTCAAACTAGGTAAAAATGGTACAAGAGACACAATAATTATCTTTCAGACAACTTTCTAACAAAAACGAAGTCATGGCCAACAAAATTCCTATTCCATCAATCACTGTTTGAACATTCTTATAATAATATCAGTGAGAATAGCAATTCGGCGTTGGGCACCCATGAGAACGAGGATTTAAGCAGACGCAGCAGCAGCAGCCTTCTTCCTTGGTGCAGCTTCGGTACCTACAAGGCCAGAATTGAAAAATAAGCACTGATAGAAAATAAAACAGAAGGCTAAAATATGGAAGAAAATTTTCATGGAAACAGAAATGAAAAGAACCTTCTCTGAAGTTGGTCTTGAATCTGCAGGACACATAGCGAAGATACCTCATGCGCCCTGTTCCTGTGGTCTTTCTACGAATAGCCTTCATGCTCCAGTTGTCTATGGAGAAAATGTATGAATCAATCAGTGCACATTTAATGAATCACGAAAAATAACCACAAAATTACATTACCTAGTGAAAAGATGCAGTCAAAGAAACAATACATGAATATGATCAAATAAATGAACATAACCACGCACAGCTTGGACTCATTCATACTTTTCAGTCAAAATGTATTATTTACTTCATCAGGAAAAGTCATGAAGCCATGGAGCCAAGACATCACACATGCAACATGTATACAAAAATACAGATGATAAATTTAAATACATATATGAAATTATGAAATAACACAACCAATAAGCTAGAATATTCAAATTTAACACTCAAATCCATATGAAATTCAATGTCTAACTTAAGATTTACAATAATTTTCTAGTCCAGTTACAAAGTAAAACAGAATATCAACATATAATCATAGTCAATGCATCTCACTGCCTAAACGTTACAACTATGTGAAATTGCATGCTGCAACAAGATTACACACAAACACCATTATCATCTTCATTTACTTTCACCAGATGCGCACAGGTAAAGTTGCGGCCAAAAAGCATATTGAAGAAAGGCTGAATTATAGAACTACGGAAAATATGCAACAATAGATATTACATACAACTTCTCTTGCGAGCGGCCGGATAAGCACAGGCTGAGCAGCGGCTCTTCTGAATGTGGAAGCTGCGGCGGCCGCACCTCACACACAGTGTGTGCGTCTTGTTCCTCCTCTTGCCAAAGCTCCCGGTTCCCTTGCCCTACAGATCATCCCCATACACATTGCAATTACAATTTCAATTCTACGAAAATAAAATGGATTACACTTCATCGAAATAAAGTAGATTGACACAGACGCAGAGCATACCATGGCCGTGAACTTTCAGAAACCCTAATTCCGCGAAGCAATGAGGTGGAAGAGTAGCGGCGTCCTGAGAGTTTCAGTGAGAGCGTAACTGAAAGGCTGATTTTAGGGCAAGCCTGGGCCTCTTATTGGACATTAGCATAAGCCCATTTAACATCTTTATTGGGTCTATTATTGGACTTACGGGAACAATATTACGAACAAAATATTGGGCTACGATGGATGAAATTAGCCAGACTTGCTTATCGGTCTGCATTGGGTTGAGTACAATTTATGCAGCCCAACTGCCCAAGTTACTGTATTTATATGGCATACTGTCATGATTTTGTTTTTATATGCCAAAAAAATATTTAAAATTTGTTATATAAATAGATTTAGCTCAATCATCATTGAATTACACAACTATCGATTTTAAATCTATTCAAAATATAAGTACCACATAGTATTTATTTATTCTTAATTGAACAGCCACACTGAGAGTATACATATTATAACTTTATAATCCAAGTAATCACTAAATTATCCAATAATTAATATCTGAATCTTAAAGAAAGTGCTCGAGGAAAAGTAGCAGATTTTATGCACCGAGTGGTCTATAAAAACTAATTCATTTGCTAGTGCGTACTGGAATCAATACAGGCTGGCGAATTTTAATATGATGGGTATGTTTGAGAAATAATTAGAGTGTAGCGTTTGGAGTTTAAAATTAATGATGAAAAATAGTTTTAAATTTGATAATGGTGTTTGGTAATACAATTTTAAATTAGAGTTTAGAGTCTGGAGTTTGGAAAGCTAAAAGTTGGGGGAGCGTTCAGAGTTTATAGATTAGAGATGAAAATTTGGCAGTTACTGTAATTAGTGTTTACTATATATAGTACTCTAGGATATTTTTAATATGTATTTTAAAAGCTAAACGCTAAATGCTAGCGTTTTTTCCAAATACAACCGATAAATATTTTGAAAACGGCTGCAAAATTAAACAATTTCAAACATAATTTAAAAATGAAAAAAGTATACAAACAAAATAAACATTTCATATTATCTATTCCAAGTGCAACCTTAGGCCTGCACACAAACAGCTATATTGAGCTAAATTGAACAGCTCGATCCAATTACTAATCCCTCATGTTAATATTTTTTTGGAAGAAATTATAATTTGCAAGCTCATATATATCCACATCGAAAAATTGTAGTCCAAATTCATTTCGAACAATCAAACACAGAAAAATTGCTGTCGGACAGCAAATGTGTGACAAATTTATTGTATTAACAGAGACATGTAAATAAAGTATGCTACCTACATTTTCCCTGCACAACAAAAGTCACATCCCAGGCCCTCTTCACCATTTATTTTACATTATTCTGATGAAAAAAATGGTGAATACAATACTCAAGTTTGAACAAGCCTTGAAACAGACTAGGACAGAAACCTAATCAATTCTACAATGTCAAAGTAGTTGAGGTTGAAACTTTCTTTCATTAATTAGTAGATTTCCTACACACATAAATACACTATAATGTCCAAATGGAAACAGGCTTTTCTCCACTTTGATTGCAATATACACCCAAATTAATGTGTCAATTTTTCCACGAGGCAGCTGTCTGATTTCATACAACCTATTTATACTATTAGTGGTTGGACTGTCTTCCCCTATCTCACATACAACACATATAAATTTAAGCATACCCCATATGGATATTTTTTTTGAATAGATAGATAAGACCCTAAACAAGGGATTTTTTCTAACTCGAGAATAACTTCTTATGTTAATACTTATAGTATGTGTATACATGTGTGTCTTTTTGTTTTTGTTTTTCCTTGGCTAGTGCAGAAATCACAGGTGAAAATGCCTTGCAAGCATTAAAATAAGTGATACTCCATTTATTTAGGGTAAAATGAAAATGTATGAAAGGGATTGCCCTTGTGGAGTACTAGCAGTATTTAAAAATGTTTCAATCAGTTTGGAAATTTCTCTCACTTTTCTACCAACATGGGGTGCCTAGCTTCTTATGATTAATGGTAGGGGCCGCGGCCCCAAACAAGTCCCCCTCACTGTAAATGCCACTTTGAAAAATTCAGAAATCAACTTTTCCTTTTTCGGATTAAATAGTTTGGCCGACCCCTAACGACAATTCTTTTAATCTTGTTGGACGGTTGGTCGACCCCTCAATATAATAATGAAACTTTTAAACCCCTAAATAAAAAAATAAAATAAAAACATAACCTTTTGGTCGTCATTCTGTCCTTTAAACCTTCAAAAGCAACAAAGTGCAAGAATGAGATTATACAAAAATATACTAGTGTAAGCGAACTTAATGGTTGAAATGGATGGAATGATGGAATTGATATGTTGGACAAGTTATAGATAATTATATCCATAAATCATAAACAAATGCTTGATAGTTTTTTTTTTTTTTTAAAGAGACGAAGCCAGAAAAAAATGCTCGATAGTTGATACTATACGTTAAGAAATATTACTACTATACCTTTACTTCAGAAATAATTATGTACTTCATGTACTAATAATTATTTTAAATATTTCATCTTTTTTTAGTTAATATGATAAGTGTAGTAATAATAACGTTGACTGTAGAAAAAAATAACTTGAAAAACTAAAATTATGAACATAATATTTTGTTGAAGAAAAAGAGAAGCTAGTACAAAATACATACAAGAGACGCTAGAAATTGGATTATTTACTTAAAACAAAAAACACTAATACTTAGATTAAACTTTAGTGCAATGATAATGTCTACTCTTTTCATTCTTGAAAGACATATTATAGCGCCTATATATATTAGTTTAATTAACACCACCTTAACATATATCAAGACTTTATAAAGTTAGGGAACTATTATATTTGCAAAGTGGAGTAGTAGTTTGAAACCTACTACTGCTTTAGCAAAAGGAATACTAAAAACTAATCCATACAGGTTAGGCAGAAACACTTTTATAACGATCTTAATACACTTTTAATAATTTCTTCCTAATCAACACAGCAGCACTTTACAACAGCAGGAAGTCAAATTATTATTACAGGAAATCATTTTCTTTTATTCCTATCCTTTTTAGCACACGATTAGAAGGCTATTGTCTAGTACTCTAGGGGGTGGTTGGTGGGGTACCTAGTAGCATCAAATGAAGAAGGCCTCTCAAAATCTTGATTGGTTTTAAAGGCAAAGTCTCTCAAACAATCAGCCCAAAGGAGACAGCTCCCAAGTGGAAGAAAGTAAGAAAACAGCGATAGCCCCCAAACTAAGGTTTTTCCTATCTCATCTCATTATTCGTCTTAATGTGATTGATTAGGGAAAGAAAAGCGTTAACTTACTTGTCTCTATCTTTTGATATGTTGTGCATGATGTTGCAGTGACATATTTAGGAGTTCTGTTTTTGCTGTCTCACTGCAGAAAACAGACTGAAGATGAGAAGCAAAAACAGCATCATCCCAAAGGTAAAGCCACGAATGGTTATGAAAGAGACCTTTTACAGGACCAGGAGATTCTTCCACAGAGCTTTAATGAATCTCAGGTCCTTTATTTCTCAAGGTCACTACCAAAAGCTACCCAAGAATCCTGCACCTGAGGCTGATCCCATTTTTTCTTGTGGGATTGGGAACAAGGTCAGTTCATCACTACTGGAGATGGACAGCTTCTACAGAGGTGTCTGTGAGCACTGGGACTCTATGGAGAATGTCAAGAAGAGAGATGGACATTTGTCGCTGAAAGTGGAAACAAAGGCAGCTGAGACGAGATGCAGTAAAAGATCCATCAGTGTTGCAGATTTCAGTGTATCGGAGGAATTAAAAGAACACAACGACGAAAGAAATAATGTAGGAATGAAACAGGGAAAGTCCAATTACCAGTCTGTGAATGCTCTGGCGCAAAAGATGAGGGAATTGGAGATGATGGATGTTAAGGACATGGATCATGTCCTGGATGTGGAGGAGGTTCTCCATTACTACTCCCGGCTGACCTGTCCGGCTTATGTGGAAATTGTTGACAAGTTTTTCATGGATATATACTCAGAACTCAATGTGCCCGAGCAATCCAGGAGTGTCGACAGTTCACTGAGAAGTCTTGACCCTCTAAAGCTATAGGCAGATCAAGTTAAGGCATTCATTCTATGTCCCTGTGTGAATTTTTAATGTAAACCTACTGTTTTCTGAGTGTCTGCACTTTCACCAATATTAGAAATATGTAGAGCAGAAAATGCCTGGAGAGTGCTGTCATTTTCTGTTGTCGATAAGTTCTCCAGAAGGGGAGTTCTAGAAATCTTGACAAAAAGTGCATTGTAACTAAAAGGAGTGAGGCAAATTCGTACTGATTGTTGCTGGAAATGTTATTCACTTGGTAAAATTCTATATGATATGACGAACTTTACAGTTTGGACTTGCTACACAAGTAAAAAGAATAAGAATATCCATGGGAACTTTCAGTTCACTTTCCGGCAATTGAATCGAACCTGACCCATTGGAGCAGTGAGGACTCGGAAGTTGGAGAGCTTGACCATAGCGTTACCAAAGTCTTCCCGGAATTGGGAGGTGTCGTAGGCATATGTACGAACCCAAGTAGCTGTTTCTTCCCCAGTGGTCAGCTGTTGGTCAGCGAACAAGAGTCCCTTTCCTTGCAGAAGGCTCTGGTAATATAGTGTGCCAAAACCTGTTCCAGGACCCTCATAATCCAACTTCATTCCTGGATCCTCGAATATGCCAGTTGATAAGCTGATGTCTGATGGTGCTGGTGAAGGTGAAGGTGAGGGTGAGGGTGTGGGTGAAGGTGAAGACTGGGTGCTATTACAATTTGCTCGGAGAAGATCAAGAAATTTGGTATCAATAGAAGGGTCAGGTTCAGTGCTTCCATTGAAGTTGTAGAGTCGGTTTGTGAAGAACTTGCAGTGAATTGTTCCAGTGCTATGAGCACCTGTTGCAATGGAAGGCAACAAAGAACAAAACCAAAAATAAGAATCAGAAAGAGGCCCTACTCCAAATCATGTAGCTTAATAAGGAAAACAAAGTATTATACAAAACACAATATATAGTTTGCTATTCCATATATTGATCAAGCAATTAAGGGGGGAAGGAAACCAGCAACTCTAATCACAAAATGATTGAATAGACATCCTATAAACCCATCAATCTATTCATTTTCAAATTATGAAGAATTGCTGGTTTAATCTAATGCATATATTGAGGTGGTTCATTTCAGAAGGCACCGGGGGATTGGGGAGTGCAATCATATATTCATATGGATTATAAGCTTATAACAATACATGATCATAAATGCCAATTCAGTTTACATGGTTCCCATTTCCATTTTCATGAAAATTGAATAATACTGTATTGAATTTAGCTAGAAGCAATAAAGATTCTCCACAATGAAGTTCTAATAAATAATGCTACCTCCTCAAACTCATGGTTGTTGGCTTTGTGAGGAAAGGAAATGACTCATACGAAAATGATTTACCTAATAGACTAACCGTCTCTCTTTCACTAAATCCTCTCCTCCCAAACGAATGGATGACTTTAGATAGATTGTCCTGGGGACTAGGAAGGTCGTAAGTTGCTATATCCAAAAAGGAAATTGTGCTATCTTTCCTTCCAGTGAGCAGAGGATAGAATGGGCCACCAACCTGAAAATCGAAAAATCAGTGAAAAAGGAAAAGTACAAAGTATGTAGAGATGTGAGCAGGGAGAACATTACCAGGAGAACACTTTCTCTTGCAGCCAAGGCAAGAATATCGGCACAAGAAACAACTCCAGGGCACGCGGATTCAAGATCGGACTTGATAATGTCAATCTGATCAAAGCCCCTTAATGATTCATTTGGGGGAGAATCTTTCTCACTCTCGATACCATCAGCAGGATCTAACAAAACTGAGCCATCGCATCCCTTCACAAAGAGAAGAGTCAAGAAATTGCAGCTACTTTTGTAATCAATGTAATTCAAAGTACACACAAAATCTTCAGCAACAGTTCAGTTTTCATAGATAACAGAAGAAATAGTCATACCTGATAACGTCAACATTAAAGAAAATCTTTAAATTCAAAACTAACTGTGATTGGAATCTTGGAACAAATTTGAACACTAGCCATGGAAAAAGAAATCAACAAATCGCGCAATACAATAAACAAAAGAGAAAGAAAAGTGACCTCAACAAAGCAGTCGTGAAAAAAAAGCCTCAAAAGAGCAGGGGCCACATTCGGCTGCAACTTATACAATTCCTGAACAGTTGATCGAATGATTTCCTCCGCCATGGGGCAAGATTCTCTGTAGTAATCGTATCTAAGTGGTTCGGGGACAGGTCTATCTTCACGGAGCTTCATAATCGGAGCTGAATTGACAATGAACGACTGTAAATCAAGAAGAGATTCATCAAACGAAGCGTTTCTATTGGGTTCCCTGTTCTGATTCTTGAGAGAAATTACAACAGTGAAGATAAGAACAAGAAAACCGAGCTTCAGAGCAAAATCCATGCTGAGAATTAGAGAGAAATTATGAGGAATGAAATCCCCTCTGGTTTCCTACTGAGATGGAATGCGTGAGTGGTGAGAGAGATTTTGGGCTAAGCTGAAGTTCGTCAGGCTTTTTAAACCAATAAAAAAAGCGCGGGAGTGTGGGGAATGGCGCATATGCCCTTAGAGCATCTCCAAACTGCAAATGGAACTGCAAATCTGCATTCAGCAAAATGCCTCTTCGTAGCAACTCAAACTCTCAAATTTGAGTTTGTGTTCATCACACGAAAAAGAAAAAGGAAAAAAATTCTATAAAAAATATTCATTGTGTTTGTGTTTAGTATTTTCAGTTGGAGATAAAATATTGTTTGATGTGATATTTACTGTATTAGTAGTTTGAATTTAGTACTTTTAGATGGTGGTTATGCTTATTTAGGTTCTATTGTTCTGCCCATCAGCATACTTTATCCACACTACTAAAATATGTAGGTGTTAGAATTTTAATTAATTTATTTTTATGTAATGTGATCATTGTAAGTTGAATGAAAAAATATTTGAAATTTTAATCTATTTATTTATTGGTATAATACTAAGTGAATGATTTAGTATTATTTATTTAATTATTTACTAAATTGGAAATGGAACTTTATTAGAATAACAAAATGGAAATTGAGACATTTTAATAAAATATTGCATGTCATAAAATTTATAAAATGCTTCATTCATTTTTTTAAGTGATATAATTTGACAATTTCTTACTGTTTATTGTAGCATTTTAATTTCGATTTTTATTATAGTTATACAAAATCCAATATAATCAAGTGAGATATTGTTGGATTCATCTCATTTTATAGTTTTTAAATATTAAATATTTAAATTTTTTACTCATACCGAATTTAAGTTATTAATAGTTTAAAAGTTGCATTAGCATACGTGTAAATAAGAAATGTAACACTTAAAAAGATGGAGAAGTATTTCGTAATACATTATATTGAAAAATATACATGAAATTTTAAACCATTAAAAATAGCCTTTCACAACTAGGTTTTTAATTTACCAAACGCAGTTGGCCTGAGTGGTATGGGGCTCTGGCAGCTTAAGCAAATGCCTCAGGTTCGAACCTTTGTGTATGCAGAATTCTGCTTTGGGAGAAGTCAACCCTTCAGTGCCCACTCGATGAGGAATTAGTCTTGAATCCAATGAGGCCTGAAGATACCCTGATATTAAACTAAAAAACTAGGTTTTTAAATTTTTGTTTTTTTTAAAAATTCCAATAAATAAATTAATACAAATGTCATTTACCAAATAACTTGATTAGTTCTCTAGCTTCTGCTCCGCCAAAAAAAATAACTCGATCAGCGTTTTGAACCAATCAAACATTTGTATTTTGTTTAGAGGATGATTTTTCGAACTCTTTAACTATGTGAGACGCACACATATAGGGCAAAACCACAGTCACATGTTTTAAAATTATTCAAAAGCTTAAATACATTTTAAAAAATACTTAAAATAACAATTTTTAATTATTAAAATACCATATTATTTAGGAAAATACATGTAGCACAAAATCGTACAGGCATGCATGAATTCATCCCACAAACAAGATTGCAACACAATGTCTCTTGCCATTCTACTAATAACTGCATATTTGCAATATCATACTCACTCCGTTTTTTAAAAATTGTAACATTCATACATTTCACGTTATCCAATGTACATTTTTAACGTTTAATATCTCAAATTGTGTAAAAGTAAAAATTATAAAAATTTGATATTCTAAACTACACGATTAGACGAATCTAACAAGATCCCACTTGAGTATATTTTATCTTGTATAATTGTATTAAAAATTTGAATCAAAGTTACTCAGTAAATAGTAACAACTATGCAAATGTTACAACTATATAAAAACGGAGAAAGTACAAACCAAACGCCCCAAACTTACACTTTTTCAAGCTCTGAAACCCAATCGCGCAAGTGCAACCTACACTACCATTTGGGCACCCTTAATGGCTTAAAAAACACCATCCAGTCGAGGAGACTGTCGCACTGAAATAAAACAACAGAGTCGAAGTGCTGTCCAATAGCACCGCTTCATATGATGCTTAATGCTCACCATTTTGCACTAGAATATGCATCCATAAAGCATGAGTTCTGGTTGTGTATGTTTACTAGTTTAGAGCTGATAGTTGGAAGAGACAAAGACATTGTGTTCCTTCAAGAGGTTTTGAAAACACTCCAGGCGATTCTGTAGTTGTAAGATGCCAGCAGCCTTCTGGGAAAGAAGTGCGCTCAATCTTGATATATAGTTATCTAGCTGATTGCCTGGTCTATCAGCCTCAACCAACAAATCCATCTCCTGTAAAGTTCAAACAATGAAATGATCCCACTCGCTTGTCAATGGCAAAGGACAAAAGGAAAGAGGAAACGAGAAGAGGTGGCATGGAAAAATTCATCACCAACCTCGCGAACAATATCCATTGTATCTTCCACTTGCTTTCTGTGAGCATCGACTAGATCTTCCTCTTCCTGTGAGAGAGAAATAGATCCAATATGGAAGTCCAAAACATAAAGTACTTAATTCATATCTTCGGAAAAGTTCTGCACCTTTAATAAAGTAGTCAAGTTTCCATCTGAATATGAATGTTCCATCTCTGCCTCGGGAGGCTCCATCCACATTGTCTGGCCAATGCCTGTTTTAATTTTGTCAGCCATATTAACCGTGTATGTTTCAGATTTCAAGTTTTTCCTTTCCGGTTTCTCAAGATGAGAGAAATCTATGTCATATTTTCCTGGGTCAGTTTGTTCAGGCCACAATTTCCTTGTATCATCATCAAAAGTTGATGAAGGCGGCAGGGCTTTCAATAAGGGTTGTGTCGCCGACTCCTTCAGGTTCAAGGTAGAAGATAAAACATCTCTTTTGGTGTTGTTTCCTTTGGAAAGACTTTTCACCCTAGAATTGCAATAAATTGTAAACTATGGAGTGACTGGAAAGTTATCATAGCAAACTGAACTGAATTCTGTTCAGAAAACTGGACTAACCTGTCAGCGTATCTTAATGTGTTCAAGGTATGTTCACAAGATCCTGAATTTGGCGAAATGCATGATATCATCACGGTACGAGAATTTCCAACAAATGAGTCCCTCAGAACTTCAGTTAGTTTACTGCCTCTGAATGGAATATGTCCTTGATCATTGTCAAGAGCCCTGATACACTCCTTCAACGCAAGCAAACTTTTATTGATTTCTGCTCCTTCCATTCTGCAAATTAAGCAATGTGACGGCCATAATATTAAATGAGTTGCTGCATTTGCAAGAGAATTGAATTTCACAATGCATACCTGGTCTGCTTATCATTATCAGTAGTATCTGCTCCACGTTCACTTCCAGCAAGATCAATGAAGGAGAGCTTGCCAACAACCTTTGCAGGTTTTGATTCACTTCCGTCAGCTGATCTCTTGATAGACAGCTGGAGAATGGCATGAGATCTGGAGGACTCCTCATTTGCACCCGTGGTGCCGGTGCTTCTCGTTGCATTTCCTTTCTCAACGAGTTCCTTAACTGCCTCTACATCCAAGACCCGATATTCTTGCAACCCCACAATACAAACTTGCTGTTTACCATCCTCTCTCATGCAAAGCTTTCTGCAGGATAGGCAGTTAGAAATATAATTATAAAATGTACATCCTCCATTCCAAGTTTCCAACCATAGTCATCGATTTTCCCTAGTTAGATATGTCCCAATAATTACTGCTCTGCTCCTTTTTTTTCATCACCTTTTTATGTCTCACCATTAAAAAGCATTATAGAGTATTTTCTTTCTTCCACTAATAAAAAAACTTTCCTTTTCTTTTCTTTGTAAATACCGTGCCATCACTCAAATAGAGTAACTGCTGTGAAATAGAGGTAGTAAACCTTATCAGATATAGTAAAAGTGCTCACTTCCTCTCACTGAGCAGGTCAAAGAGTTTTCCTCCGTAGATCTCAAAGTAGCTTACAAACAACTGAAAGCCTTGGTCCCTGTATGTATGGTGCATTAGCATCAAAATATCTCTAACTGCTTTGAGGGGCAGTGGTTTCATTGTATATGTTTTGCCGCTTCCTGATAAAATTCCAGAAAAACAAACTTAGAGGGGTGAGAGGGGGGGCAAGATTGAGAACACGAGGAGAAACAAGGAAAACGAAACTAATTGATGCATATACCGAAAGATATGTCATGCAAAAGCATTCTAAAAACAGGTAGATGCAATAAAAAAATATCTTTCGTCAGTTAACTTTTATTAAATCCTGTTATAAGGAGGTGAATTTTGCGGAAGATGGTAAACTTGTAATGATAATCTGAATTAAAATACTTGTCTTCCTCCCCAAGCACAAATTCATCATAATTGTACATATCAAGTTATAAGCACGCAACTGTATCAAGTGGCAACATGTAGCTCACTGCTCATACCTGTTTGGCCATAAGCAAAGCAAGTGGCTTTTGTACGTTGGAAAATTATAGGAACTATAGGCTCAACGGTTTCATGATACACCTAAGAAAAGAGGACAGATAACGATCAATAAAACCAAACATTAGTCAATGCACCTCGATATCAGGTCTAGTTAAATTAAATAGTTACCTCATCATTTGAAACTTCTTCATCCAACACTGCATCGAAAACAAATTCATGTTTCTCCATATACTCAGTCAGGTCAACCTAAACAACATAATCAACATTAAAACAGTGCACAAAATAAGCATTTAAAGAAACATCTAAAAAACTTTGGAGTAACGAACTAAACCATGGTAATAAGCACCCATGAAAGCAGATATGATGAACTGTTTATCCATAATGAAATCATAAGCACAAAAAATAACGTGTTCTCCAGACCTTAAGTTTTGTCTCATGGACCACGAGAGAATTTGAATACGTTTCAATGATATCATCCTCACTCTTTGCCATTTCCTTCTTGTTTAGAGGTCTTTTCCGGACCTATTAAATAATAATTGTTGTCAAATATCATATGAATAATAATATATCAACTTCCAATGAACCAATCAGTTATGCACATAACAAGGGAAAAATGAAATGCTATTTTGTACAAAGATAACTCATAGTGCATGTGCCATTGTGCCCTAAATATAACAAGCTGAGCACATACCACAACTTTAATCTTTGCAACATTGCTGGCCTTCACATTATCAGTTGCAAGGCTTTTCAGCACATCACTATCAGGAAAACCAGAAGCTCGACCAGCAGGCTTATTGTTTCCAAAGAATGAGCCAGAATCATCAACAGCTCTCCCCCTTGTACCTTGATTGACTGAAGGGCCACTATACGTTCCAGGAACAGGCATCTGTTCTCAGAATTTTCACCAATAATGGCATCAAAGAAAAAGGGAAGGAGAAAGAAATAGCATGAATTAGGATTTCATCTATATAAAATAATTAAATATCACATATTTAACACACAGAATGCAATCAATGAGATGGAATATAAATTATAAAGTATAGGGTAAGATTCAAAATACATGGAAGCCCGACAGTTAAGCATAATGCCTACAACCTACTTCATTCTCAAATATGGCGAGGCAAGCATTTCTTGATAAGATACACCAATTTAGTTTTTAGAAAATCATATTACACTGGTTTTGAACTAAATTGCTTACCAATACTCTACCTGCCTAAATCACCTTCTGCAGGAGAGAGTGCAAGACTTGATCTCTATAGTTAATCCATCAATTGCCTATTTACAAGCGTGTTACAGAAGTCATCCGACCATATAAGATTACAGGATGCTGTATTGAAATATAAACCATTTCACTTTCCTCACCAAAGATTAGTACTATTTAGTAACTAAACTCAAGAATGTAATGTCAGAACCTACAAGTGTAAAGACATGACCATTACGCCCTTACACCTCAAGTTAAAAGGAAAATGCTTACCTCAGTAAGTAGGTCAGAATCAAAAGAATGTAGATCCAAAAGCCCCGGACTATACTCATTCGACGATACTTGGTCCTTTGTGTTCTGCCACAGCGAATTCTCCGGCGGTGATAATGGCTCACAAAACAAGTCTGTGTTTCCACTGTAAATTCTCTGCGCCTGCACACTCCTATACAATCTCGAACCTTGACCCCCGCCATTAGAATACCCGAAACCCTATTTTGTTTCAAACACCAAAATATAGAGTTCACATTTATAGTTTCAGGGTTTTCTAATTGTGGCATCTGATCTAGATAAGTTCAATTTCAGTAGCATAGAGGAGAGAAACGATGATGATGCACCTGAATTGAAGGAACCGCATTATTTGACAACTGCAGATGCTGCAGTCCGGCCGACTGCAGCCACCGTCCGTTCGATGATGTATCTAGGAAATGATCAGAGTTTTGCCTCTGATGATGCGCCGACGATGCACCGGCCCTCTGCCTCCCAATCGCATTCATATTCATTTTCGACCAGAAATCCTTGTTCTTGCGAGACTGGGACAAACAAAATTATTGCCCGACTAAGACGGGGGGCGAAGGAGAAGATGATGAGTTTTGAATTTTTTGGAGTGGGAAATGGGAAGGAAATTCGTTAGCGGAATTATTTGATAGGGAGTTGGGAGTTGGGACAAAGAAATTGGGCCATAGATGTTGGAGTTCGAATTTTGAAACTAACACGTATGAAAGACTGGCGCTCGTGTGAGCCATCTGATTGGCTGAAGATGACAAGACGTATACCCTTTTTCTTAATTGGGCCTTAAGTAGCCCATTTAAACTTCTATTCAGGAATTAACTGTAAATTTGGGCCCAGAGATACCATATGGTATTTACCAAGTTTTTGTATGTACTTTAACACAAATACTTGATGGTGTTTACCAAGTTATTCCACATATACCATATGGTATTTACCAAATCTTGGTATGTGCTTTACCAAAAATATTTATGGTGTTTACCAGGTTATTGGTGTGCGCTTTACCATATATATCTTATGATGTTTACCAAGTTATTCCACATATACCATACATGCTTTACAAAGTTTTTAGTATGTGATTTACCACGATTACCTTATGTGTTTACCAAGTTATTGGTACGTGCTTTACCAAGTTATTGGTATGTGATTTACCAAGTTATTACATAGGGCCTAAAACACAATGTTTGAAATGGAGGGGCTTTGACTCTAATAATATTTTTTCTATGGGTACCGGGCCCTAGTTTTCCAAGGAATTAACCTCATCCATGATCAACCTTCATGGGCCGAGTCCACAACCCGGCGGATTTTATTTATGGTGTTCTTCCGCAAATCAAATCATAGCGCATTTACCTATTTTCACCCTCTGTCGCGACGAAGTAATCAAGTGGTCGGGCTGAGGCTGAGGCGGTGGGCGAGACTCGAGAGGATAATTTAATCTGGTAAGCAATCGTCGGAGCGTAATCCACAGCTCGCCGCCGCACATGGCTTTCAATTCTATCTCCTTATCTCTATCACCTTCTACGCCTACGAAGCCGCTGCTTCTGCACCCCACCTCTTCTTCATCCCCTTCAAGCACCTTATGTCTGCTGCCGCCGCAGTTCAATTGTTCCTTGAGACTTCGCGCGGTAAAGTGGCCCCGTGCCCGGCGGAGGTCATGGATTGTTGGTATGGCTCCTGAAGAAGAGAAGATGACTCGCCGTTCGCCTCTCGATTTTCCAATTGTAAGTCTCCCCGCCCCCTTCTGTGATTTTGTTTTTCGGAAGCCAATTTTCGGAAGATAAACATTAGGGAATTGGGACGTTTTTCTTGTGTTTTATTTTCTCTTGCATTGTTTCTGTAATGGTAATTCTGTATCATCTCATTGTGCCTTGTTACGCAAAAGTACTCCTGTGAATGGAATTGATGATTGCAGGGTGTTGTAATTCTAAATATAGTTATTTATATGTCATGGAGAATAGCCATCCTAAAATTAGATAAGCATCTATTTTATGCAGAAGTCCTTCTGTTTGCATCGACTTGATGGAAAATCTTGTCGGTGATTCTGTAATTGCTAGGCACACTAGGAGAAAACGGCTGTGTGGTGAGTAGAGGCACATGCTTTAGTTTTGATTTAGGGGCAAAAAGATTGATGACCTTGATGATCTAGTACAAATGAGATTGCTGACTAAATTGCTTGTTCCATTGTGAGCATGTTTTGAACTAGGAAGGTATAGAGAGAACGGGTACTACACGTCTGGTGTGGATTATTATTGATATATGCCATTTCCTATTAAGGATGAAGGAAAGGGGTGTGGTAGATTTTGTTGTCTATGTACACTTCTAAAATCAATGTTCCAGTTTCCATCCTCCAGGGACAACACATCCCCAGCTTCAATATTTTTGCACTCTATCCCTCGAACTTTAAAGTTCTATAACTGGATTTGAAGTCTCACTTAGTTTAGAGGTGATTTAATGGTATGCGCCTTCAAACTTGCTCATTCACATCTATTGGGATGAATGTCACCTCTTGTTTAGTTTTGTTCAACAAGTTGACCACACCTATTGATGGTTTTGTCAATCTATGTGCTGAGTGACAACTGATAAGGAGCGTGAAATGGTAGTTGTACATTCTATTTTGCTTTGGGATTTGCACTGGATGAATTGTTTAGGTTAACCAGTCATTTTCATGATTGTTGCTCAAATGCTTGACTTTTAATCATATTTCTACATATAAACTCCTGATTGAAATGATATTGAATCTTGGTTTTGGAATTGGAATTCAATTTATTTCCCATACCCGAAATCTATCAAGGTACTATTATTTAGTGGTTTCCATGATTCTTCAAATCATTCAAAAATCTTGGTCGCTGCAGTTCTATTTCAAACATGAACTGTGGCACAACCATTTCAATTCTAGAATCTAGATTCTCATGCCCTTATACTGTTGCACCATATGAAACACTTCATAAGCAGAGTAGGAGTAATAGTGTTCATTACATCACATGGCTACTCATCTACTCCTTTATACATACATCACAACGAAAGAAGTCACTTTATTTTCATAACGTGATAATTTTGATTGCAAGAGTAATTTCAGACAAAAAATCTTAGCATAATGTTGCAGGAATGGGAAAGGCCAAAGCCTGGAAGGCGGCCCGACGTCATCCCCCAATTCAGCCCAATGAAAACTCCATTACCACCACCAATGCCAGCTGACCCTCCCGAAGAAGATGAGGAGGAAGAGGAAGAGAAGAAAGAGGAAGAAGAGGAAGATCCTGAGAAGGAAGATCCAGAAAAGCCAGATAAGTAAACACCAATATGGCTTGAATATCACAAGTTCCACCGTAGGTGCAACTTGACGGGGGAATAGGCCCATGATGCATTAGTTCTGATCCCTGGCAGTTGATTGCAGCTACAAAGTTGAATGCTTTTAGCTGAGTCTGTTTTGTAGGCAAATGTATACAGTATTTTCTTCCGTTTTTTGTAGGCGAATGATGTTAGCGCTTTGTCAAAATTGCAACTGGGACTGTCAATAATGTGGTTTCAAGGTTTGTTAGTTTGCCACTGCGAGAGTTTCTTATTTTCTTTTTCAGCTTCGACTAAAGTGTTCCTTGTATTTTCTTTTTGCTTTGTTTGTCCTCCTTGTGTGTTGTGTTACTTTCCTTTTCTCTCTCTTCCTTCCCATGTAAACTTTCAAAGGGCAGTTTCTCTTTCTTTCTATCCAAACCATTCCTCCCAAGTCCCAAGCGAATATAAGTAAATACTAGTACTAGATAGGAGTGAATGCTTTGGAAAAAAATGGCTTCGCTCAAAAAAAATAAAAATAAAATAGGAGTGAATGCGTTTTCTTTCCAGACATTAGCTGCTAATTATGGTTTCATCATTCATGTTGGAAATCAAGTAAAATTATTGGATGTGCAATTTCAAGATTATGGCCAGTGAGCAAAAGTGGGCCTAATACTGCATTTTGTTGTATTGGGCCTTTCGAATGTTCGCCTGTTAGGTAATGGGCGAACCCTCTGTAGCTTACGGATCACCATTTTCCCCTAAAAACTAGTAGTAGTATTATACGCCTGAACATCTCTAAAGCCTAAACTCTAAAATGCCTAACGGTGCGTTTGGTTGGAGGGATCTTAGGCCATCTCCAGCAATAAACTCTATTTCCCAGTCAACTCTACTCTATTTTCCAGTCCAGTTTACAGTTTTTTACTTTTCATCTCCAACAATCAACTCTAAATTTCCCTCTATTTAAGAATATTCCATTTTGATTCTTTTTACTATTCATTTAATTTTTATCTATCAAATTAATATATTGTTTATATTTAAATATATATGTTATATTTAAATTTTATATTATTTTTTTAAAGACGTATTTTTATTTTTTGTTTAATTTTATATTATTTTTAAGTTATTTAATAGATTTTTATTTTTTTTATAATCTAAACAATATTCAACAAATTATTATACAAACTCCAAAAAAAAAAAATACAAACCATAAATTTATTTAATATTAAATTGACAATACAATACTCTAAGAATTTGAAAATTCTTCCCATAAATGATCAATCAAAGCATTACGAAGGGCAAAATGAGCATCTTTATCTTTGATTTTTCTAAATCGGGTAAGAAATGCTTGGAACTGATCAGTTTCTTCATCTACCACTTCAACATCGGGGATCGGAACTTCTCTTGCATCATCAATAGACACTTCAAGATCCCTTTCATCTTCAATTATCATATTATGCATAATAATGCATGCTGCCATTATATCATGCAAAACATCTTTGTTCCAAAAACGGGCTGGATTGGCTACAATTGCAAATCGACTTTGAAGAACTCCAAATGCTCGCTCGACATCTTTTCTACATGCCTCCTGTTTCATTGCAAATAATTTCTTTTTTTGTGTTCGGGGATCCTGAATTGTTTGCACAAGTGTTGCCCATTTTGGATATATCCCATCCGCAAGGTAGTAACCCATATCATATTCTTTTCCTTGGATGACATAATGTGCCCGTGGAGCAATTCCTCTAGCAAGATCAGTAAAAAGATGAGATCTTTCTAACACATTAATATCATTATTAGATCCCGGTATACCAAAGTATGCATGCCATATCCAGAGATCATAATCAGCAATAATTTCAAGAATTATTGTTGGTTTTCCACTACGACCTGCATATTGCCCTGACCAACCAGTTGGACAATTTTTCCACCTCCAATGCATGCAATCTAGACTACCTAACATTCCTGGAAATCCACGCGTTTTGCCAATATACAGTAGTCTCTCAATATCATTTGAATTAGGAGATCTTAAATATTGAGTTGAAAATATTTCAACAATTGCACGACAAAACCTCTTAACACATTCAATGGTAGTGGACTCACCAATATTAATGTATTCATCAACTGCATCCGCGGGCAATGCATATGCCAATACACGAAAGGCAGCTGTAACTTTCTGAAGTGTGGACAAACCCATCCTCCCGGCTGCATTGCACCGCTGCTCAAAGTATTCATCATGGTTTTTCACAGAATCGGTGATACGAAGAAATAAACTTCGAGACATTCGGAAACGTCTACGAAACATTTCTTCATTGTATGTTGGATTTTCAGAAAAGTAGTCATTGAAAAGTCGTTCGGCAGCTGCATCTCGGTCACGATGGATTACTCTACGACCCGGAACCGAGCCTCCATGCACATTTGCGGTAGCTTGGTTGCTTAACCACCCTGCAACAACAAGATTAGTGTTACATTGTTGTTGAATGAGTAATTGTTGGTGATGACGTATTGAATCATCAATATCATCATCGAATAATATTGAAGTGAGGTGATGAGGAATGCCATTGGGATTCATCTTTCTTATGAAATATTTTAGATAAATGGTTCGCTACATGTGAATGAAACTAACTTCTATTTTATAATGATAAAAAATGCATTGGATTCCAAAATGATAATTGTGTGTGAGTGGGATACATGTGGTTGAGTGGGCATCTTATCATAATTTGTTGGTATGTGTGTGAGTGGGAATCATACATGTGAGCATAATGAAGAAGAAAATCCGGATATGAGTAGTCTTGGTTTTGGAATGTGAGCATGACATAAAAATTGAGTGGGAATCATGCCATGTGAGGTTGAGTGGGCATCTTATCATAATTTGTTGGTATGTGTTTGAGTGGGAATCATACATGTGGTTGAGTGGGCATCTTATCATAATTTGTTGGTATGTGTGTGAGTGGGAATCATACATGTGAGCATAATGAAGAAGAAAATCCGGATATGAGTAGTCTTGGTCTTGGAATGTGAGCATGACATAACAATTGAGTGGGAATCATGCCATGTGAGGTTGAGTGGGC
Source organism: Hygrophila difformis (assembly GCA_030278955.1). Taxonomy (NCBI): domain Eukaryota; kingdom Viridiplantae; phylum Streptophyta; class Magnoliopsida; order Lamiales; family Acanthaceae; genus Hygrophila; species Hygrophila difformis. The sequence goes on along the minus strand of JAOANR010000006.1, from coordinate 15,312,677 downwards.
ATCTTATCATAATTTGTTGGTATGTGTTTGAGTGGGAATCATGCCATGTGAGGTTGAGTGGGCATCTTATCATAATTTGTTGGTATGTGTTTGAGTGGGAATCATACATGTGGTTGAGTGGGCATCTTATCATAATTTGTTGGTATGTGTGTGAGTGGGAATCATACATGTGAGCATAATGAAGAAGAAAATCCGGATATGAGTAGTCTTGGTCTTGGAATGTGAGCATGACATAACAATTGAGTGGGAATCATGCCATGTGAGGTTGAGTGGGCATCTTATCATAATTTGTTGGTATGTGTTTGAGTGGGAATCATACATGTGGTTGAGTGGGCATCTTATCATAATTTGTTGGTATGTGTGTGAGTGGGAATCATACATGTGAGCATAATGAAGAAGAAAATCCGGATATGAGTAGTCTTGGTCTTGGAATGTGAGCATGACATAACAATTGAGTGGGAATCATGCCATGTGAGGTTGAGTGGGCATCTTATCATAATTTGTTGGGTTGTGTGTGAGTGGGAATTATACATGTGAGGTTGAGTGGGAATATTGTTTGAGTGAGAATCTTGTCATATTTTTTGGTATGTATAGAAATATCTTGTTATAAATTGCAAGGTTCACACATTTGCACTCACCACTCCAAAACTTCCTAAAATCTTTCTTGGTTTCTAGTTTCTCTCAAATTCTTTCTTTGAAATGGCCAACTCTAGAAATACTAACTACTCTATTGATGAAGATAGACATCTTTGTCGTGTGTACATAGATATATCCCAAGATCCGGAAGTTGGAATTGCTCAAAAAAAAGAGCAATTTTGGGGTCGCATTGCTCAAGTTTATAATGCTGATAAACCAAACTCTTATATGCCGGATAGAAGTCCTCGATCAATGGAGACTCGTATGCATCTCATCTTGAGTGCAACATCTAAGTTCAAGGCATGCATTCAACAAGTTGAATACATTAATCCAAGTGGCGCATCCGAAAGTGATATTGTAAGTTTACATTTTTATTTTAACTGTGAATTACCGTATTTCAAAATATTAAAATGTTTTATTGTTATTCAGATGAGTCGTGCAAAACAATTGATGACCCTCGATCCCAAATATAATAAAGGATTCAAATTTGAGCATGTATGGGATCTTCTGAAAGATTTCGAGAAGTTCGAATGTAAATCACAAAAATCACGACCCGATACATTTTCTTCCCAATCGGCCCAGTCAAATACGCCGGTGCCGGATTCTCCCATATCACCCGATGCAGTTCCCTCATTTGCAATAAATTTAAGTGATGACAGTGGAAGTGGTTCTGCATCTAAGCGCCCATTGGGAGTTAAAAAGTCAAAAATTAAGAAGAAAAAAGGTGAGGATTTTTTTGTTCTCGTAAACACATTATTGGAATCAAATCAAAAAATACAAACATTATTTGAGGGGTCAAATGTTAAAAATTTAGAATTACAAGAAAAGAGAAATAATGAAATAATTAGAGCAAATGACCTGATCCAAAAATCGCAAGAAATGGCACAATGGGAAGCTGATAATAAAATTCTAATGATGGATACATCGTCAATTCCCAACATGGCATCTCGCTTATACTTTGAGCAAGAACAAGCGAGGATTATTCAAAAAAGATCAAACGTTCATCCCGGCAATGATTTCAACTTTGGAAGTTATTTTCCAGATATGGGAGGATCTGGATCTGGATCGGGCTTAGGAGATTATTAATGTATAATTATTGTATTGCATTTAGTGTAATGTTATTGTATTTCTGTATTTTAATTTTAATGCAATGTATTTCAATTCTATATTAATGTTATATTTTTAATTATTTCAATTATTTAATATACTATATATATACAAAAGAAAAATAGAAAATAAGGTTATAAGAAAAAAAAAAAAAAAAAAAAGGCAGAATAGCGCTGGCTACAGTGCCCCGCTACAAATGGCGGGGCACTATTCACTCCCCATCATTTTACCGTCCCGTTTGCCGTTTCCCGATGGCTGCTGGAGTAGTTTCCACCGGCAAAGTGGCGTCTGACGCCAAATAAGAGGAGCTGCTGGAGATGCTCTTAGATTACCAGCGAGAATGTGATTCCTGGGAATGTAAGATTACTGAGAATATGAGATTGCTGGGAATCTTATTTTTTGATGTTTTAAGAATATTGCGTTTGGTTAGATTGGGAATCTCAGATTTCTAGTTCTAATTAATTTACCATAATGTCCCTGAATTTCAATTGAAGAATGTTATAATTGTGTCATTTTGCTACACAATAGAAATATTTAAGCCGATTTATTTTTTAAAATATTAAAAATTCTTTATATGTAATTTATTGTATGATAATTACTTATTTAATGTCTCTAAATCCTTATTATTTTTATTTTATATATAGAAGAAAAGTAAATTTTAAGAAAATATAAAAATATATATTAAAATATGAGAATATATATATATATTTAAAAAATATGTTTAAATAATTTTCAAAATTTTTTAATTTATTTTTTAAAATTAAATTTCATATATTTATCATTTTAGAATACAAATATCTAAATTTATAAAATAAAATAAGTATAAAAAGTGAGGGTATAAAAGTCAAATTAATATAAAAGTAGGTAAAATGGAGGTGGTAATCTAAGATTACCTGCCCTCCAGGTGGGAATGTGATTCCCACCTAAAACACCCAACATTCCCACCTCGGTGGGAATGTGACATTCCCACATGAAACATGCCCCGAACCAAACATGGGCATGTTTCATTCCCTACCCAAAATTCCCAGTGGGAATCTCAGATACCCCGAACCAAACGCCCCGTAATAGTATTTCAAAAAAATTATATTTTTTGGATGAGCCATTGAAGGCCTGAAAAAAGGGTGATAGGAGCTCATGCCACACAAATTATAAAGGGAATGAAAGGGAGGGATAGATGGAACTTTCTGTTGGAAGTCAAGAGACTTAACCACTTGGGTTAAGACCTCTCCCCTATTTCAAAGAAATTCTTAAATTAACACCATGCTTTCAGCTGAATTAGCAGAATGTCAGGACTCAAATTACTACTCTCTCCGTTCCTAAATAGTATAATAGTTATTTCTTTCAGCACAATTTCAATAACCAATATTTGCATTAAATATTAAATATAGTATGTTGAACAACTCCTGGAGCAGGAAATCACCCAAAACCCAAGGGGGAAGGAAACTGAAATTCAATGCACATGAAAGCATTTTCAAAAACTGGGTTGAGAAGTTGGAGTAGCTCATCATTACACACCCCCCCAAGGCCAAGTGACACGTGCAACATTGAGTAAAACCAAAAACCTTTGACTGTTGTCGTTACACAGATTCTATACAAATACACTATACTAAAGAAATTAAGAATTACTCCGTACTACAGTAGTGCAAAATTGACTAATGGAGCAAGGTGGTATATACACGTCATGGAAGTCAGGATGAGGTTCAATTATTGCAATAGGAGCTGAGTTTGGACTTGCCTGCATCATTGAAAATGATGGATACAACAATTATTGTTAGTCATCATTTTATCCATTAATTGATTTTCCACACCAGGAGGAGCTAGTGATCTCATGTCAATATCCCATACATACTCCAATACAGCCACGACCACTATTGCGACCATGATGAATAAAATATGCTATTCAATCTAAAGTTATACTCGCTCCGTTCTTTTTTAGTTGTTTTTTTCTTATAGATTAAAAGTGTTCCGCAATAATATATTATATTAAGTAATTATAGATAGTTATATTATATTTTTACTATATTGTCTTTTACTTTATATAAATGCTATTTGTTGACATTTATTACGAAATGATTTATTTGAAGAGTAAAAATGAAAAATTTATTAGTTAATTAATAGTATATATCTTGGTTAAATTGAAATTGAGTTGAAAAAGATAAATATTTAGAAAACGGAGGGAGTAGTATGATAAAAGTGTTGTAATTGGCCCACTTTCTGCAGCCCAATATCCCCACTACCGGCCCATGTCTCCAGGCCCATGAAGTTGACACTGAGGCCCAATTGTCCACTAATATATACTCCCAGCCGTTGCATTGTCTGTAGAGTGGAAACCCTCATTTTCTTCATGTCTCCAGCGGCGCCCCTCATCTGATTTCTCTCTTCTTAGTTCACTTCACCATAGCTATAGATTTAGATTTGTTCTACCCTTTAGCTTGTGAGTGTGTGAGAGAGAGTAGGGACGAGTGGTGTGAGATGGACATGGGGTTTGGGACGCCGGAAATGGGTTTTCCGGCGAGGGCTGAGTGCACCTCCATATTTTAGAGCCTCCAACCGTTAGGGTCACCGGAAAAGGGTTTCCGGTGAAGGGTCTGTGTTCAGGCAGCGGTTTTGAAGGCAGGCAGCGGCTGTGGTCGTCGGTGGCGAACGGCAGTGAGCATAGTGGCCCTGGTGGTGGGTGCGGACGCCGGACAGTGACGGTGCTGCCGTTCTCTTCCCTTGGATCACCTATGTGATGGCTCCGGTTGAGTGGTGATTTGCATTGGGCTTCCTGAGCCGAAGGGTTAACGGATCTAACTAGATCCGTTGGTTTTACGTCTTCCTTTAATAATTTATTACTATATTGCTTGTTCTACTAACTTTGTGTTGTAGATCCGTTAAGTGGAGACGAAAACCGAACTGTTGGAACAAGAAAACGGAGAAGACGAATCTGTCCGTTGGAGGCAGCGCTCGAGTCGACGCGGGAGCAGCCATCCGAAGACTTTTACTGTTTTCTGTTTTCATGTTTTATTTTGAGTGAACATGTAATGGTGAGATCAAAGCTTTGTAAATCCCATAGTTAGGCCTTTTGGGTTGTAATAGAATAGGTTAAAACAGGGTACCGGAGTTGCCCAACAGTGGTATCAGAGCCATAGGCCACTTTGGGACGGGGGTTGGTCAAGGCACCCCCGCAAGGTAAAATAGTTTGATCCATCTTTTTTTTACAGTTTTAAGATAATATTCTTATTCTGGATTGTTGCTTGAAATATGTGATTTTTCATGCTTGGAGCTTTGTGCTTTAAAATCTGGAAATATTATGCTTAAACTGTGTTTTTTGTTCTCTGCATTTTGTTGTGCATAAACTGCTTTGTGTGGTGTTATTAGTGAATTGTGCATTTTCTGTGTTATTGTGCTTTGTGTGCAAAAATTGTGGATTTGAAATTTTTGGGGAATAGAAAAATTGATTTCTTATTCCCTGAAAAAGCAGATTCCTGAAAATCTTGAAAGTTGTGATTTTTAGGAATCTGTGAAAATCAATCCAAATTTTGAAATCCGACCGTTTGAGCTCTTTGGGCCACCAAAAATTTAATTTGGGCCTGTCCAATAGCTGGGTCAAGTCTGAAAAATTTTTTGGGCATCCAAAATTAATTTGGGTTTGCTTCAAAAAATTAAAAGGATGTTATATGCTATAGGGTGGAAGTAATTGTGATTAGTTGGCTAAGTGTTTGAGCACTTGTTTGCTCATTCTGATTAAAAAGGCCAAACACAATAATGGCCTCCACCTCAAATAGCATAGTTCCTTTTAATGGGAAGAACGACTTCAGCATCTGGCAAGTTAAGATGCGTTGTGTTCTTGTGCAACAAAGAGTTTATAATGCAATTGATCAACTCTTTGATAAAGATGTGACTGAAGCTAAAAAGACTGAAACTGATGAACTTGCTAAATCTGCCATTATCCTTAGTTTATCTGATGCTGTGCTTAGAAAAGTTAGTGATTGCAAAACAGCCAAGGACCTTTGGGAGAGGCTGTCTGAACTGTATGCTGAGTCATCTTTGTCTTCTAGAATATTCCTGCTTGGTAAATTTTTTAAATTTAAATTGGATATATCTAGAGACTTAGATGAGGGTTTAGATAATTTTACTAAACTGGTTCAAGACATTAAATCAACTGGTGATAAGCATATAGATGATTATGTGCCTATAGTGTTGTTGAATGCCATCTCTGATAGTTATTCTGATGTGAAATCTGCTATCCAATATGCTAGAGATGATTTGAGTTTAGATCATGTGATTAAGAGTCTAAAGAACAAAGAACTTGAAATGAAGAATTCCTCTAAGCATTCTGATAAGGTGTTTATGACTAGGGGTAGGTCTTGGAAAAAGGGTAATCACCAACAGCATAATGATAGGGGCAGAAGCAATGCTAGGGGTCAGTCTAAATCACATAGATCTCAGTCAAGAGGTAAACATGATAAGAAATGTTACAACTGTGGTAGAAAGGGCCATTTCATTAAAGATTGTAGACTCCCTAAGAAAGAGAAAAATCAAATTGATAATCAGAACAATGAGGTTAATGCCGTGACTGATGTAGCAGTTAAGCATGATGAGCTTTTGATGGTTCATGATTTGAATTGTTTTTCTGATGTTAATATGGCTAAAGATGCTTCTAAATCTGTGTGGTTGTTAGACTCAGGGTGCACCTCCCATATGTCTCCTCATGTTGAATTATTTGATTCATATCAACCTGTTAAAAATGACTTTGTGTTCATGGGTAATGACAATAGATGTCCTGTCTTAGGTATAGGAAAAATTGTCTTACAATTTGAGAATGGGACAAGATTCTGTCTTGATGGTGTGAAGCATGTGCCTGATTTGTCTTATAATTTGATTTCTCTTGCAACCTTGCAGAAGAAAGGTTTAGAAGGGAGAATTGGTAATGACATGATTAAAATGTTCAAAGGGAATTTGATGTTGTTTAAGGCCATTATCAAGAATAATCTTTTTGTGGTCTCTAATGTGGTTAATTGTGCTCTTGCTGCTAGTTCTAGTTCTAATAAGGTAAAAGAAAATACGCTTTTGTGGCATGCTAGACTAGGGCATATGAGTGACAAAGGCATGAAATTTCTGAAAGACGCTGGTTGTTTAAAATCTGATTTATGTGAAGTTGATCTTTGTGAATCATGCTTAGCTGGTAAACAACATAGAGTGTCTTTTAACTCTTCATATCCTGTTGGGATAAAATCCACCCGTGTACTTGAGTACATTCATGCTGATGTGTGGGGTCCATCTTCGACGCCCACACATGGTGGTAGAAGATACTTTTTATCTATCATGGATGATTTTTCTAGAAAAGTTTGGGTATTTCTCATGCAAAACAAATCTGATGTTTTTGGGAATTTTAAACACTGGAAAGCTTTGATTGAGAATCAAACTGGTTTAAAAATTGGTACACTTAGGACAGATAATGGGCTTGAATTTTGTAATCACCAAATGGATACTTTGTGTGCTGAATCTGGTATTAGAAGGCATAAATCTGTTCCTTACTCACCTCAACAGAATGGGGTCATTGAAAGAATGAACAGAACTTTATTAGAAAAGGTTAGGTGCTTGATGGCACCTACTGGCCTTTCTAAGAAGTTCTGGGGTGAAGCACTGATGACAGCTGCTTACTTAGTTAACAAATCACCCAATGCAACTTTAAATGGTAAATCTCCTGATTCTGTCTTTTTTGGTAAACCTGTTGATTATGAACATCTTAGAGTGTTTGGATGTTCAGCTTTTGTGCATACTAGTAATGATAAATTGGATCCTAGAACCAAGAAATGTATTTTCTTAGGTTATCCTGAGGGAACTAAGGGTTACAGGTTGTTTGATAGATCAGGGGGTGGTTTTAAAATCATTGTTAGTAGGGATGTGATTTTTAATGAATCTGAATTTCCTATGAAAGTTATTGAGAATGATAGTACTTCTGTTGAGGTGGAGTCTTCTTCTGTGGAACATTCTGTGAATTTGCCTGCTCCCATTGCTGTGCCTAATGTGATTGAAAATGCTGAAATTGCTTATCCCAATTTGCATGTGAATGAGGAACCCATAACTGATACCCATGATATTGATGAAGGTGGAGCTCAGAATGATGATGTTATTGATGAACATGATTTGAGTGATTATGTGCTAGCTAGGGATAGAGCTAGAAGAGTAGGTAAAACTCCTGCTAGATTATCTGATTGTGTTCTTACTGCTTATGCTATGACTGTGTGTGAAGAACTTGATAATCTAGAGCCTAAATCATATTCTGAAGCTGTTAAGTCTAAACATGCTAATAAGTGGCTTAGTGCTATGAATGAGGAAATTCAATCTTTACATAAAAATGAGACATGGCTGTTGATTCCTAGGGTTGATAATATCTCTGTGATTGATTGTAAATGGATTTTTAAAATCAAACAGGAAACTCATGGTGAGAGGTTTAAGGCTAGGCTTGTAGCTAAGGGCTTTACTCAGAAAGAGGGTGTTGACTATTCTGAAATATTTGCACCTGTTGCTAAGTTCACTACTATTAGAGTAATGCTTGCCTTAGTTGCTCATTTTGATTGGGAGCTTATACAAATGGATGTTAAAACTGCTTTCTTGCATGGTGACATAGATAAGAAAATTTGTATGAAGCAACCTGAAGGTTTTGTGGATAAAACCAAACCCAATCATGTATGCCTGTTGAAAAAAGCTCTGTATGGACTAAAACAAGCACCTAGACAGTGGAACATTAAGTTTGATAAATGCATGAAAGACATAGGATTCACCATATCTAAATTTGATCATTGCTTATATCTGAAAGATGTGAAATCTGTGCCTATGTTCTTATTGCTTTATGTTGATGATATGTTGCTTGTTAGTCCTTGCATGAAAAGCATTGTTGAGGTTCAAAATTGTTTGAACAAGAGTTTTGACATGAAGAATCTAGGAGAAGCCAAATGCATTCTTGGAATGCATATAGTTAGGGATAGGGCTAATTCAACCCTAATCCTTAACCAGACTGAATATGTGAAGAAAATTCTCTCTAGATTCAAGATGTCAAATGCTAAACCTGTTGGTTGTCCTCTTGCTTCTCATTTCGTGTTGACTAAAGAACAGTGCCCTAAAAATGAATCTGAAATGAAAGATATGGAATCTGTCCCTTATGCTCATGCCATTGGTTCTGTTATGTATTTGATGATTTCTACTAGGCCTGATTTAGCTTATCCTATAAGTTGTTTGAGCAGATTTATGGCTAATCCTGGTAGACCACATTGGGAAGCTTTAAAATGGCTTTTGAGATACTTAATCAAGTCTATGCATTATTCTCTGTGTTTTTCTAAATGGCATGATGATATGTTTCTGACTGGTTATGTAGACTCTAACTTTGCTAATGATAGGGATAGTAGGAAGTCTACTACATCCTATGTGTTCACTCTAGGTGGGTCTTGTGTGAGTTGGAAATCTCAATTGCAATCTGTTGTTGCTTTATCCACTACTGAGTCTGAATTCATTGCCATAACTGAAGCTTTTAAAGAGGGAATCTGGTTTAGTGGTCTGACGCATGAACTAGGATTGAAAAATGAGATTACCATTTTTTCTGATAGCCAATCTGCGATTCAGTTAAGCAAACATCCTGTTTTTCATGATAGGTCTAAACATATTGATGTTAAGTACCACTTCATTAGGGACAATGTTGAATGTGAAAAACTGAAACTGGATAAAATTGCTTCTGAATTTAATCCCGCTGATATGGGAACTAAGTGTTTGCCTTCTGAAAAGTTGATGTCATGCATGAAAATCCTTCACTTTGACTTTGGCTGATATATTCTGTTCTGATGCATGATTTACTGCTTTCATACTTTGTGTATACTGTTGGTAAGCGGGACTGGTAAGTGAAGGTATGACTAGGCGATGATGACACCGAAGCACCAATGAACACACTCTTGGCAACACAGAAAATGGTCCAAGGTGGAGAATGTTGTAATTGGCCCACTTTCTGCAGCCCAATATCCCCACTACCGGCCCATGTCTCCAGGCCCATGAAGTTGACACTGAGGCCCAATTGTCCACTAATATATACTCCCAGCCGTTGCATTGTCTGTAGAGTGGAAACCCTCATTTTCTTCATGTCTCCAGCGGCGCCCCTCATCTGATTTCTCTCTTCTTAGTTCACTTCACCATAGCTATAGATTTAGATTTGTTCTACCCTTTAGCTTGTGAGTGTGTGAGAGAGAGTAGGGACGAGTGGTGTGAGATGGACATGGGGTTTGGGACGCCGGAAATGGGTTTTCCGGCGAGGGCTGAGTGCACCTCCATATTTTAGAGCCTCCAACCGTTAGGGTCACCGGAAAAGGGTTTCCGGTGAAGGGTCTGTGTTCAGGCAGCGGTTTTGAAGGCAGGCAGCGGCTGTGGTCGTCGGTGGCGAACGGCAGTGAGCATAGTGGCCCTGGTGGTGGGTGCGGACGCCGGACAGTGACGGTGCTGCCGTTCTCTTCCCTTGGATCACCTATGTGATGGCTCCGGTTGAGTGGTGATTTGCATTGGGCTTCCTGAGCCGAAGGGTTAACGGATCTAACTAGATCCGTTGGTTTTACGTCTTCCTTTAACAATTTATTACTATATTGCTTGTTCTACTAACTTTGTGTTGTAGATCCGTTAAGTGGAGACGAAAACCGAACTGTTGGAACAAGAAAACGGAGAAGACGAATCTGTCCGTTGGAGGCAGCGCTCGAGTCGACGCGGGAGCAGCCATCCGAAGACTTTTACTGTTTTCTGTTTTCATGTTTTATTTTGAGTGAACATGTAATGGTGAGATCAAAGCTTTGTAAATCCCATAGTTAGGCCTTTTGGGTTGTAATAGAATAGGTTAAAACAGGGTACCGGAGTTGCCCAACAAAAAGAGCAGTATATATTTCTTCTATATTAATACTCGTGACACCGCTACTATTCTTTGTCATAATTTAAGGGACATGATTAATTGTATTAGTAAAAAAAATAACTTATCTTTGAAAATTTATATTTTGTTTTCTCTCGCACGCATAAATACAACAATACTATAAAACATGTGGCATTTTTAAAATGAAATTGATAATTATGTTGAATATTATCTTATTACCAAACGTCAATAAATATGTCGAGCAAGAAATAACTTTATTTTCAATTTTTTGTTAAATAGCATGCAGATTACGTAGACCGTGTTGCCAATTCTGGTCAAATATGATAATGATATCCCAAATGGGTTTTGTTATGTTTATTATTACTATACAAAAATTCACAATCAAATCGTTTTAAACAAAACAGAGGGCAGTGTATTATCGCACATTCGGATTCCTTTTGATGAATAATGCGTATAGAACAAAACAAAGCGAGCCACAGAATAAATATCTTGAGTTAAATAAAACATAAATTAAAAATGAAAATTGTTTTGGTTGCAACCATGTATATATCGTTTTGGTTTGTAAGCTGAATCATCATGTGCTGAAATATTGCTTTGTATATGTTCAGTGTTTTTATACAACTCAAACTAGAACTACCCGCCGGCGCAATGCGCGGGAAGAAAAGTTTCTTAAATATCAAAGTTTTTTTAATTATCTAAAGATTCAACAAAAGAATAAATTATCCTCACGATTGAATGAAAGAAAACATATAAGGTAAAATAGTTGATGATCGAAGAAATGAATAAGAAATTGATAAAGATTTTAAAGGAATGAAAGTTTTGACTGTAAAACTGACGTTTAATTATCAAGGTTGAAGGAATATCTAAGTTTTCCTATTTGTTTTCTTGCTCCGGCTCTTTTAAATAAAATAATTTATACATGCGTAAAAGTAATAAAGATGACAAAATAATTTTTTTTAAAAAAAGAAAAAAAAATTCTAATAACGTCCTACATTCATTTCTCATAGTATTTATAAAAGTAATGAATTGCTTGACAATTTAATGTCACTAACCACATTAATAAAATCGCCCGTATCATTACAGCATGTTAAAAATAAAATGTAGCTTATTTAGAACTGGCGATTATTAATTACATCAAATACAGATTATGGAATAAATATGTTTAAAATATAAATAAATTTTTTTGAAAATAAAATACAATTAAATTTTAAATCAACAAGTAAGATCATAAAAAAAATACTTTTTCATAGGTCATATGTTTTTTAAATTAGATTATCTAGAACAGTCACAATGAATATGTACCTGGATAAAAATTTAAAATGCTAAAAAAAATCCTTCCTAAAGCTATTGCTAAAAACCCTAAATATTTTATTTCACACCATCATCCTCATTGTAAAAATTCTGCATCTGCTTTCCCCATCACCACAAATCTCATTTGCACAAATAAATAATTAATACATAATGCATACATATTTTATTATCATCATGATTTTACTACCATATAATTAATACATATTTTATTTTTCTTGCTAAATTAGATTTAATTCGTACTATATGTTTGGCATATTAATTTTTCCATCATCCTTTTATATTATTAATTAATCTAAAAAATTGTGCACTTAAAGTGAGCAGCCGGGATCTCTTTCCAAATTATTTAAGATGGGCAAATATGGTAATAAATTATTTGATATATACATAATAAAATAAATTTGTGATAATTAACATAAATATTTTAATTTGATAGAAATAACACCTAAATGGTAACAGATTTTCAATACAAAGGCTATTCGACTCATGAGCACACCCCCTCCCACTAATCATGCATTATTTCCCCTTCTTATCAACATCTCAGATCTCTTGGCGTCTAATCTAGGGTATTGTTGGTACCACATCTTGTAAGAAGGAAACACGGTTGCCGATTGCTTGGCCAAACACGGAGCAAATTTGGATGAGTTCTTCACGACTTGGGCTTTTCCTCCAGATGAGTGTCTGACGTTCTTGACTTTAGATGCGAGGAGTGTTTGTTATCTCCAGATTTAAGATTGGTTCTCTGTTTGTTTTTATGTTTCATCCTCTCCTTCCCTCTCCCTAGTCTTTTTAGTTTTTACTCTTTGACGACATCTTTGGCGTCACTCGTCATCCAAAAGAATTTAGTCAATGGCACTGGGCACAAACTCCAAGAGGGAGATTCAAATCAAATAAAAACACCTTCGTTTCAAATAACAAAAATATAAAAGTAAAGAAAAAAAAATCACATGAAATCCAATGATCTAATAATTGTTATGTTGTTATTTGTAAAATCTATCATCATTCTGTATACTATAGTTCATAATAAAAATTATTTGTATATTAAACTTATATTTTAAATTAATAATTTCTAGGATTATCATGAATGCCTATAATAACTTTCAAAAAGATATCCTTACAAAAGAAGAAATAAAATCTGATGCTTTCAGTGTCTGACAAATTTTTCGTATTTACATTTTACGAATACTATTACTTTTCTATCTGAAAAGATAAAACGGTTCTTGGTTCATATACAAATCATGTCTTAATCATTTTTGTGCACGAATCAATATCATAAACCAAAGGCCGTTTTGTCTTCTTTTTTTTTTTTTCAAGAAAAGTTATGTTTGTTAAAAGTATGAATACAAAATAATTTGTCAGCTAACAGGGTACAGTATTGCCGGCGTCCCTTACAAAACCGTTGTGTGTACCATTATTTTCATGTTATGTCATTTTGTGACAATCACCGCCACAATTCACAAGTAGAAGGAAAGAAAAATATATATATTCTCTTCAAAATATAACATTTCCTATAAACACGTAATCCATTACACATCTTTAACGATTAATAGCTCAAATTGTATATATATAAAAGAATATATAAAAAGTTGGTATTCTAAACCTATAAAATATGACAAATCCAACAAGATCTCACTTGACTATATTTTTTCTTTTATAATTATGATGACAAATTTGAACTAAAATTAAATAATAAATAATATCAAATGTTTCGCTATCACAAAAACAGAGGTAGTATATTGATATGGTTCCTGTCGGAAGTCGGAAATCCTATACTCGGCAGAGTGGTCCCCGCTCCCACCAACACATTAACCGAGCTTAAACTAACAGCATAACCCAACAGGCAACGGGTTGCAATGAAGGCATTGATGATGATGATGATGATGATGACCACCACTGAAGTTAATGAATGACTTACATTAAATTCACTATCTTCATAGATGACAGCATAACCCAACAGCCTATGCTTTCCTAATTCGTTGGTACTACCGTTTTCAAGTGTTTTCATTTCATTGTTGAATTAATCATATGGGATATAGTCAGAGGCGGACCCAGGATTTTGCTCATGGGGTCCTACTCAATGATAGGCTAATATAGTTCATGCAATACGTGTTCTTGTATGGTATTTTCAAATTTTTAAGGCCTCATTTTTTAAAAAAAAATTCATTTTAATTTGTTTTAGCATGTTTTTTCTTCATAATTTTTTTTTTAGATTCCTTTCATTGTAGTGGTGTAATGCAATGTCGCTCTTTTCTATGAAGAATTTTAATTTTAGTTTTTTTTAAAAAAAACTTTTATCATTTGTAAAACACTAGGTAGGTGTTGATTCTTTTGGACATATAGAGAGTATTTTGGGTACATGACTTAAAGATAAATAAAAATCAATTTTTTGTGTTTTAATATTTTTATTACAGTGTTATGTGTTATAAATAAATAGAAAATGATAATTATAATTATTTTTAGAATAAGATAAAGAGCTCATCTTTATTAAAAAGATGGGCCAGCTAAAATGATTAGACAACCATTAATTTATAAAATTGGGGAAAATGAATTTTAAAATTAAGAATTTACACAAGATAGAAAAATTTTGAAAAGAATTATGGACTTAAATTAGAATGATAGAAGAAAAAATAATTAAATTTATGAATATATATAAATTTAATACTACATAATAGGTAATAAAAAATAAAAATTTTGATGGGGCCTGGGCCCCACCAGGCCCCTATGTGGGTACGCCTCTGGATATCGTTCCTACATTTCACACAATTCAATACATATTTTTAACATTCAATAACACAAATTGTATAAAAGTAAAAATTATAAAAATTGGATATTATGAATCTACGCAGTTAGACGAATCCAACAAGATCCAACTTGACTATATTTATCTTATATAATTATGTTTAAAAGTCGAATCAAAATTACTCGATAAATAGTAACAACTATGTAAATGTTATATTTATTTAAAGGAGGGATAATTTAATGTATTTCTATTTTCATGATATTAGATACTTCATGAATGATTACAACATAATTTTTTATTATACGCTTATCCAAAAAAAAAAAAACAGATAGGCTTATAAAAAAAACATAATTTTTATACATTACATTATATCTTAATTAAACCAGATCCTTCCTCTTTCTTTTTTTCTTTCTTTTTTTTCTTTTATGTTTCTAGTTTTAATTTATGGTATTTTACCAAAAAGGGGAGTATATGGCTTCTTGAAACAATAAATTAAGCTTTTAAAAAATACAAAACAACAACAAATCAAATGAATCTCATGATCGATTTCACATTAAAATACAAATACTAGTGCATTCTGTTTTAAGGAAATCTCATTAATAGTTTAATACTAATACATGGGAATGCAACTTGCGCTCACCAACATTTAACCTTATGATTGAGTTTCAAATTCGTACCAATCTTCTATCTCACATTTGTCTATTAAATTTTTGTAACATGAATTCCCACTGCTCATATATCGACGTTGGAGTACTGATAGTAAAAGAAAGTACTAATAGTAGGATATATTTTTTCAAAGGATAAATACTAGTACATCTAAAAGGGAATTTGAACCCAAACTTAATTAATGTCATGTCACACATGTCTAAATATGGCAAAGGAGGGTCGGGCCGGGTTTTACATTAGAGGAACAACAATTGTGAACCCACCACCCAATTTGGGAATGGATTGATGAGCCGAGCCGACAAAGTATTGCCAGACACTCCTTTCACATATCTAATGAGTAATGATTATCCCATCCCATAGGCCTACAGCCTACTGCAATCGAAATGGTTCGATCACACATGATGGCTTGTTTGCTAATTGCTATATGAGCTGCAATAACCGGATACAAACTAGATCTGATGTTCGGTTTGGAGATAATAATTTTATGGTCGCTATTCCGCATGTTTCCCGTAGTAGTAATTCAATGCGGGGATGATTAAAAACAGAGCTTATTAAAATACTGCTTTCTATTATACGGAAATACATATGTTTTATTTTATTTAAAATATTAAATTTAACTAAAACTACATGGAAATTTTGCATGGAATTTTTTTTTTATCGGTAAATTCCAACCCTACATATATCTTTTTTTTCTTTTTTTTTTCTTTTTTTTTTATAAATATTGACACTATATTTATGTGTCGGCAAATGTGTCTGTGCACCAAGCTACACAAATTACAAAAGAGAATAAATGGGAGGAACAGAGGGTTGGGTGGGAATCGAACCGTACATATATATGAGAATAAATGGGAGGAACAGAGGGTCGGGTGGGAATCGAACCGTACATATATATATATATATATATATAAGTATATATATGTGCTGTGTGCATATTTATACACACATATCACAATGTGATTTTGTAGAGTCATAGAGAAAGAAACGGCAATGTATTATGTTAGAGAATTGCCATTAAAGTTGCGAACGTACATTGCTGATAACTTCCACCACATTCAGGTTATGAACATGGTTAAGATATGGGCAAGATTCATTAGTGTAAAAGATTAAAATACGCACAAGATACATTCAGATTTTTACCTATACATACATCCATTAATAACTTACCTTTCAGCAGGAGCCACTAATTAATTACGTTATAATCAGAGATTATTTTATAAAACCATGAAAGCATAAGAATTTTTTTATTAAAGTGGCTAAATCACCCAACCAATATAAATTTTAGAGGTTGGGTTCAATCAAGATTGAATTTTTAATTAGTCTAAGTTTGAAATCTAAAACTTAAAATTAAATGATTAAAACTGAAATTACGAATGAATAAAGGAAAATGATAGAAAATTGAGGGAGAATTAACCTCAACCATAAAATTAAAAGACACGACTTGGCGATACATTCCCATCCAGGAATATTGTAAAATTTGGTGCTGTTTTCTAAATCGTATCAAACAAAATATTACGGTTTAGATTTATGTGCAAATCATATCAAATTGTAGTACCAAAGTTTGATCATGTCTATTTAAATCTGAATAAATTAATTAATAGAAAAAAATTACCGACTTATATATAATATTAATTATGAATGACATTAAGGGCCTCCTATTTACTTCCGTTGTTGGGTATTTGAAGCAGTAGAGTAACATTATTGTAGTTACTGGTAATGGTGGTGTCATATTCCTATAAACTTGTTAGAAGAAGAGCTCGACAATCATTAGTCATTACACCTATTGAGTAGTATTTGTTCGAGTGCTTTCCAATTTCCATTCAATTTCGGTTTCCGAGATGGACAGCGCCCTCGTGAATCGGATCTGCCTCATCATCAATGCCCTCATCCTCGCCATCGGCAACTGCGGCGGTCCCATGGTCCTCCGCCTCTACTTCATCCACGGCGGCAAGCGCATCTGGTTCTCCGCCTTCCTCGAGACCGGCGGCTGGCCGGTCATCCTTATACCTCTCACCGTGGCGTACGTGCGCCGCCGTCGCAAGAGCATGTCGACGCCGCCGCAGCAAAGGACGAAGCTTTTCTACATGAAACCGCGCGTCTTCTACGCGACGGTGGTCATCGGCTTGCTGACGGGGCTCGTCGATTACTGCTACGCCTTCGGCGTCGCGAAGCTACCGCTGTCGACCTCCGCGGTAATCGTGGCGTCGCAGCTCGCCTTCACGGCTGTCTTCGCGTACCTCTTCGTGAGACACAGGTTCACGCCGTACACGATCAACGCCATCGTCACGCTCCTCGTCGGTGCCGTAGTGCTCGCAATTCACTCCGGGAACGACCGCCCCAAGGGCGAGACCAATAAGGATTATTTTCTAGGGTTCTTCATGACGGTTATGGGGGCGTTTCTGTACGGCGTTATCCTCCCGCTAATGGAGCTGACCTACTTGAAGGCCAAACAACCGATCACCTACACACTCGTCCTCGAGATTCAATTGGTCTCCAATTTCTTCGCCACCGTCTTCTGCACCGTCGGGATGCTCATCAACCACGATTTCCCGGTAAGCTTCCCCCAAATTGGTCCAAATTTATTGCTAAATTCCACCGAACCCTAATTCCCAAATTCAATTTATTTTTTTCACAGGCACTTGTAGCGGAAGCCAACGCGTACGAATTGGGGAAGACAATGTACATACTGGTGATTCTGGCAAATGCAATAATGTGGCAGTGTTTCTACCTGGGAGCCATAGGAGTGATCTTCTATGCTTCATCCTTATTATCTGCTATAATTATCCATGCTTTGTTGCCAACAACAGAGCTCTTAGCTGTTCTGTTCTACCACGAAAAGTTCCAGGCGGAGAAAGGGATATCTCTGTTTCTCTGTCTCTGGGGATTTACTTCATACTTTTACGGCGAAATTAAGAACGAAAAAAAGAACAAGAGAAAGAAACTTGAGCAAGAGAAAGCAACCAGGGAAGCCCAAATGTCACAAACTTCTTCGAATGTGTGAATTTCTGGATTGAGAACGTGCAATCCACACTGCCTTGGATCGTATTATAAAGTATCCAAGTCTTTTTAATCATCGACATGAATTACAAGTTAATTAATATGTTGAGTCCTTTTGCTATTACATCAGATGTTAGTATTCAGCTGTGTTGTGCAAAATTATGGGGCTGTAGGATTGGATTCATTGATTTTTTGTCCAGAAAAAAATTGAATCTTTTCCTCGCTCTTTAATGACTGAAATCATATTACTTTCCTGAACATAAATAAGATCTGCATCACTGTCCCATATTTTAGGACATTTTTTTCTGTTGTCCTTGGGAATGATTTATGAAACATACGGAAGAGTAATTTATTGCCATTGCAAGTGGCAATGCAGATATGTTCTTTTTTTTGTTATGACTAATTAATTAATGCAACCATCTAGCTAGATTACTTTTCTATATGGACCTTTACTGGATTTTTTTAGATCAGGTCATTACACGCACATGCTCCTATTCTTTATTGCTGAAGTTGTGGTCTCGTCTCATACAATTGGATAAAGCACGTGTAGGCCCCTGTCCCATTGCGACACAGTTTTGGCTTTGCACGTGGGGCGGGGTCGAATAAGCCATATATGTTGTAGAATTGCTGCTTGGTGTATTTTTTTGTTCACATGACATGAAAACTGTAGTTTGCATAGCTATTGGTTTGTTAGGAATTGGAAGTTGGAATTAATTTTATTCTTGTATGGAAAATATGCATGGTGGAAAAATGGAAATGATTGATTGTTCTCAAATTTTATGCCCAACATTTTTGTGATGGACATGTACTTATCGGGAAGAGAATCAAGGGCACAAACACGATAGGGTATATAGAGTATTTCAATTAAAATGAATGAAGGAATGATATATTTTTCAGTTTGTGATGTAGAGGACTTGCTTGATTATTCGAAAAGTGTGCTTTTGATGTGAAGCGTGAACGATACTTCTTTAATACATTTCCTTTTATCTTTACTTTTTTTTTTAATTAAAAAAATGCATTCATTATTAAATTATTATAAACATTCCTTAAAGAACGATATTTCTATTTTCTGAATTTCAAGTGTTCTGTTCAAAGGAAGTTTGAAACTTTACACTTATTAATTAGAGCGTTAATTTGTGATCTCGAAGATGGTGTTCATTGTCCAACTTGTGATGTGAAAAGGAAGTTTCAAAAGCTTGTTTTTCACTGTGTTTGTGTCTAAGGAAATACAACAGACGGATGTTTTAGCAAAGCGAAGATTTGCAGACACGTGACTGAGGTTTCCCGGCAGACTCCGTGGCATGCCCCTTATTACAAATACTGTATTTTACTTGTTCGTTTTCAAAATCCAGATTATTATTGCCAATCCCATTTTCTTTCTTGATATACTTTTGTGCATTCCACTGGAGTGTTTCTTTCTGCTAACTAGAGTCTGTAAAATTTGATCTTTTCTTGTGTGTGAGATTTTCCCCGAAAATCAACGAAATGCAAGAAAATGAAGGTAATTATGGATCATCATTTATGTCGCAAAACTGCATACTGAAGAGAAAATGGTCTAAGCTTTTATTGGGCATGTACTCATACTGATATATCAACATGGTCACAACTCGCTTGCCCTTTAAGAAGTTTCATCAGATTAGTGTGCTGGAGTTTTGCTATCATCAATAAGCACTCTTACCTCATTGCGAAAATCTGCCAATCCTTGTTCAGAGTTTCGTGCAAGTCTTTCTCTTGCAACTTCTCTTCCGCAAGGAAACATACCATATTTATAAAATGTTAGAACTTAGAAGAATGGTTATAGTATCAAACAACATAAAGCACCTCAAGACACTATTTACCTTGTAAACAGTCCCAAAACAACATAAAGCCTCTCCATACTCCAAACTTCTATTAGCTTCACAGAAACTTTTTTGTGATTTCTCTTTAGGCCCTCTGAACTAAACAAGTGATATTGATCTGTCCTGTTGTCCCTAGCAGTTAATCTTGCTACTATTTTGATTTTACTTATAGTACTATTTCACAACTACAAAATGGAAGCATATTGATGCATATAGTAATTAAAGCTTTCAATCATCAAAGAGGATACAGTTTAACTTAACCTGCAGGACAGATGATTGTTGTATTTATAAAGTACTACTATTGTGGAAATTCAACTTTCAGAAGCAACAAAGGAAAATAAAGGTGGGTTTTGCTCCCAGGATTAGACAAATATTAAGAATGATTAATTACCTTTTATGTTCAGCTTTCCTCGTTCAATATAGAGAGAGGATAAAATGGTTGATAATTGTAGTGTTATTGCTACTCCAGCTGCAATGGCTACGATAACTATAAGCCGTATCCATCCCCACCGTTTCTTCCTAAGCACTGCACGAAGAAACAAGTACACAACTACTCAAGTAGTAGTAAGTACCAAATGGATTTGTAGGATAAGTTTGGCAAAAATGAGATCTAATTACCTGTGCTTATCTGATCGAAAAGTGTCGGAGATCCCTGTCACTGGTGTGAACAATAATACCATTGAACGCACACAATTCACTCAAAATTTAATGCTGGTAGTGTCATTTTGAAGCTGCATAATAATAAGTTGTTGGCAAGATTTTTGTTGAAAAACCTTTTGAATGCCACTTGTGGACAGCAGGGCAATGTCCTCCCTCGCTTGCTCCATCATTTTTGTAATCTCTTTGATTTTACCTAATAATAATAATAATAATAACAATTCACAGATATATGAAAGCGATGTGAAAATGAACATACAACAATACAATTGAGAGAATCTCAGATGCCGGGTTCCCATATTCTTAGAGGGTGTTTGGATGTGCGTTTTAAAAAGTGCTGCAGCGTTTAGAAAACGGATAATCAGATAATTGCTGTAACAAAACGTGCTGTAGAAAATTAAGTGTTTGGATGGGTTTATGCTGTTTCAAATCGCAATAATTTGATAATCATTAAAAAGTGTTTGGATTTGGGTTTTTCATTACCTCAAAAAGCAACAATATGGTAAAATCTATTTTTAGCTAAACGCAATTTTATTGTAGCACCAAATTGTAGCTGCAAGAAAATAGTTTTTTCATTTCCTCAAAACGCAAATAATAGATTATTAGAAGTTAGTACACAAACATGATTAACTGATTATTTGCGTTTTGCATAATTTGTCCCAAAACGCACAAACAAACACCCTCTTACTTGTTACTACTAAGAAATTCTCTCTTAAAGAAATACTCCGGCCATATCAAGAGTATGCCTGCAGGGGCTGATGGTGGTAATAATAATGTAGCTCCTTATTCATTTTAAGTGATGCCAAAATCAATACTGATTACTGAGCAATCACTAGCTAGTCAGCCACGCCCACGCATTTGGCTTCACAGATGACATGCCAAGCTAAAGTGATTAGATTTATATTTCCCTGTTCCTCATCCTACACTCATGAGGCAATCCATAATGCAATTATTTTTATTTTTATTTTTTTGTTTTTTTATCCTGAACAATCAATATACTCCATCCGTCCCATTTAAAACGTATTGTTTGATTTCTGCACACAATCCAATGCACTTTTTTAATCGTTAATATTTCAAAATATATAAGAGTAAAAATTATGTAAAATATTAGTATATGTTATAAAACTATATGATTAGACGATTCTAACAAGACCGAATTCGACTATTTTTCTCCAAATATATACTTACAATAATATCGAGTCAAAGTTAAATAACGAACAGTGTCAAAAAGTCAAACATGACGTTTGAGGTGGGACGGAGAGAGTATATAATATAAGTTTCATGCCAGATAAATTAGAAACGGGATAAATGGAAAGGATAGGGGTTAGGTGGAGAATCCTCAACCCTAAAGATTGGAAATCGGTGACTGACCACCGAAATATAATTATTCGCTAAATGAGGATGATACAATAATTATAAAATGTAAGAATTGGTTACGACATAAGCAACTTTCGTCACAATTCACATCTATAAGCATCATTATTTTAATTACATAACCTAAATAAAATTATAATCACTTTCTTCATGGGTGAAGGTAACATATACAGTATAATAGTATTATTTAATTTAATTAACAATTGTATTGAACTATTGATAGTGTTTTTAATTATGTATAAACTTGACTAGTAAACGTTATCAATTGTTAACAATTATCAGGTTTCTTGCCTTTCAATTTTATGGTTGGGGTTTAATTTTTTATTTACCTCTTATTCATCCCCTTTATCTCTTTATAGTTTATATTGCATGAGCTTTTACCATCTTTTTCTCTATTCATTGGCTTCGCAAAACAAATACTTCTTCTTTTTTGGCGTATAAAGGTATCGCCATACCACATTGATCCTAAGATCAAAACAAAAACTTGTTAGCTGTAAGTTTTTTTAGTTAATTATATTATATGTAAAGTAATGATTTTATTATAGAATAGGTTATGTTGCTGATTCTGCTTGTGCAGAATTGCTAAGCTAAATCTTTGTATGTGCTAAAGTTAATATCACATCACCCAAATTAACAATGACTTATAATTGGAAATAATTGCAACACTTATTCAATTAGCACGACGTGGACTGTCCACTAGCACCATTGGTTAAGCATTATGGAATGTAAATATCACATTACTCAAATAACAGTGTCTTATAATGGAAAATGATGGAAACATTTAGAGCCTGTTTGTTTTGCCTTAATTTTTCTCCTTTTGACTTTTACTTCTTCCAAAAGTCCTTTTGAATTTTTTTAGCTATTTGTTTTGACTTTTTTTTTAAAACAAAAGGAAAAGCAAAAGTTAAAATTCAACTTTTTTTCAAAGTAGGTAGAGGGTTACTTTTTTTAAAAGGAGAAGTCATTTAGTAATAAAAATACAAAAATAACCCTATTTAAAAAGGAAATAAAATTAATTATAAATATCCTTATAATATTTATGTCCATTTTAGTAATTTTAATATATCAAAAGTCCTTCTACGTACAATTCATCCAAACATGTTTCTGTTAAAAATCAACTTTAATAATATCCATCCAAACAATTATTTGAGCTGCTTTTGCTTTTGAATTCTCCTTCTCCATCCTTCTCCTTCTTCTACTGACTTCTCCTTTTTTCACAAGCCAAAACAAACAGGCTCTTATTCGGTTAGCACAACGTAAACTGTCCACTAGCATCATCGGTTAAGCATTATGGAAAGTAAATATCACGTTACCCAAATTAATAGTGTCTTATAATTGGAAATAATTGAACACTTATTCGGTTAGCACAACGTGAATTGTTCACTAGTATCATTGGTTAAGCATTATGGAAAGTAAATATCACGTTACCAAAATTAACAGTGTATTATAATTGGAAATGATTGAAATACTTCTCCGGTTAGCACGGCATGAATTGTCCCCTAGCAATATCGGTTAAGCATTATAGAAAGTAAATATCACATTATCCAAATTAACAATATCTTATAATCGGAAATGATTGCAACACTTATCCGGTTAGCAAAACATGAACTGTCCACGAGCACCATCTGCACCTACATAATTTTGATCATTACGCATGCTAACCTTCCTCCGTTCCTTTTTAAATGCTACATACCCACATTTCACGCAATCCAATACATATTTTTAATGCTTCATAACTCAAATTGCATACAAATAAAAATTGTAAAATTTTGATATTCTAAATCTATGCGATTAGACGAATCCAACAAGATCTCACTTGACTATATTTTATCTTATATAATTATATTAAAAAATCGAGTCAAAGCTACTCAATGAACAGTGCCAAAAGTCAAAATGTGCATTTAAAAAGGAACGGAGGAAGTATTTTACTATACGTACATACATATATGTGCAGAGTATGGAATCAAACTGGACGCAGAATAAAACAAGAAATGTCAACTATGACTATCTGTGATTAATTAATAAATATTCCAGAAAAACTTAAATGACAAGTGAAGCCCCACCACAAAAAGAAACAAAAAAAAAAAAAAACAAAAAAAGGAAAAAAAATATTAACATAATTTTTTTCGATGAGATGAAGGCAAAAGTCAATTAATGAAATTAATAATAACAATATTATTTTGGGAGGAGAATATTAATTATTATGAATTAAGTAGAAGCCCTATTCACAATATTGTGTTAATTGCTTTTAATTTTTAAAAATATACGATAAAAAACTGAAAAAAATAGATATATTTAAGAGATTTATGAATAGTTTTTCTTAAAAAAAAAATTTGGTTCAGATTTTGGTAATATTATTATGCTTAAAAATACATATTTATACCATAAATTAAAAAGAGAAGAAAGGTGAAAACTTAAAAGATTGACGAGGACACGAGGTTGAAGTTTTTCTTTTCTTTTCAATATTTAGCTATGATGATATTATAAAATAACTTAAATACTCCCTTCGTCCCAAGTAATATGTCATATTTGACTTTTTGATACTGTTCATTATTCAGTTTTGACAGTATATATTTAGAAAAAAGTAATCGAATTGGGTCTTATTAGAATCGTATGATCATGTATTTTTATATATTTTACATAATTTTTCATTGTATATATATATATATTGAGATATTACCGATTGAAAAAGTATATTGAATCGTATGTAACTAGACAAGTTAAATGCGACAGATGAAGTATATAGTACTCAATCCGTCCCATTAAAAGTGACCACTATTCCTTTTTGGGGTGTCCCAATAAGGTTGGCAACTTTTTCTTTTAAGCAAATTAGATTAACATAAGCATGATTAAAAATCCCAACAATAATGACAATTGTACTTTCTGCACAAAGTCCCTATATATGTTTAACCATTAATATCTCAAAATGGGTATAAATAAAAATTATACTCCATAAAATCTATATTCTAAAACTATACGATTAGACGATTCCAACAAGATCACACTTGAGTATTTTTTATTTCTACATCATTACGTAACATTAAGTCAAAGTTAAATAATAAATATGGTTAAAAGTCAAATGTAATCATTATAAATTAGATGGATGGATTAGTCAAATTTACTCACACTATTTTAACTACTAAACACCACAATTTAAATTTCCGTGGCCAAAAGAAAGTGGGCTACTTTTAAGTATTTCTGTAAAATTTGTAATCATGATGGAAACTTCCAAAAAAAGGCATGGTGTGTGTATCTGTGTGTATATAAAAATAAAAAATTATGCGTGGATGTCTGTACTAGTTTTTAGAAGTCATAGAAGTCATTAATTAATGTGGTCTGTCTGGCTTTTGGATCCGTCATTGGCTGACTCTAATTCTCATACACGTTTCACTACACCACCTGCCCATTCTTCCTCCGATCCATCCCTTCACGCTTCAACACTACTATTACATAGTAAGTATTTACACTAACCTCGGTATCTCCGATCCACCACATATCTCATACATATATACATATATATATATATATACAGCCCAATGTTTCTCTTGTCCCCTTTGACAGAATTCTCCTGAAATCTCAAAACCACTTGCTCCTGAAGTATATATATATACCTTCGTTTTTATCACCCCATCCCACCCAAGACCCCAAACACACACATCTACAAATTATTCTATATACATACAGCCAAATTCTCCACTTCACTCACTCTCCTCTGTCTGATTAAACAAATTTTATTGCCGGCCCGATTACAATGGTAACAATTTGTGTCCTGTTTTCTTACACTACTTAAATTCATCTTCATTTTCCTGTTTGACTTTTTAACAATCATATACTAATAAAATGGGTTGAATGCAGCAGCGGCTGGTGGGAATGGCGGCGGTTCAGTCGGCGGTGACGACGATGGGGTGTCTGGTGGCGCGGCCGGCGGCAACAGTGACGACGGTGCTGTATTACAGTGGGCTGCTGCCGAGGAACCTGAATGGGCTGGAGAGGTTCCTGCAG
Source organism: Hygrophila difformis (assembly GCA_030278955.1). Lineage (NCBI taxonomy): Eukaryota > Viridiplantae > Streptophyta > Magnoliopsida > Lamiales > Acanthaceae > Hygrophila > Hygrophila difformis. Next base: position 15,286,474 of record JAOANR010000006.1, on the reverse strand, counting down.
CACCAGCTGGCGTTGCCGGAGAATTTCTTGTTTCATTTTCTTATTCGGTTCTTAAGATGCTTTTGGTAGACAACAGACTCGACTCATCCTTCCTTTGCATTGGAGTCATCAATTCTGTTATTAATTACTTCAATTTATTGCATTTCACAGTTTAGTGAAAATGCTGGTTTTCTTAATCATTCGGTCACATCTTCACTTCACTCTTTCCTTTTCTTTTTTTTTTTTTTTCTTTTTTTTTTCTTCTTTTCTTTTTCTTCTTCCTCTTTTCTTTTCTTTTTTTTTTTAAAAAAAAATATTTTTTATGTTGATGATGTTTACATTAATTGGACGTGTACATTTATGGGTTGGGAAAATTCGATTAAGAAAATTAATTCAAGTCATAATATTACTTTAAAAAGATATATATCAATATATCACAAATTTTATGACAAACTCTAACAAGGCATTTTTTTTTTTTTTCGTTTGAACAGTCTCTACCCATTAAGAAAACAACCACAAGAATAAGGCAGTTTTTTTTATTCAAGCCATAATATTATTATTTTTTATTTATAAAAAGCCATAATATTATTTAAAGAAAAAATACTATTCCCTCCAATTTTTTATTTTTTATTTTTAAATATAATCAAATGAGATATATTATTTGGTGGTTTTAGTATATTAATTGGGATCTTTCATGTACTATTATTTTAGTTTCATCGGTTCTCTGATTTATAAAATATTTATTTATTGAGTTAGTTTGAAAAAGAAATATAATTGAAAACTTGAACCGACCATATAAAAAGAAATTGCATAATGCGAGTCAGAATTAAAATAATAGAATGTCGCTTTTCGCCACGTCTACTTGTATAGTTAACCGCAAATGGGATTTGGTTTTGTGAAAAATGAATAATGAATAATGAATAATGATGTGTTTATTTTTTGTAGGAAAGTGCATGATTGCAAATTTAAAAATGAAGGGAAAATTAGGTCTCGTGCAGGGTGACCTACTCTATACGTTGGAACTTTGTAAGTTACAAATTGTAACGCATAAATCAATTCTCATTTTATTTCTTTATGTTTCCAAAAGTCAGCCATTTTTATTTATTTATTTTATTTTATTTATTTTGTATTACAAATTATCTCATTTTTATTTTAATATTAGTGGTGATTTATAATTTCAGTCTCTTGGAATGTTCGGATGACCAATATATATTTCTCCACTCTTGTACTACCTCCCTCTTTATTTATTTATTAAATATATGCTCTAGTCCCACGGTTCATATAATCAAAAAATTATTTTTTAACACTTTTATATAATTAGAAATTAAAATTATAAAATATATGATTAGACAAATTCAATAACTTTTTATTTAGGGATGATGACTTAGTCCAAGTGGTTAAGTCCCTTGACTTCCAATAGAAGGTTGGAAGTTCGATTTTCCACCGACACCCCAATAATAACTTTTTATTTAAACTGTACTTTTTTCTTATATAATTGGAGTAAAAAATTAGGTTAAAACTGCACAATAAATAATGCAAAAAGTTAAGTTAGTGCAATTAAAAACAGAGGAAAATATATCTTTTTTTTTTCCTTTTTCTTTTCAATACAAATATTATTATTATTATTATTATTATTATTATTATTATTATTATTATTACACACATCAAGCGAATAAAATAACCTAACCCCTAAATTCTGCTCGAGTCTGATATCTGGAAATCCAACCTAGCTAATTTTAGGTTGAGGGATATCTGGGAAGACACATTTTGGTGTGCAGAACAGTGCTAACGCACTAAGCAACCTAATTTTAGCAGTTGGTCTCGATATATGGTTTGACATATTGTTATTAAATGTTTATTTTTTATTTGAAATGCCAAATAAGGAAAGTGAGATATAAATAACGTGATGGAAGGAATATTATTTATTTTAATTTCAAAAATAAAAAAATTAAATAAGCCACTAGAAGTATGCAATTTTCAAATTTAGGGATTTGAACAACATGCGGACCGCTTTGATCATTTTTCCGGGCCTGACATCTTCGTAGTGACCCAAAACTTTAAATAAAAAATAATGATCAAAATCTGAAAATGACTCCTCCTAATGACCTAAAAAAATTATTATATCTTCATTTATTATTCGATTCAGAGATAGTTATGGTGCGAGCTGAAAAAATATTGCAATTACAATGCGTGATTTACTTGTGGGGCAATTTGATTGATTAAAAAATAAATTAACGTTGGATAGATAGATGGTTATTTTAAGATGATTATTAAACAAATTGGGCCAATATAACTTGATTTTAAAATTTGCAAATGAGTTAATATTTGGTCCTAATTAATGAGTTTAACCCTGTTAAATTTTCAATACACATGATAGGATCTTTAATTTTGAAAATGGGCCAATAATAGGCCCAGTAGTGGAAATTGATTTTTGTGCGATTTAGATCCATCAAAAATGATTATTCCACTTAAGCTCAAAAAAAATAAAAATAAAAATGCTACTCCTACTTAAAAATAATTGACATCAAAATGAATTTATGTGATATATACCATTAAATTTTATTGAGATGATCTAAAAACAGGGAATATAATTTTGGAAGGGAATACAATTGGCTAACCATCAATCCTCAAAATTTATTTTTATAAGCTCACTGATTTATCTAGACAATGGCTTCGAAAAAGAAAAAAAAAAACAAAAAAAACAAAAAAAAAAAAAAACAAAACAAAACAAAAAAACAAAAAAAAGCTCAGCGGTTAGCTCAGGGGTTATTCCTTCTTATCGCTTATTCTATTGGAAGTTCCCAATAAAGTTATTTGTATTGAATAAATTTAAGACTCACTTATCCCTTAATATTTACCCTATCAAACATTAAAGGTTAAATTATCAATTAGAAATACTTCATCTTGTTTAATTGCTATGAACTCACTCAGTGTGTAGTTCAATACACATTTTAAACTATTAATAACTCAAGTTTGACATAAGTAAAAATTCTAAAAGATTGAAATCTAAAAATGACAAGACGAGACGAATTTAACAAGATCTCACTTGGCTATATTTTAACTTATATATCTATGATAAAACTTTAAATCAAAGTATGTATGTGAAAAATAGCGAAACACCAAATATAACAAAGAAAAAGAAAAACGGAGGAAGTATAATACAGCTGAAACAGGGCATTATTAATCTTCCATTAATAAAAATGTGGTTTAAATCCCCTACATATACTTGATGTGTGTTTTGCTTTATGTTCTTTTATTTGCTTTGTTTTGACATGACAATGTTAAGGACCGTTCCTTGAAGACCATTACAGGCAAAAGAACCATAGCCACAGGATTGCAAACATTACATATAATGTTAAGGATGTTGGAAGTATGTCCAAATTCCAAAGACAGAAATATAAAATTCATAGACTATCCAAATCATGAGTTTTTTTAAGTACACTTTGAACTTGTGCATATTTTGAGACTCTTTCTAGGATGTCATCTATTGTAAAATTACTCCAAGATAAGCACCACCTTTAACTTTGGAATTCTTAATTATAGCATGACTACTAAGAAATAAAAGTAGATTGTTGGTGTGAGTAGCTAATTATTTCACTCATATTAAGCTATATATTTCAAAATGGGAGCGGTTAACATGTGGATACAAGGTCCATACGGATGTGTGGATATATCCGCAACCGTTGAGCATTTTTATCATTCAACTGTTGAGATTATTTGTAAGGTTAGTTTCGTAATTTTACAATTCAGCGACATGACATACACAACTCAGCGACGGGGCCAATCCAATTCAGCGACGCGGCATATGCGATTCAGCGATATTATTGTATTCTTCTCAACGACGTTTGAAGTTAGAGCCGTTTGAAGTTCATTGCGATTTTAAACACATCTCAGCGACGAGCATTCTCACAATTCAACGACATGACCAATAGAATTTTCAGCGACATGGGATATGCAATTGAGCGACATTATTGTATTCATTTCAGCGACACAATTTTATATATTTCAGCGACATAGTTCTGTGCATTTGAATGCAATCCAGCGACGGGGCCCACACAATTCAGCGACATGGCCCTATGTAATTCAGCGACAAGACCAACACAATTCAGCTACTTGATATAATACTTCTCAACGACATGCTGTATAATATACCAAGTAAAATTAAGAAACTAACCCTACAAATGATCTCAATCGTTGGATGATGAAAATGATCAACGGTTGCGGATATATCCGCACGGACCTTGTATCCGCACAGCAACATCGGCGTTTCAAAATATTATACAATTTGAGTATTTTTCAAAATAAATTAATTTAGCGAATATTTCCTTCAAATTTAAAAGGTTTTAATACGTTTTCCAAAATGTAAAGAAAACCGAAAGTCATACCCAATTTTTTGGTAATGGTTTCCTAGCAAGCAAATAAGCAATCAATCACCAGAGGATAGTATATCCTCATTACATACATATGCATTACTGGAGTTAGTAATTTGGTAGTATATTATTAACTATTTGTAATTAGAAATGTTTGATTGATCTTTTAAGGTTGTTAATCATGTACACATTTTAAGTGGACTATGTCAACCCCACTGCAGTAATATTACTAGTATACTTCATGACTGGTATTGGTTATTAATTTATTTATTATGGGTTTAATCAACTGATTATTGCCTAATATTAGGCGATTGGGACAGGTGATGATTGAATGCATACACCTACAAATGCAGATTTCATGTATGTGATAAAAGAGATGCCTCGTGTGATAGAAGAATGTTATGTGCTTGTATGATCAGAGAAATATTTTATGTGATGGAAGAATATGTATTGAGATAGATGTTGTATGTGATTGGAAGAGTTATATTTATATTATATATACTTTATATTTGTATTTTTTTCGTCATCTAATTAATTTTAGCGAATAATTGGCCCTTTCGTACCCTGCCACGTGTCGATCTCTTGATTGGAGATTATCTCTGCTCAGTCCTCCCAACAGTAGAACATGCATAGTCTAGAGTCTAAAGCAAATTCCCTTTCCTTTCCCTAGCTATTTCCTTTTCTCTTTTCCGAGTCTCCAATCCAAGGCTCCTTCCTAGCCCTAAGCCCTAGCTAGGTAATATCCACTATTCCATTAAAATGAATGCAATTCTGCTGCTGTTTGGTTTGTGGGAGCGGGGATTGGGGAATTTCTATGCCCAATTTTCTATATCTTCCCTCAATCCCAACTGTTGTTCCTTTATAATTTGTGTGACATGATCTCCCACCATCTATTTTTAGGTCTTTAATGACTCCTAAAAAAAATTGTTGTAAAAATTTGGGAGAGAAGAAGTCTTGAATTTGGAATTAAATGAGCAGAAGGATTTACAGATTGAAAGAACTGAAAGATTAAACTAATTGCACGAAAGCCGTAAAGAATTGAATCGCGGAAAGCAATAAAAGAAAGCTGTAAAATGCTATGAAAGAAATAAAAATAAAGACAAATCTTTGAAGAGTGGATTTGAGGTATTTCTATGTAGCCGCTTAACTCAATATTTATATATGGTGGCAAGCCCTATTTACCGTCGTAGGCCACAT